>CM060560.1:172868343-172893343 GCA_030625065.1 Alectoris magna | reverse complement strand
GCAGAGAAATCTTGAATGAATGTCCTTCTTCTAAACTGCTGTTGCGACCCATGTCAGAACCAGGAAGAGAGTTAAAGCAGCATCCTCAGACACAGATGCACAGTATCAGTCCAGACCCCATCAGAACAGCCTTGATGTATGACTGTAAATATGAAGGTAACTAAAATACTGAGAGAAATCTGTAAAGACAGCTTGATTCCATGCTTAAAAGTCAGAGTTCCAGTGCTGCGCCTGACCTGCTTTGTTCCTTTCCACTGGTGAGCAGTGGAGAGGAAGCAGGCAAAACAAGGGTGAAAGAATTATGTAGAGAGAATGGAATAAGTGACAGGGAGAACAAAGAGGGAGAATTAAAGAAAGAATTAGAACAAACCAGAAGAGGAAGACTTAAGAGACTGTTGTTTGAAAAAAAAGGGCTGAGAGGATTAAAATAAAAATAAAAAAAAATAAAAAAAAAAAGGAAATTTTAATACCCTAAGAAAGGTAAGAAAGGAGTATATACTAAAAAAAAATAATAATTATAATTACATGGTAATATTGAATTTTCCATATTGGATCATACCACTAGTCCATCAACTTGTATGCCCTGACTGTAATAGTGAAATGAGAGACTACAGAAAGATGAACAAAATAAGAATAATGCATCCATCCAACTAAGCAAAGGAGAGAATGTTTTTCCTGGTCCTGCAGTGATCTGTTCGTAACCTAAAGCACAAGATTTGGTTAGTGTTTAGAAATGTTATTAATAAACATACAATTATATGGTGTGGGGTTTTTTTCTTTGTATGATGGGTTGTTTTTAAATTTACTTGACTGACTGAGCTCCTGCACCAGTGAGTCCTTCAGGATGACAAGTTGTTTTTTCCACTAAGTAGCAGTTCTCCTGAGATAGATACCTTTCCCAAAATGACTAATTTGCTGGAGTAAGATGAAGGGAGAGAGAAGAATGAAGATAGAAGTTGGGACCACTTCTCACTAGTTAGGACAAACAGGAAGCAGTATGAATGCTAGTTTAAGAAACAAAATTCCCAGACTTTTCAACCTGTGAAATATGGATATAAATTTGTTATTAAGCAAAGGAATGTTATATAAATGTTCAGGCTGAGAAAAGGCTCAAAATAGTATTGCTGGAAAATGAAAAATAATGTCGCCAGCGAAGACATACTCTCTTAACCTAAGAATTTACAAAGAGTTATTAGACACAAGTATGGCAAACTGTTACAAGTCCTCTTTTTCCTAGAAGCACCCTAACTAGGTCCTTACCTATCGTTTATACCTCCTTCCTCTGCTACTGGTCAGTTAATAAATGTTTTTTGGAGGATACACGTTTGTCACAGACACCCACACAGCTGCCTTCCTACCACAGCCATGAAAGTGAGATCATGGAAGACAATGCCCATTTCTTTAAAGTGAGGCTGTGTTACTGTACTAATGCATCATTACAAATCCCAGAAAACACATACATAGATTCTCAGGTTCTCTGAAAATAAGTAACAAGAAAATGTAAAATCAGAATCACAAGCCATCTTCTGCTTGCTACTGTCACTGTGGCTAAAGCAAAATCAAACTAAAGAATATATTATTTTTATTTTTTTTTAAATATGAAGTCCAAAGCTAACACAATATCACCAAATTCATTCCTTTCCAGTTCTCTTCTCCCTCTCTCTGACTGTGCCTGCTTTGTTTCAGTGCTCAGGACTATAAGAACAAACTATGTGAGATAACACTGGGTTTGTTTTTATAAAAAAGGTACCTATTTACCATGACTCTAACTTTCCTAGTAGCTAAGGAGAAGCTTCATGTCACAAGCATGGTTTTGCAAAATCAGGAACATACACGGAGTGAGAAAGGACAGACTGAGAGATGGAGAGAGAGAATAAAATAACATGTATGGATAATATTTTTGCAAAACATCCTGGCTTCTTAAGTGGTCAGTAGCTTTGGTTTTATGAATGGAAAGAGGAAAAAATAAACAAAAAACTCCACTTTCAAATAGTATAATCTTATTTTTAACATAAAACATAATTTCTACATTTCCACAATAAAGTTGTAGACTTTCCAAACATATATTTTGTGAACTACATTCAAAAGTTTTTATTTTTACAGGCTCAAAGCAGAAATTGATTTAAGATTTATGGTTTGAGTCTCCTGTAAAAAAGTGTAAATTTCTTTTTTTCTAATATCAAAATGACAGTCTCAGGAGCTTCATTAAAAGATGAGTTTGGAACAAATAACAGACAAGCTTCACATGCTGCACTGCCAGAAGGCCCCCATGCCATCTTATAACACCCTTGCTATTTCTGCCTTGACCCTCCTTTGAGCAGGAGCTGACAACTCTGCTAGATCACGTGGTAGGTTAGTGATGTGGGAAAATGTCAGCATGTGATTACGATAAATCTCCAGATAGTTTCACTTTATGTGACCCATTCAGGATTCAAATTTAGAAGTGCAGTTCAAGGAAGGTGGAGGAGAGATGTGCAGATTGCACATTCCTAGGCTAGCCTGGCACATGAACCAGGGATTCACTCAACGGATGCACATTCACTCTGGATTTTCCTTTGGAAAAGATGAGAATAGGAACGAGAAATAACAGTTGATAGCGAGAGTTCCAAGGAAGTCCAATGGAAGAAGCCAAGCAAAGAGGAAACAAGAATGATAAGTAGCTCTCACTTGAAGAGCAACTCCAGAAATGTACTTCCAATATGATGGGAGGCTGCTATCACCACCTCTTGTTCAAATGAATTTCCACTGTAGAAGTCCTCTGCCTCTGATTTCATCTTAATTCTCATTCCTGACATGTATATGTAAATCAAATAAATTTACTACTTCTTTTTTTTTTTCTTTTTTTTTTTTTTTCTGAATTTCACTGAATTTTATTTTCTAGTAAAAAAGAAAACCTTTTCTTCAAACTATTTCAAACTATAAATGTTTTGGTTATGGATATATACTTAGTAAATGCCAAGAGTTATCCATGCTGCTGTGAAGACTGTCAGGAATTACACAATTTGATTTTACACATTCATTAATTTAAGGCAAATCTCAGCCTTATCCCATCCTCTGCAGCCAAGCCTTGCAATCTGGAGGGCCCTGGAAATATGAAAGTACGTGGGGTGAGTCCTGTGGACAGTGGAAGTAGACATGGTCAGAAGAAAAATTACTATCATTCAGTGATGACCTAAAAGACCACAAGTAAGGCTTTGAAGCAATGCAGGGTCATAGAATCATTCAGGTTAGAAGAGACTTCTGAGATTATCTAGTCTAGCCATCACCACTATACCCAGTAAACTGTGTCCCTCAGTGCCACATCTACATGTTTCTTGAATATCTCCAGGGATGGTGACTCCATCCACTCCCTGAGTAGTCTGTTCCAATGCCTCAGCACTTTTTCTGAGATGAATTTTTTCCTAATATCCAACCTGAACCTCTCCTGGTGCAAGTTGAGGCCATTATCTCTCATCCTACTGACCCCCACCTCACCAGAACCTCCTTTCAGGTAACTGTAGAGAGCAAAAAGGTCTCTCCTGCACCACCTCTTCTCCAGACTAAACAATCCCAATTCCCTCAACCACTCTTCATAAGACTTGTGCTTCAGACCCTTCACCAGACTCATTGCCCTTCTTTGGGCGTGCTCCAGTGCATCAATATCTTTCTTGTATTGAGGGGCCCAAAACTAAACACAGTACTTAAAAAGTAGCCTTTCCAGTGCTGAGTACAGATGGACAGTCACTTCCCTGGTCCTGTCAGCAACACTATTTCCAAGACAAACCAGGATGCCACGGATGCCATTGGCCTTCTTAGCCACCTGGACACACTGCTGGCTCATGTTCAGCCAGCTGTTAACAAACATCCCCTCATCCTTTTCTTCTATGCGGCTTTCCAACCATTCTGCCCCAAGGATGTAATGATGCATGGGGTTATTGTGACCAAAGTGCAAGACCCAGCACTTGATCTTGCGGAAACACCATGGTCTCAGCCCATTGATCCAGTCTATCATAACTGGATAGTAGCAAGGTAGTGGGAGCCTGGATTTGATAGATTGGCAGGTAGATGTGTCCAGAATGTGACCATCCCTGTGCCACATCCGATCCCTGTGTAGGATGCAAAGATCCACCATTACTGTATGCACAGTCAGCACATGTAGTCCCAGGAGTAGGAGTTAAGGAGCAGTTGGATGGTGATGAACACCCAGGTCACCGAGCAGCTCCACAGAAAAGATGAATGCATTTCTCAGGGGGAGATGGGTGAAAGAAGCCTTTTCTTATCTCACCTGTGCTAACTTACATTTATGCTCCTTTATCCTCTGGAGAATAGAAGGTGTCTTACATACTTTACTACCTTCCTGCCCAATTTATGTGTATTGAAAATATTTTTTTAATTCAGTTTCAGGCTTGTTCAGGAAGTGAATAGTGTGTTTTGTTTTTAAATCTAGAAGCTACATGCTATAAAAAATAAAATAAAATACAGCACCACAGGGAGCCCAGCTGCCACATAGAAAGTTGATCTCTCTAAAACCTTCTGGCCTGAAAGAAAAAAAAAATGAGTTTCGACATTTTTATGGGATTTCTCCAGCTAAAGCCCACCTTCAAATCCCACTTAACTTAGTATGTTTACATGTGTCAATTTTTCATTTTATAATAAACAAAAACACGTGTATAAATGCTAAGAAACTAAAATCAGATGGCTGGTGGACTGTAGAGAACTGTGCATATTCAATTCCCTGCTGATATCTTTCCAGAACGTCACATCCAGCTGCAGATTTTGGCAACATAAAGGCATTTCACCATACTCAAATAGTCCTTTGTATTTTAAAAAACTTCATTTTCTTCTACAACAACAGAGTCCATATACTTTTTAGCATTTGATAGCTCTAAAAGACTGATTTCACTTCTAAATATCACTGAATTTCACTTTAAGATATAGATAATTCTCTGTGGTAAAATGGACTTGTAATTCCTGATACTTCCACATACAATAGTACTATCAAATTAACCAATACTACAATTGTACTGATCCCTTTCCTACATACTATTAATGGAAAAGGTTGCAACCACACAAGACACTTTGTGAGACTGACTGTGTGGATATGACAAATCTCACCAGCTACAGAGAATGGAAAATATACAAGTGTCCAAGTAAGGCAGTATGATCCACTAACACCTGAGTCACTTTTTAATCTGAGTCACTCAATAATTTCTTGTCCAACAAGCGTGAAGGGAGTAAATCTCAAAAGAGTAGAAGTCAACCAGTCTACAACTGCTACAGAGAAACTATTCTACTATCAAAATGCTTTAGTACAAAGGCCATTTAAAGTCTTCGCTGAAATGTCCGCCCCTTGGTGTATTTTTGAGAACTTGGTAAAAACAATGGGGAAGTTTAACAGCACCAAAGTAACCCTGCGGCATACAAGATTTTCCCTTGGACCTCATAATCAGTAGTAGGCAAACTGCTGCTGTGGGATATGCTCTGAAGCTTAATACAGAGACTCAGATAAGAAGAGTTTTTTGCAAACTGATATAACGAATACTAAAACATGCTGGAAATGCTGGGAGTTCCTACTTCTACTATGCTATGAAATAGGAGACTTGGATCCTATAATTGTCCTGGAGTTGGAGAAAAGTGGTGGTACACCACTCGGTCACGAGCGGTGTCCCCCAAGGCTCAGTACTGGGGCCGCTTCTGTTTAACATCTTCATTGATGATCTTGACGAGGGGATTGAGTGCACCCTCAGTAAGTTCGCAGATGACACCAAGCTGGCAGGGAGTGTTGATCTGCCAGAGGTGAGAAGGGCACTGCAGAAGGACCTGGATAGACTGAATCAATGGGCCAAGGTTAGTGGCATGAGCTTCAATAGGGCCGAGTGTCGGGTCCTGCATTTTGGCCACAACAACCCCAGGCAACCCTACTAGCTTGGGGAGGTGTGGCTGGAAAGCTGCCTGATGGAAAGGGACCTTGGTGTACTGATGGACAGTCGGCTGAATATGAGCCAGCAGTGTGCCCTGGCAGCCAAGAAGGCCAATAGCATCCTGGCTTGTATTAGGAATGGTGTGGTGAGCAGGACTAGGGAAGTCATCCTACTCGGCATTGGTGAGGCCTCACCTCGAGTACTGTGTTCAGTTTTGGGCACAGAAAGGATGTGGAGGTACTGGAGCAGGTCCAGAGAAGGGCAACGAGGCTAGTGAAGGGCTTGGAAAATCAGCCCTATGAGGAGAGGCTGAGGGAGCTACAGCTGTTTAGTCTGGGGAAGAGGCAGCTGAGGGGAGACCTTATTACTCTCTTCCAGTACCTGAAAGGTGCTTACAGAGAGAGCGGGGCTGGTCTCTTCTCCCTGGAGACAGGTGACAAGACGAGGGGAAATGGCCTCAAGTTGCACCAAGGTAGGTTTAGGTTGGACATTAGGAAACACTTTTTTACAGAAAGGGTGGTTAAACATTGGAATAGGCTCCCCAGGGAGGTGGTTGAATCACTGTCCCTGGATGTGTTTAAGAGTCGTTTGGATGTGGTGCTCCGAGATATGATTTAGCAGAGGGTTGTTAGGGTACTATGGTTAGGCTGCGGTTGGACTTGATGATCTTTGAGGTCCCTTCCAACCTGAGTGATTCTATGATTCTATGATTCTATGATTCCCAATTCTAACCATGTTTTTACATCTTGGAAATCTGTAGTTACAGAAAAAAAGTAGAGGACTGTAAAAATTCCAAAATAGGTGTTCTAAAATTTCAGTCAGCAGTGAGCACCATCGATCTCTGAAGGAACTAACCTGCAGTAGGGAAACACAAACACCATTTCAACAAAGCAACAAAATGAATCATCTCAAAGTAACAGAATAAAACTTTCCTTGCAGTACTTTGTCTCTTGTCTAAAATACCCTGTGCCAAAATTACCTCAGTACCCAATGTACGAGATTTTGATGAACAGACTGTGATGAGGTTAAACAGTCAGAGATTTGGCTAAAAAAGGAAACATGTTCTAGAACTCCTTGATTGTCTCATCAAGACTGGATAAAGGATAGCTGGCAGAAGTACCATAACAGGACTGTCAAAACACCTCTGACAGAGTCTTCCTTAAAAGGATAGTCATTGGTTAAACTGACAACTCCATCATGGGTTAGAAGAACAGAAAAAAATGTATAAAATTTCAGCATCATGCAAGTTAATATTTAGGTATCTCAAGCACTATTTTTGGGCAAATTATGCTGATAGCATTATGAACAGTATACGAGAGAGATAAATACTAATATGATCCACAAAACCCATTTTATGATTCCAGATAAATGCTGCACACTTAGATAAGCATGCACATGTTTTTTATTTGTGCTTACATGTACAGTAAGACTGACCCCACTTGCTAGCTTTTGCCTTGAGGAATAACTAAGCCATTTCATTTGCATGTAGAGATTTTCTTTAGGTTTTGTAAACAAAACTGTAAATTGAAAAGACTGAAAAACACTTTGCTATTTCTACTAAATATCTTCAGGACCTTAAGAAAGAGAGATAATTTTCACAAATCATCTATAAATATTTTTCTTTTTCCTGGAACAAAATAGTGCTATGCACCACTTCACAGTATTTAATGAAAACCCCACTCTCTTGTTGAAAGTCCTTCTTGCATAAAGACCTTGTATTCCTCACAGTTTTTAAAAGGTTCGATCCTATATGCTACCAAATCTGGTGGGTGGTGAAGGAGCTCAGTACCAGGCAGGAGCAAGCCTCTAACCCTTTCATTGCTGATAATAACATTTTATTCAAGACTCTGCTATATTCATCATTTTTTTTTTTTTTTTTTTCTAGCAAGAAAGTCTAGCAGCCACTAAGGGTGAAGCTATAGGACAATTGCAATAGCCTCAACAGCTTTGAGGTAGTAAGAGTCCTTCACAAAACCAACTGTTCAGGAACAAATCTCATCACCTCTCCACCTCCCCCGCATCACTGCCTTACACACACCAAGAGCAATCAATTGGCCCCCAGCTGGCAGGCATGCTATTTTTTCTATTTAACAGCCTCCAGGGTGGTCTCTTTTGCTAATCCCCCAGGCCATACAACAGAACTGGAGGTGAAGCTTCTGCAGTCAGCTGTTGGAAGATGCATAAAATGGAGCACTAATGCTTTTTGGCAAGAGGGCATTCCTTTACTTATTTTCCTTATAGTCCCCTTCCAAGCAACTCTTTACGCTTCTTATATGTTGTGTATTTTTTGCTTAATCTTCCTAAGGTAGGAATGAGATTTGAAAGATGAAACTAGTTACTGAATGTAACATTTACCTGTAATATCACTTTGCTGTTAGGTTCATAAGTATGTTTAACAATTGTTTAATTGTTAGGAAATTAGAGCTGAGGATTGTCACTTGTTAGGGTACTCATTCCATGTGGTCCTGTCAAAGTGCTGCTTTAGCTGTCCAGACCAAATTTAAGTTTCCATAAATACAGCAGAAGTGGGGGAGGGAGGGAGGAGAAAGGCTTTTGAAGACAGCCAAGTGCTCCTTTCTGTGATTTCATTCATTTTTAGTTCCACTCCTGAGAGGAGATCTTCTGATTGTTGTTGCTAAATGCCATCCATGCACATTATGTATATCTAACACTATTTAACTTCTTGTGTGTATATTAATGGATATTTGTTCTCATGTTACATTCAGACACTGGAACAACTTGTAACTTCTGTAATGTGTGGGTAGACCAATATTTGGAGTGTGATACCAATCCTGCACTGAGATACAGAGAACACATCTGAAGCTTGAAAATCTGCTGTTCTAGCTCAAGCCTTAGGGAAGTGAAGAAAAAAAGGCAACAAATACTATTTCAACTCTGAAAGTTTCTGATATAAGTCAAAGTAGATAATGAAGACAATACACAATATAAACTACACAGAAAATTTTTAAATGAACCAATTTGAAATATCTCATTGTACTTTAAAAAATCAGAGTCCATGAATGCTTGTGGTGAACCCTGCCCTGTAGGACTAAGCAAGTTATATCAGCATGTAGAATCAGTAATAACATGGAAGTCTACACCAGCTGACTTTCATTGCTGCTTGCAGTAAATCATGCTGCACTTCTGTGTGAATTCTGCTCATCATACCTGAATCATTTAGCTGCAGATGTGGCATATTCCAAGGCAGTAGTTTGCATGTAAATATGAGGACAGATGAGAGATGGTGTATGCCAAGGAGTTGCTTAGTACTGTTAACATATAGTCTACTAGTGCTTTTCCTAGGTATTTGGTGTGATGGAGTTGGTGTGAGCAATTCATGTGTAACATGTTGAGCTTCTATATTTTCCCATGAAGATTTACTGCAGAAGTCACTTCCTTGGCAGGTAAGGGTGCACGTATAAAGTGGATCAGTTCATGGATCTCCTATGCAGCCGATGTTTTCAAAAGTAAAGTAAAAAACTTTACTGATCAGTATCTGTAGGCTTTTCCTTTTCTTACACAGGTAGCTGGTGAGTACCTGTAGAATTTCCTAGTTTTTCTTCTGTTGTCCATGCGCTTTTTTCTTTTGATTTCTTCTTCACTCTTGCTCCTTTTCCCTCCCTCGAAATTGAACTTCCTATTTCTGGGAGCTTTTTCTGGTATTCAGCTCTTTTGGTGGATGAGAAGAGGGTCTTCAATACCAATCCAAAGGAGTAAACATTGCGAATCTCAGAAAAAGCACTGCTCTTTCATCTGGGAGCTGCAAACCTCAGCAGCTCACCAGTGTGCTCCTCCTTGTGCAGCGAAAGGATGAATTTCCTATGGACAAGGAAATCTGCTTTAATTCCTCAAAGCTGGCAAAGCTAGATTGGGCTCAGTGCCCACAAAGTGGTGGTCTTTGATAATAATTTTTTTTCTTCCCACCTAAGTTCTCTCTCTGAGCAGTAGTATGAAAACGACCTTTAAATCCTAAATATAGAAAACAGCCCAGCTTTTCAGTGGTTACTTCAGTGCTACCTGGTATTAACATGCAGTAGGTTCAGTGGGAGCTTGAAGATGCACCATTCCCAAGCAGAACTCCCATTGATCTTCCACCCTCAAACTAGAAAATGGTGGGTCACATTCTTGGCTAGTTACATGAATATTTGTTCAAGTACTTTATGGCATTCTACATATGTCATGGTTCTGGCCCCCCTTTTTTTTTTCCATCTTTATTTTATAATCAATTGTATTAATCAGTGTCAGTATTTGGTCCTAGGAAAAATTATTTTATTTGAAAATAGATTCCTGGAAGATAAGGTAGAAATGTTTGATGCTGGCAAACCTTACAAAAGGATTTAAGTTAGCTAAGCTGATTGGAAAGAAAGCAGTTAAAATCCTTATAGTAATATCAATATGTAAAACAGAGCACTCCTAAAATAAAATTAAAATAGGTCAGAATTTTTAAAATTAATACTTTCATTCACTCTGTCTGCTGGAATAGATTTTGTAGGACCACTCATTATTTTTATGTCCTTAATTCATCCCATTTAAGAATCAAATGTTACATAAATTTTTATCAAAGTTTTCTTGTACTGCTTATCTTATTTTTTAGAATTGAAAAAGTATTACCAAATATGTACATCACACACACTGAAACATGCAGAGACCCCAGAACATTTGTGTTAATGCTAGTGAGATAATCCACCTGCCTATTTCACTACACAACAGCTATACAGATTTTAAAGGGTTCAATTAAACTTTATTCAGTACACAGATAATTGATCCAATCTGGAGAATGATGTCACTGGTAGGTTAAAAAATATGTTTTTACCTTTTAAAATAAAATTACTCACTTAGAAAAACTGGAAATATAAACCTGACACATAAATCATTCTGGAAACTTTGTTTTATAGAGCAACAAAAAGAAGGAAAATAAAATCAAAGCAGTTACAACATACAGATGCCCATTATTTCATTTCCTCTCCAAAAGAGGCATTAGAAATCTAAACGAGATGTTGCTGTTGCTTTCCTATCAAACTGGAAGTTCAATTAATCTTTGATATTTTTTGATATTTTGCTGTACTTTTTTTTTTTTTTTTTTTTTTTTTTTTTTGTGCAGCTTCCATTTTCGTAAAGGTTTTTTTTCCACCTAGACTCCATAGAAAATAAGTGCCATGAGATTCCTGCTTTAATTACTAACCTCAGATGAGATAAAACAGGTGAAAAGTGCTTTTAAAATAAACAGTGAGGAATTAATCCTTAAAATCTGTCCTGGGCACTACCTGCTCTGGAAACTGTGGGGGACTGGAAGGACGTCAGCCTCTTATCAAGGCCGCTGAAGACAGAAGCACAATCTCTTACTAAGTTTGAGTCTCTCCCTGTTTATGGCAGTGGACTTGAAAGATGTTACTTAGTGTCTTAATTCAACATAGCAATATTTCTGATGCTGCTAGTCGCAGTCACTAATGTCACCCATCCGCCCCATGTCAAAATGATACAAACATTGTTAAAGAGAAAGAACAAAAGATAGTAATCATCTATCCATCAAGGCATTAGTGCAGTTCCCATCCCCGCGATATTTCAGTGGCTATCCAGAGTTGGCACTGAAACAATGGCTTTAATTTCAGTCTGCCAAAGTGATTTGCTTTGACAGGGATTTCTGTAAGAGAAACTGAGGAAAAGACAATTATAACCTACACATGTCATCCATGGCAGGTTTCTCTGATACAAAGAGAACTTTAAACAACTTCTCACACAGTACCGCTTAGCGTGCAGTGAAGCTGCTTTCTCTCCGTTTAGTTCAGGGGCCTTTGTGGTTGGGAAGGCTGAGATGGGGAAGCTGTTGGATGTATGTACAGATCTCAAGGCTTTCCTAAACACTTCTCAAGACAAGATATTCTGATTCTTCCCCAAAGTCAGGAAGAGTTTAAAAACAATTTCTTGAGTTACTTGCACCATATCTCTCAGACAAACACAACTGAAAATGAATTTTATCAAACTGGACTAACCACTGGATCATGCCAATCTTTAACTGGGACAGTGGGATATGTTAAAGTAGGTATATATCTTTTTTCCACGGTTCCAGTAAAACTTACCATTGGCCTGAGTCTCGGTGAGCCAAAAAACACTTAGGGAAACTAAAACAAGGTATTTTCCTTTTCTATGTACCTGTTAGTTTTAGGCAAGTGAAATATGGTAAAGAGGAAGGTCAACTGTGTACCTATACCACACGCAGAAGTGAAGATATAGAATCATAGAATCGTTTGAGTTGGAAGGGACCTTTAAAAGTCACCTAGTCCAACTCCCCTGCAATGAACAGGTACATCTACAGCTAGATCAAGTTTCTCGGAGCCCTGTCCAGCCTCACCTTGAATGCCCTCAGGGATGATGCACCCACCACCTCTCTGGGCAATGTGTTCCAGTGCTTCGCTACCCTCATATATAAATTAAACCACACTGTAAAGACATCAAGTAGATTGAACTGATATTCCTTGTCCAATCTATGATTTTTGGTTCTTGCTTCACAAAACTTAACTGTAATTAAAGTTGCTATAGACATATTTCAGACAGACTGATATATACATATATTAATATACATACACATGGTGGAGTTCATTATTCTTGACTATGGGGACTTATAACTATTGACACTGTCAATTTATATCTCATTACTCATCACTGCTTACTCCAAGTGCTAATAGTATATTTCCACGGAGTTTGTGTGTGCTGCAATGTAAATTCTGACATTGCTAGTGTCAGTCACTAATCTAGCTCATTCAGTTCATGTCAAGATGATACATCACAATGCTCAACAACTGTCATTCTTGCTTTAAATAGATCTACATTTTTCTCAACTTTACAATTAAATATACATACATATATATATATTTATACATATACATATATATAAAAATCTTTAGTTCAGTATCCTAAATATTTTACAAAGTAATTGATAGGTATTTTTTGTTGATTTTGTTTTATAAAATTCTTTTAAAAACTAAAAACAAACATCAACAAACAAAATTCATACTTATTTGAATTTGTTTATAAGTCCAGGATATTTTCCTCAAAACATAACTTATTTTCTCTCACTGAATTGTCATTTTTATGTGCTCACTAATACTGGTTCACAGCATTTCCAAATTGATGTTTTTAAAAAATCATTTTAACAGTACTTACAAATATCACAAACTAACCTGAATGTTTTAGTTAACTAACATCACTATGGTTTTGAGTATTATTTTAAAGTGAAATCTAACTTAAAAGGAAAACCTGAGCTTATTCTGTTTAATGTACTCCCTTTTTTTGCAACTGATTCTCTGTGCCACCATTGCGGTACTATTGTTCATGGTATTCCTTGCGTAAAACCCAACCTATGCTCATACTTTCTTCCATTTCACAAATCTAATTATACTTCTATTCTAGTTCTCCTTACAATCTACTGTGTTCTTTTTTTACCTCCATCTGACTCTTCCATGTTTTCATGTACACCTATTTCTCTTTTTTGCTCTGGTCTGCTCAGCTGGGGTAAATATCGCTCTTTGAGCAATTGGGTGCATGCAATTGTTTTAACAGATGGTGTGGATAGAAAAAGTAGTCATTGCCTCCCCAGCGACCAGAGACATGCACTATGGCTCTGGGTACTACACCTGGCCCTTCTCAAGGTGAATACTCCTTAGGTGGCCAGGTGTTGTGGTTTTATGATTTTTGTGATCAGTATTCCACATCATAACATCATGTACTGCACTGATTGCCAAAGAGTTAACGCTGCAGTTCTATGTATCCCATTCTCAGAAGAGAAAGAAGAAACTTCTGATCCCAGAAGACTTCACTGTTCGGTTTCCACTTTCCATTTCAGGGGAAAGATAAAACTGTTTGAGAGTCACTAGACTATGCCTTCTTTATCTGCTCATCTCTGCAGTATGTGCTTTCTAGCCATCTCGCCTTCAGCATTAGGGTAAGGCCATTGGTTTTGGACACACTCTCCCTCATTTTATTTGATTTATTAGCTTCAATATATTATTGTGTAATCTCTCATTCCTCTATTATATTTAGTAAATTAGTTTCACCCTTACCTCGTTGCTACTGTTTTTAGGCCCATCTTGGGATGTGGATCTGTGGGTCCCCCCACCCCATTTAGCCAAGGAACCAGACCAGAACCATTGACACCAGGATCATCTCTGGGAGTGCCTTCAGGTAGTACCTGCAGCACTGAGGAACAGTATTTGTGTCTCTTGGACTGACTGCATCAGCAACCACACCACAGAAACTCATCAGGGCAAGTCAATCTCATACTCAGCTTTTCATGTGAAGCAAACTTGTAACAGTATTCCCAGGAAAGAGATGACGTGGTAAGATTTGCTATTGTAAGCCCAATACTGCCAAAGGCCCATGGCAACACACAGAAGCTAAGCCTAGGTATAGAAAGACACTACAGGATCAAAACAAACAAACAAACAAAAACCCTTCAGGCTTTACTAAGAAATCTCATTAAAAAGGTCAAATCTTATAAATTTCTTGTAGAAGGCTAGCAAGAATAGATGAGGTGCTGAACCTACAGGAGCAATGTAATAGGGATGTTGTAACATCCAGCCACAGAAAAAGTTCCCAGCTTTAGGCTGCACTTATTTCTTTTTGCCATATATTTTCCTGGTAAGCGTGAGTCCCTACTCAAACTATCTGCAGAAAAATATCCTTCAAGAATTTTGTTAGTGCTTTTTATCTTTTCCAATTATAAAGGCAAGCTACTGTAACATGAAAAGCCTGGAAATATTTCAAAGTTTTTTAACTGTGTAAATGTGATAAAAAGTCTTTCTCTGATTTCTTTTCTTATTTTATCTGTGTTTCTATTTTTTTTTTATTTTTTACTTTTTCTTTTCACATTCAGCTGGGGCTTACTTCTCAGTAGAAATGGAACCTTGAATGTTTTGAAGAAATTAGATTTTGAAACAGATAAGCTATAAATAATGGACAATTTAGTGCTGCAGCTGCACAATATAACTACTATCTCTCATTTTTAACAGCAAAAGAAGTTGCATTGATCTGAACACAAACAGACTTAAGCATGTGAAAATCTGTGGTGCACATGAAATGGATATGGTTGAATCTATTTCAATTATTTCATTGATTATGTGCATTTTTTCTCCAATGTATGAACTTACACATGTATGAGAACTTCAAAGAAATACATTCAGTGCCTAGCAGGATTTTCAAAATAATCCAACCTTTGAAAATCCCATAGGGAGCCTATCTACATTTTTAAATGCCTAAATATCCTTTAAAACCCGGCAACATTAATTTTGTCCTTGTATAAGAGTGTGCAACACAGTGTTTGAATCTTCCTCTAAATTTGCCTGTCTTTTTCAAATTACATGCATAATAAGGTAAATAGAAGGGAAAGAAGGAAGGCTAGTTTTGTTTTCCTACTGATTTACAGAAGAATGCATGAAAATGTGCATGTTACCTGCGCAAATAAGGACTGAAATGGTAATGAGCTGCTTTTCTATTTTTGCTCATTTTGCACATGTGAGAAGACATAATGGTAAGGGAGAGCAATGGTGATTTAGTCCACTGATCCAATAAGCAAATATCTATTTTCATTGGAGCAAGCTCTATCAAATGTGGAGTTTTAGGAAGGACAATAATTCTCTTCTAGGTAGCACAAGAAATGCAAAATAAGTTTGTTTACCTTAGTGGAATTACTTAAATTTGCATACAGCTACTTTAACTTTACAGATCAGTTGATACAAAAAATAAAAATAATTAAAAAAAAAAAAATAGAATGGAAATCAGTAAGTTGTATTTCCCAAGGCAAATATCACAAATCTATATTGCAGAGATGTAAATTATATGAATGATTAAAACGTAGCAGTGATAGGAAATACTACTTATGCACATGGTGGTCAAATTTTAATTCCTGTGAGATCCATAACTTTTAATTTTCTGACATATGTATTTAAATTTTCAGATATAATGTTGATTTTCATGTTGAACATAATCTAGTTTTTGGAATCACGTGTACTCGCCCCACACTATTTAGTTCACCTCTCAGCAAGGTATACTTTTGAAGTAACAGTGTTAGCTCTGGCATAGCTCTGCTGCCTAGGAGTTATACACACGACTCCTGATATATAAAAATGTGTTCTGCTTTGAATTAGGACTAGATCATCACTACTTTTTCCTCTCATGAGCAAAAAAAACCTAATGACAGTGTTATGGATTCAGAGAAGGTTTCAGATGCAATCATGGTAGACTGCACACAGCCAAGACATACATATATCCTTTATTTAGGATGACAAAAAACTTAAACATATCTTTCAGTACTGTCTTATACAAACACAGTACATCACTAGCCTGGACACCAAGTTATTTAAAGCTATTACTTAGTAACATAGTAAGTAGCAATTTAAATACAAGGTAAAATCATTACATTGTCTTGTTTACTACTGATGTTCATGTCAAGCTGGCATGTAATGCTCCAAAAAGGCAGCCTATGATTTGTTATCATTAAACTGTCAGTTCTGTCATGTGTTAGGCATAGATTCATACTATACTTCTTTCAGCATATTACTTTATTTTCTATCAGTCAAAAACCGAAGTGTTTTAATTGTGTCTCTGCTATTTTTCTATTAACTGTTTCATGCATTTTTTCTCTGGCCTTTTAATTGCAGTTTAATAGTGGTCATTAACACATTAAGGGGTGTTAGAAGAACATTTGAAGTCCTCTTGACTTCTACCAAAGTTGACACTTCAATGCTAGAGTAATTTCAGCTATTCATTTATTTAATAGTGACCTATGCAAATGTGGAACCATGTCATTTTACAAATTGACTGTAATAATTAACTAGAAAGGCAGAGTAAAATGAAACAGGTTATAATTAGAATAAAACTGCTACAGTATTACGTCAGCTAGAATAAAATAATCTCAAATGATTAAATTGGTTTCAATTATTAAGAATCAGTTTAATGTACCCACTGTTCTGATTTTTTACATTTCTCTTTTTTGTGTGCATTACATGTCACCTCATACAATTTATGCATTTTATTCATCTTGGTAAAACAGGCATTACAAAAGTTTAATTAAGTAGTAAAAGACTTCATATTATTCTGTTGAATTCTAAATTAGTTGCAGAAAGAAATGATAGCCCATACCATTCATACACATTTCAATTAGATGCATCTATTGTTAGCTATTTCTGTACTCCAATGTATAGATAGAGGTACTGATATAGAGAAATAAGTAGTCATATAGAGAGATAAAATGATGCTGGCTCCTACTCTACGTTTTTAACTCATATGAACAATGTAATTTTCCACTGTATTATTTAGATGTTTATCTTCAAGTTACTCATGTCACTTAATGATATATGCTTAAAATACAAAATTTAATAATTATTTTTTTCTTAAACTTTTCATCTTTCTTATTCAGTTGTTCATTTTACAGATCTTGTATACATAGACAAATGCATAGGTATATGCATATATATATGTATGTGCGTAGATATACATGCACCTATATGAGATAGACATATTTGATAATGAGCATCATATAAAAATCATAAGTTGAAGATGAAAACATTATTTTGCTCCATATTTTGGTCACAACATTAAGTTGGCAAGTCTGTTCTCTTTAGGTCTACTAGCTATCTGTTTTCCATCTGCAGACTCAGATATGAATGTGTTGCAAAGTATTGCTATGCAAAGGGCAGAGGGGTGGCAAATGTCTTTTTAAAGCTGTTATATTTAAAATGTATTTACTTTCTCCTTTCTATTCATGCATTTTAAAATTATTAATGGAAATTAGATGTTTTATTGGAACAAATCTTACTGTATGCTTCCTAGACTGTTCATGTCTATTCAAGAATTACATCTTTGGTTCAATTTTTAAAAGTTTTCTTGCTCATTTGCTTGTTTATTTCAAAATCATGTCTTCAGAAAGGCAAGTACCCTTAAGAAAGTCTCAAACAAGAACAAATGATGTTTTGACAGCCAACAGAGATAAACTCCAATACTTTTTGTAACTTCTCTTGTCAGCTTAAGCAGACCCCTGGGCATCCAGACTAAGTAATTGAACATAGAATTGCAGTTTATAGAATCATAGAATTGCTTAAATTGGAAAGGACCTTAATGATTATTTAGTTCCAACCCCCTTGTCATGGGCAGGGTTGGTAGCCACTGGATCTGGCTGCCTAGGGCCCATCCAACCTGGCCTTGAATGCCTCCAGGGGTGGGGCCACATCTTCTCTGTGCAGTTTGTGTCAGTGCCTCACTACCCTCTGAGTAAAGAATTTCTTCCTAACTTTTAACCTAAGTCTACGCTCTTTTAGTTTAAAGCCATACCCTCTTGTCCTATCACTATCAGACCATTTAAAAAGTGAATCCCTTTCCTGCTTATAAGCTCCTTCAAGTAAGCTCCTCTCAGTCTGATCAGCAAGTCCTTGCACAGTCATTCTGGTCTCCTACCTTGTCTGCCTTATTATTCTGTGGGACGGGGAGCTCTTGCACTCACAGAAAGTCATCCTTGAAGTGTTGCAAGCTCTGTTCTGTATCTTTGTCCCAAAGGACAGTTTCCCAGGGGATCTCATTGAACAATTCCTTTTCTGTCCCTCAGCTGCACATTCCCCTCCCCCGTCAAACCTAATTTAGAGCCCTGGTGATGAGCCCCACCAGCTTGCTGCCTAGTATATTCCTCATAAGGCGCAACGTGTTGAGAGCCCCACTGGCACCTTGTCCTTCTAACTTAGCTATGCTATTCTGTACCTTGTCGTGAGCAGGCTTGCTACCACCCCTTTCCCATGCAAAGTTCATCCAAAGACTAGAGAAAATGTGTGATCCATAAAGAAAATGCATGAAAATATTTGAAATGCAGCCTTAAGGAATCTTAAAGGTATCTTAACAGAATCTTAAAGGAAAAAAAAAACAAAAAACAAAACAAAAAAACCCCCCCGCTGTTTGCAACCTATATCTGTCACAAATTTGGTTAAGAAAACTGAACATGCTCCATGGCGTCTCAAGATCACTGGAAATTCTCAAGCTCCAAATAGTTTGCTTCTGCCTCAAATTCCTAGGAAGAAGTCCTGGAAATCTGGAGATCTTCAACCACAGGCTACAAAACAAGATGTTGAAAAACCCAAAGTCTTTGTCTTTTATACTTTTCATGAGGCTAGATGCTGACACAAAGGAGGAAGTTTACAACATGTAAAGGAACATTTCTATGGCACTCTTACCTTCCTTAATGGTTCTATAAACTTGCTAAGATCACTTCTACATATTTTAAATGGAATAAGATTTGTTTTTATTGTATTGTACTTAATGCTGTGCAATTGTAATAATGTAATTATTGTTAGCCATATCTTACATATATAAATAAATTTCTTTCTGTGGAACAAAAGCAATCAGGAGCTCACAATTAACTCTTTATCTTCCAAAAAAAAAAAAAAAAAATTGATGCTGCAGATTATGGTAACTCTGTACAAATAACCTATTCTTGTATGTCTTATAGATGTTAAAAATTGATATTTTACCACAACGGATACTTTATCCTAGAGCAATTGCTTTTCAGATCTCTGGGACGCATTTGCTGTAAATTTGCTTTCTAGCACATTTCGGCAAACATTAAACAGCCCAAAGATGGCACAGATAGGAATCTGTAAAGTGCATCTCAACTTCTCTAAAGAAATACAGAATAAAAAAAAAAAAGTATTAATGTGCACAAACTATGCAATAGTGTATAAAAAGCTTGGCAAAACCAATATGTATATGTATATATGTATATTGTAAACAATCTGGCCTCTTTGCCTAAATAATGGTGAAGATGAGCAACAAGGATGGCCAATGACTGCAACAGGAGGCTCCCAGTTAGAGTGACTGAGTGACATTTCTGTTCATCTTTCAACAAGTCATGGAACAATAAGTTGGAAAAGACATTCAAGATCGTCAATTTCAACCGTCAACCTGACCTGCCTAGTCCCATTGCCAAACCATGTCTGTTAGTGCTACATCCACACATCTCTTAGATACCTCCAGGGGTGAGGACTTCTCTAGGCAGACCATTCCAGTGGTTGACCATTCTCTCCATGAAATCTTTTTTCCTAAAATCCAATCTAAAATTCCCCTGGGGCAATCATAAGATTTCTTTCTTTCACCAACTCACAAAACACTCACAAGCAACAGCTCACCCAGAAAGAAGCATGAAAATGGCCTTTTGTCAGGGAAAATTCTTCTCTTGACTTCAGTTAGTTGAAAATCTGGCACATGGTCTAAACTTGTTCAAGCTCCTTCTATAGAATCACAGAATAATCTATGTCAGAAAGGGTTTCTAAATGTCCCCTCCTGAAGAGAAATTACAATACAGAACAAAAGAAAGCCGCTCTTAGCCATAACAGCTAACTTAGATTTTAGATGACTTTGGGACTTCATAAGTTTGTGATAGGATTTCATTTAGAAAAACTAACCTCTAAACAACAAAGTTTTGGTTCAACTGTGCTGTTTCCGGCATTCATCCAAAGCACAAAGAGTGCACCTATCCAGACGATTACTCTGAAACTTAGCCTGTCTTTGATTTATCACTTCCATGGCAGAAGGAAGAGGAATATAAAATTAAGCACACATGTTGGCTCAGCAAATGCATTTCACAGAATCTGTAAGATCTTGGCTGAACAAGAACTTTGTGTGCTGAAGGGAAAGAAATCAAAATAAAGCTCTCTGAGGCCAGCTCTTTCTCTTCTTACTGTAATTAGTTTAAGAGAGAGAAAGAAAGAGAAAAATGTAAGTTATGAAATCCTCGTGCCAGGAGAAGAGGAGTAACAAATAAGTAGCCCATTAAACAATGCTACTACTGCTGCAGCTCACCCTTCAGTTTGCTGGTAATCTTCAGCTCAGTGTGCACACAAACAAAACTTTCAGTGTGACAGAACACTGTCATTCGTCTTGTTGCCCTCAGAACTTTTCTGCTCTTCCCTTTAGGAAAACACCCATTTTTGTGAAGTAAGTAAATGCCTTATTGAACAAAACTAAACTCTTTACTCACAGACCACCCCTCTTTTTTTTTTCTTTCTTTTTTTTTTTTTCTTCAGAATTTCTAGGGAGATCTTCTAACTTCTTTTCTATACAGCAACCATCTTAATTCTTTGAATAATCTACCCTTATTGATCTATCACACCTACATGTCTTTTTTCTTTCATTGTCTTACATGGCCAAAAACAAAAGACAAAAATCCTCAATTGCGTTTTCTTCCCCCCCTCCCCCCCCCCCCCCAAATACTCTTATATCTATCTTTAACATTTACAATAATTTCTTTGTGGCAAATGTCTAGAATGAGAGTCACCAAGTTCAACAGTAATACTTACTAGACTAAGTGGTAGACGGCAAGAGTTATGTAGAGTTTGCAGATGGGTTATATAAGCTGAGATCTCTGCAGACTGAAGGAAGCACACAAGGCATGATACATTCCAGTTCCTCCATTTTGCTTGGTCTGGTAGAGAGGCTTTACACCTGCAAAGAACAATTTGCTGTTGAATGGAAAGTTGGAATGAAAACTTTCTTAGGAACATTACTTGAACCTAGGTATATAAACTTGTATGAGTAGTGCTGGCAGCTGTAGATTCATAATGCAGTTATGGCACAATATAAGGATAGGAGATTTTGTATTTTTTCCTGAAAAGCCTTACTGTCTTTGTTCAAGTTGTTGCTGTGGTTGGTTTTATTTTTATTTACTTTTTGTGAGAATACGGCTGTTACAAAAAGAAATTTTTCCTTAGAAATAACAATGATAGGTGGTATCATACATTATCCCTCTAGCATAAGTTTTGTTAATGAAGTGAAAAAATATTTTTTTTGTGGCTACTATCTTTTTCCTTTAGTAATTCTCATCTCTCAGCTTCTTATGAGGTTAACGCTAAGCTTTGTCACTGCCAGCTTGCCTATTTCAGTGAGATTCATGAAAAGAAAACTTGTGAGAAAACTGAAATGAGAAAGTTGTCTTTGCAAATTGTTGTAATGCAAGAAAATAAAATACATGCTTAATGTAATTGTAGAACTTTAGGAACAAGAATCCAATTGCTTCTTCCCTTTTTGGTAATGGTATGTTTGACTATGCCATCAATAGCGCTTGCAACAGTGAAACTGAAATATAACGTGCACCAACACTGCTAAACTGGGAGTGCTGGCTCAACCTGTAGGTGCATACTTGGATATTAATATGTTTTTCTAGAGGTGAACTGATGATCACAGTGATGTTGAATGGTAGAAATATTCAAAATGCAAACTTGTTTCCAAACTTTACAGCTATTTTTGTCAGAAATGAAAACACAGCAGTGATTGTCCACAAACTCAGTCTGAATCCAATATGACTCCAGATGTGCCAATCTGTCATTATGATCCTCCTCTCTATTTCTATCATCTTCTAGTCTCCTTGATTCTTTTTCTTAATTTGCACATAGTATTAGTCTGCCATTTAACTTTAATTTTTTTAAGCTAACTAGAAAGAAGGGGCTGAACAAATATTGGAAACATTTTCTTTGAGTATCCGTTTGAATTAAACAGCCAGGTAACATTTGACCATGTTTGTGACCCCTTCATGTTTGCTTTTCATGAATTTTCAAGTGTTTGATCTCTGTTAGGGAATGGATTAGCAAAAAGCAAATTTGTAATTCAAATGCTTGAAACTCCACCAGTACCAATTTAAAATTGTATATTCAGATATCATATTTGAAATTTGGAATTCACATTGATTTGATTAATGAAGTGAGTTACAGCTAGCTCATGTACCTGTTATTTCACTGAAGGGAAAGTGATAAAGTCTTTTCACTGATCATTGTATCTAAATCAAATCTAGTGTAGTTGATTTTTTTTTATTTGGTTACGTTGTGTTGCTTTGTTGGTTTGGTTTGTTGATTTCTGTTGTTGCTGATTTTGTTTTGTTTTATTTTGTTTTGTTTTCCAATCTAGTTTTCATTCCTGGTGCAGTGTAGTGCAGCCTCTGGGTTAGTCCAGGTTAATTGTGAAAACAGCTGTCAATTCATCTAATATGGTGAGGTGATGAGCAGATCAAATGGGAAAAGCAGTTCATGTCAATGAAGAAAGGAGCATCATATACACTTTTAGGGTGGAGTGTACCAGCAACATATTTATTGATTTTAGTAACTATTTCCTAATTAGCAGATGTGTAGTTTCACAAATAAATTAGGAAGATTTTTAAAATGACATTTTAAAACTAAATTATTCATTTCAAATTATTCATTTAGTTCTGATGGCACAGATAGATGAAACCAGCTGTTTCCTTCATCTTTTTTTTTTCTTGCAGGGTTGAGTATCAACCATGTGTTTTCACAAGAGAAAATGCAAAGGATGCACCAAAAACATTGTCCTGAAATACAAACACTGCAGTCATATTTCGTGTTGTCTGTGTAGATGATTTCAAGAATTAAAGCTTGCTGTACAAATGAACCTAAAAATGTTTCTGAAGATGAAAAGTCTCTTAAGATATATTTTTTTAAGATCGGATTTTAATACCATACCAATACTCTTGCCACCCATTCTGCCCCTGGGGCAGTTAGCTAATATCCACGGGGAAAACTTGCTTTTTTTCTATGTACAATAACTTCACATTAAAACTTCAAAGCTATAGAAAATACATTAAGAGTAGTTCTAATTTATTCTTTTTTCTTTCAACACTAAAAAAGAACTCTCTCTCCATGTTCTACCAAATTCATTGCTTGCGTCCTCTATCCCATTTCTTTTTCTTTCCCATGAGGATGTTTGCTCAAGGACCAATTATCTTAGGAGCATATTATCTAGGGACAACAGAGGATCTCAGAAAATACTGACCTTCATAAAAAAACTGTATTCTAACCTGTATATACACTTTGTATTTTTCATATCAATTGCTTTTCCTCTATCCTCTTGCTTTCTCTATCCATTTGTTCCCTCTTTTTTTCATTTTGTAAAAAAAATTAAAAAAAAAAAAAAAAGGACTGATCTCTCTTCAGCATTCAAACATCAGCACGACACTGAGGTCAGCACATCAGATTATGGAAGAGAAGGAGGAAAAGTGAAAAGGGACATGCAGGACAACTTACCTTGACTCCCTGTTTCAGTGATGATCCCCTACTCAATTACACAATGAGACACCTGAATCTATCACAGAGACTGCTCTGGAATAATTACTGTAATAACACAAGTGCAATCATTTTATAAATAAGAAAACAGAGGCAAAATGCTAGTAAGTGTGATGGTGAAGGCCATGACCAGATTGTCCAGAGCCAGCAGGAGGAGAAATGCAACAAATGCATTTTTACTCCATCAGTTAGCAAGGAGCTCATACCTCAGAGCATTCCATTCTTTCCCACTGAATTTCATTCCAGAGATATAAGCTCAGAATGGATTAAGGAAATCATTAAAATGATTTCAAACTGTTTTAAAAAGTGGGTATGAATGTGTTAATACAGAAGGTTTCTTTTCCTTTTCTTTGGAGAATCCAATAAACTACTTGTGCATGTTTGTTACTGTGAAGCCATTCCTCATATTTAGGCAGTTACAAAGATTGTTGTCTCAACCAGATTGAGTTTATCCAAGATTTTCCTGTTAAAAGTTTAGATAAGCTTGAATCAGCAAATACTGCCCATCATCTCAACACTTGGATACAAAAGGAGAAGTTATAACAAGCGCTGGTTGAAGTGGTAAAAGCTAAATGCAATAGATTATACAGCTGAAAAAACAGACTGGAAATTTACTTTAGAGCACTCACCTTACAGAGTTTCTCTTAATAAACCACATGCATATGCTATACTAAATCTGGTTTGATTTCAAAGAATCAACACAGAGACTCATTTTACTCCTATTCCTGATGGCAATTTAGTCTTGCTCTAACAGGGTACACAGGCTGGTTGTGAACATCGTCTTCTCTGGTTTCCTCTGCTTATCTTTTTATTCTGGAATGCTTCACTATCAGAGTAGGTGAATTATTTGGGACGAAATCTGAGCAAACTTGAAAGAAAGTCAAACCTCACATTTATCCTTGAACTGTGAAAGGATACAGTTAAATTTTTTCCCCAGTTACTGCTTGTTTTCACACACCTCCAAAATTGCAGGTTCTATTTGGCACTGAAAGTGGGAGTGTG
>CM060560.1:172828343-172863343 GCA_030625065.1 Alectoris magna | reverse complement strand
ACTCCTCCCTTTTCAATATCTTATTTGTGCAAACTTTTTACTTTAGATGTGTCATATTGCATCCACATAACACAAAATGATAAAAAGTTTGCCACACTGTGAAGGAAATTGCAGAGGGAACCTCATTGCCTTTCTCAGGTTGGTGACTGCTTGGAAAGAAACCTGCTTAAGTTATCTGCCAAACCTCGACTGTGCAGGGACACTCCTAGCCTCAGGTAAGCCCGCTCCTCTCCACCAGCTTGATAAGAAATCGAAGTTGAGGCCTTGGACTGTGTAATGAAGCATCTAAAAGCAGGTGCTTAATTTGAACAGTCTGAATCTCACCCCACAGCATTGAAATTACATGCAATAAACAATTTTTTTTTTTTTTTAACATGCAGCCACAGTAAAATCAATGAGAATATTTATGAAATAAGGACTACAAAATCAGAGCCTAATGACTTTTCCTGCTATTGCCAAGACTGTTTTAAAAAAAAAAAGTTACGTAGCTGAATAAAGGATCGGATTCATGACTTTTACTTCATTGAGCAGCTTGCGGTAGTTAATTTCCATATATCTTTTCTATAAGCTTTTATTCCTTGCCAACCAAACGTTTCCCATGTTTACTGATCTTTGCTCTGCAGGATTCTAATTTCTCCTTCTCCAGCAGGATTTGTTTTTCTCCATTATGTACTACTCTCTTTCGTGTTTACCATCACTTAATTATGACATAGACACCTCTATGGGGTTCAGAAGAACCCAAATCTTTTGCAGGTCATAGAGCAAAACAAGTCCCTCTTTTTTGGTTGCAGCTGAGACAACAGCAACTAGTGCCATGTACACAGATATACCCTCATGAGATACTCATGAGTATGGAAGCACTCATTTTAAATAAAGCATGGGAAAGTGCAGGTGCATGAAGAAGGCAGTACCAGAGAATATATTTCTCCTTTGTTAAACTGGGGTACTCATTTTAATATACATACATATGAAGAGAGCAAAAAGAAGAGACTGGCATTTTCATCCATTTTTAATAGTAAATTATTCTGTGAAATAGAAGATTAGAGTGGGATTCTACAACTAAGAAAAGATTAAAAAAAAATAGTTATTTCATAATTGAAGAAGTTTTTGTCCCCGTAATGGATAATTATGGAATAACTCTCTTTTATAAGTGTTTAAAAGACATGAGAATGCTCTCAACTAAGTAGCTCTCAACTCTTACATCTTCTATAAGAGCCTGTGATTTGTAATAGGAAAAAAAAAAAATGCATTTGATCTTCTTTTATTCAGATTTTATACTTTATCCAAGACATTCAAATGCAGCGGGGCATCTCCACATGGGTGCAGATATCCACCCATTTGGAATTCAGTGGAGGACAAGGACATGTATGGCCTCACAGATATGAAAATGCCAATATTCAGCAGCTCTGAAAATCAGGTCATCCTATTCAGAAGTTTAAATATGGAGTCATCCTCCTAAAGTTAGAAAGCCATTCTGGAAATACCAACTGTGCAATTATGAAGGCATGGGTGCTCTGAAGACACATTCTTTATGTCCATATTTTTTTCATATTGTGTGGAATTATTTTTGCACCGGAGCCAGGGGATTTAAAAAAAAAAAAAAAAAAAAGGAACCCCCACCCCCCCACCCCCCCTTTTTTTTTGTTGTTTTGTTTTTGTTTTGTTTATCTTCTGAGAATATATTTAAGCATCACTGAGTATCAAACACTGGAATTTGCAAGTGCAATGCATATTTGTAACAAAGGATAGGAATAGGGAATGGATACAGTTTATTTGTAAATTAAATAAATATGTTTCCTCCATGCCCTTGAGAGCTAGCTGATTTATCAGTTAATAAAATAATCATACACCACGGACTTGTGCTTCCAATTTATTTTAAAAAGAAATAACATTGCATTTTTGACGTATATGAATACAAATGTAACACTAGAGGAAACTTTGTGAGTAGCAATGTATATACATCACCAATCCTGCATGAATTACCTTACTTGCTTTTTCTTTGCTATTTATGAGATTGATTCTTTATAAACACTTAACTTCTTCAACAATTCCTGACTTATGTGAATGACCCTATAAACCTCAATGAACCTCCTGACTAGAGGGAAGGCTATTTATCTCGGTGAAGATGGTCCATTTAGCGTCGGTAAAATAAAACTTAGTTACATTCGGGAATTTAGCTTTAATTCCAGCTAGACATCCTGGTTGTTTACAATTAATAGCATAAACTAAATTTAAAAGCAAATACATTTGTTAAAAGAGTTAAGCCGAACAGACTGATTTTCTAGACTAAAGATGCTAATACAAATTTCATCCATGCACAGTTCAGACAAATGCAATTTGTCTTAGACAGAATTGTTCATCTGCACTGTTTAGTAGGCAGAGGCCTACGCCTCCTAGTAGGTTTATTTTTATTTTATTTGAATTCTTTTGAAGTTTTGTGTCTGGGAACCCACATGGCAAGAAGCGGGAGGGAGCACTGCAGACAATGGCAAGCTCCCTGTGTGCCGTACAGCAGTGTGGTACAGAACTGGCTATAGGACTGCCATCAGCATGAAGCTCAAATCATTTGTGGATATGGGCCTCGTTCCTGCTGCCCTTCTAGGAATAACAGACTTCAGTGCATCTGCTTGCGTCAGGAAGGAGCAGTCCCCTGAGCAGAGTATGCCATTTCAGACACTCATTTTGTTTGATGGGAATCTGGGCTTTTTAGCATTCCCATCCCCACCCCTCCCATCTCCTGTTCTAATAATCTTCTCCTTTTTTGGCTGTATGCCTCTCCCATTCTGCTCTTTAAATTCCCTCTGCTCCCTCCTGTATATTAGCCTCAACCCTACTTTGTTATCTTTGTTGCTTGTTTCGTCCTCCTTCCATCACTACTCCAGACACTTCTTTCCCCTTTGCTAGTCTGTTCTGCTCCTTGGGGATCTTTCACACTCCCCCACAACCAAGTAGCTTTTCATTTCCAGTGGTATTTTAAAAACTCTAGGCTATATTCTCTTCTCTTGAGACAAAATTAAAAAAAAAAAAAAAAAAAAGGAAAAAAAAAAAAAAACACCACAAAACAACCCTCCTCCAGAAATTCTGCTGGTTTAAACTCAGACTCCCAGCCAAATTCTCTGCTCAAATGAACAAGAAGATGGAGACCTGGGAGGATGCTGGGCCGCACCAACCCCTGAAGTTCTTGGAGCCATGGGTAACTGCTGGAGGTCCTCAGGCTCTGCTGGTCGGGCCCTTCTGCAGAGCAGGAAAAACTACCCCACTCCTCAAGGCAGCTCAGCCCCCTGCAGGGCAGTACAGTTGATGGTACAGGCAGGTTGAGCTCAGCAGAGCCCCAACACTGATTGCAGCAGGTATTTGGGTTGGGCCTCTGGGGGAGGCAGGTGCAGGTGTGGAGAGGAAAAAGTTAGCAGAGAATCATGATATATCAGTCTGTTATTTCTCCAAATACAGCATTTTCCACCCAAGCATGTAACTTTTCTTTAATAAATATTGGGCTGTTCTCCTGTACAAAAAGACAAAGCCATGAACATCGACACTTTTGGAAGCTGAGGCCTTCTGTGTCCTACCCCCTCTGTACTTTGAAGTACCAAACCAGACTTTCTGCAGAAGGCCTCCAACTGCAATTAGACAGGCTGTCAGCTACACCAGGGTACACCAGGAGTTAACCCTGATACAGCATTCTCAGAGGTCAAAGTGTGTGCTGAGCTGCACCTCAGTCACTATGTCACATTTGGTGACAGAGAGCACAGACTTGTATGTGACAAATACCAGTGGAAGAGGAGAGACACCGATGGCAGGAGAAAGAAAGAGAAGAAAGAATTAAGGCTGAAGAGGGGTTAAAAGGCAGGAGCTAGAACTTAGGGAGTCACAGTGGAGAAACAAAGCACAGAATGGGGCCAAGGGACGAACAGGATGCAGGAGGGACCAACTGTTTTTACATCACCACATAAAACAATTTAGCAAAACGTCTCTATTGTGTTTAAACCTGTGATTTAATGAAATTCTTTTATATATATGTATATTTTTCAAATTCATTCTCACTGTGTGATATTCTGTAGCATTGGAATATGTTGGTATTGGAGCTTTTACTTAGCATATGTCTATTCAAGAATCACACTAAGACACTTTGGACTAAGCAGTTGTGCTGATTAATCTACACCTCAGATTTGCTGGAAGCATGAGGTGAAATGCACCAAGGCGTGCATTAATCAGCCCTACCACACAGTCTGTCCTGTCTCGGTGCTTAATTAAATCCCAAACCAAATAATTTTGGGAAGAAGGTTAGGAGGGGACATTTTTTTTTAAAGTAGGTTTCACATGAGCTGTCCACAGCACATGAAAAAAAAAAGTACAAGATATATTTAGAACAATATTTTAATTTGCAATACTTTACTAGATTAGATGGAAAGAATGTAATGTTTAAAAAAGGCAAATGTGATTAAGAACCTTAAGTGCACAGTATATTACATGAAAATTCTGATCATAAAGAAAGGTAATATCTACTCAAAATTATAATTTCTGTACTTTCGAAATCATCTCAGCAAGAATTATCTACCCATATCAAATTGTAGCACTTGTCAAAATCAACTGTAAAGCATCTCAAGTGCTCTTCTGAATCAACAAAACAGATGTATAGCGATGTGAGGTTGCACTGAAATGGAAATAAAAGTGAACTAGATGCCAGTCATTGCCCTTAATCTCTTGAACCCAGCACTTAACACAGAGGATACCACAGGTCTCTGGGACACTGTTTAGAACAGGAGGAATTCAAGACTTGAATCTTAATAACATATGCAAAAACACTCCACAAAATTATTTTCTTTCATCTTTAGTAGAATCAGATATGTCCAAAGATCACCTCGTCTTGTTCATAAATATGAGGTGATGGTTGAAACAGCATCTTATTTCAGTTTTACATCAGAAAAAGTGTAACATGTGCAACTTATATTAAAAGGCATTTAAATTTTCAAAACACCATATCCCTTCTTTTAGTAAAAGTACAAAATTACACTTATGGAATAAGGCCGACAACAACAAACATAACGCATACAGCTTTGATTAAGAATACAATATTGCTGACTTCTAGTAAGACTCTTAATAGATGAAAAGCAACTGTGAGCACCAGTCATTAGAAAACAACAGCTCTAGCCCCACAGACACAGATATGTTTGGAAGTGAATTCACTGAAAAATGTTCTAGAACCTGTCCTTCCTGGCAATAGAATAACAAAGACTGTTCATTCCTTGTTTTTGTGATGATGATATCTTCCTGACACAGTGAGTGGGGCTGAGGGAAGTATAAACTGCAAAATGATCCTTCATTGCCTCCACCTGTCCTGTGGGCTTGTGACACCCCTGAATCACAGGTGGAGAGATTTTTGTAGACTGATGAAGTATTGCAGAATCATACAATTTATGAACACTTTACTTGTATCACTGTGTTTGATAATATTTAGACTTAAGTAATTTTTAGTAACCAATATAATGCTGAAAATCACTCTCTGATATATCTAATGAAGCTATCATAGCAAATATTATACCTGAAAAAGCCCATTTTTTGTCATTTCCATTATGAGGCAGATGTGGACTGACAGATGCGTAGCCCTTCTGACCCTGTTTTAAGTTAAGATGTGCAGAAGCCCCTCTTTGGACCAGATCAAGGGGGCCCAAGCCCCAGCCTGGATGCCTGTGGATTACGCTGATGGACACAGCAGTATGCTCCTGGCATTGATCCAGACAAAGATGCTCACTTCACCAAAGCCCACACTCCACTTTTGCTACTGAGGCTCAGAGGTAAATGTGCCCAGTGGTCCAGCTGAGACCAATTGCATACTTTAGCCTAATTTAAATGCATTTCGGCAAAACTAGTTCAGACACCAGACCTTTCTGGATTTCATCCTTGTACTTTTTGACCCCTGTTGAGAATATGCCCCATTGTCCTTAAATGTGTCAGAAAAAGAGTAGATTGTCACTTCTGGATCTTACGAAAGACTCATATAAGAGTGTTTGAGCATCCTTCTTCAGGCTATATGCTGCAGACAATATGCTGCAGACAAGACTGATTCATGGAGAGGAGGAGATTAAATAATGTTGACTTAAATTCAGTAATGACCATAGTCACTGACTTTTAGGCACAAGCTGGTTCATCAGAAGGAAAAGTCTTAAAGTAGAACCAAGAAACTGAGCACCACCAGGTCTAAAGTTCTATTTTATAACTCTTTCCATGTCTCTATAAGATCGAGAAAATCAGGTAACTTCTGTGTTAAGTGCTTGCTTACTATTGTAAAAAAAATAAGCACACTGGGGGATTTCTCCAGATTTTCCAAATGTGGAAGTGATTTTGCTAGGTGACAGAGGTCAAAAGGCTTTTATAAAGCCAACAACGGAGAAAAAAAAAAGAATATTAAAGCTTTGAACAGTGTAATAGTACAGAAAACTAATGGAGACTTGTTCAATTCAGCATAAAGCCTAGTCCTAGCAGGTAGGAATGACAGCAACTGAAATATGATGCTGAAACAGAAGCAGCACAAAACATTTCTTCAGTGTAAGGAGACAGAATAGACCACATCATGGCCCCAAACTAACAGGCATGAGATCTGTAAATCATCCTGCTGTCCTGCTTCTGCTCCATCTTACATCCTCTCACTAGCAGCACTGTGGTAGCACTAACTGAGACAGAAAGTCTGAGTTTTCTTTCTCTGTGTTTCTGTTTTTCCCTATGCATTGTGGTTTTTCTATTGTTGTTGTTTGTTTGTTTGATTGGTTGAGTGGTTGGTTGGCTTGAGCATCAAAAACACTTCAGTGGAGCTACATATCTTCTACATGACAAAGACACCACATGGGGCACTCAGCCCATTCCCCCACTACTGCTACAGTTCCATATGGCCTTCTGGCCCTGGTGTGCCAGTTTACACAGAACAGCACAGTGCACAGAATATTTGCATCCCTATCCACAGAAAGAATCACTTCTCACACAAGTACAGAGTAAGGCCCACACTTGTGGAAAAAGTTTACTCTGACACACACACAATGCACAGGTGCACCACAGCATCAGTTGCTCATCCTTCCTTGCCAGGCTGCATACATGGGGAGATAGAAATGTGGCTTCAGCCTCTTATTTTCTCCTGTGGAGGTAGCAGCATGTCCCAGCTGACCCAACTAAGCAGTTAAGTAGTTCAGCTGACTACTTTACAGAGACTTCCACACTAAATATTATTTCCAATAGCTCCATAAGCTTTTGGGTCTGTTTTCAGCACATTTTGGATTCAAGCTGACATTCAGAAATCCTTCCCTGCACAGCATGCAATGACACTTTGGTACATGTATTATCCTGTTCACCGGCCCTTATTCCCTTTTCAAACCAAACATAAAACAGTAACATTTCAGCCTTCTAGATCATCGCCTGACAAAACATCAGTGGCTGTGAGAGGCATATTGACATTACAGCTTCTCTCTGGTTAGGATTTCCCTTTTTTTTTTTTCTTTTTTGCTTTTGTTTGGATCCTTGGAAATGCTGAGCAAAATTGCATTATCAGTTGCACCACAGTACATATATTGTTGTTCCAAAAGGTTTACTTATAATGTTCACAGCACCATTTATTTTTTTTTCCTTTCCTCCCATTGTCATTTCTGAACAGATTTAATACAACAGAAACATGGCTTCCACTGGGAGCTACAGGTAGAGCAGTTCCAAAGTTCTCTATAATTGGTGCCTGCCATGGCTGCTCACAGTAAGTTATGTAAATCACAGCAAGGACCCACAACCCCTAAAGGCATGAATATTTTTTTCATTCAGTGCAGAGGATAACTACAGAATCTTAGTAATAGTCCCCTCCACATCAGGGATCTCCTTACCAGGCAAAGTCAAGGTCTAGAAACTGGCCATGTCAGTTCTGCAATTTAAATCCTGTTGTTAAGGATGGTTTGGTTGGTATTACGCTAGGTCAAGGTATTGCAGGCAATATTATTTTTTAGGATGTGCTTTCACTTCATAACTTTTGCAAACCCACCTGCTTCTGCTTACAATCACTACAGTAATTCCAGCAAACATTTGATGGTTTTTTTGTTTTGTTTTGTTTTTTGTTTGTTTGTTTCATGTTTCTGTAACAACTCTTCAATTTAAAATGAAGTAAGGGGCTGTAAGCGTTTCGTTCTGAAAATGGAGGAATAGTTCTTCTCGTTTCTCTTCCATTATCTCAATTTTCTATCAAAGTATTTTAGTCAAAATCATGCCTTTCTAGTAACTAAATACAAGGTTACTATTAAATCTGTTTCTTTATAAAGAGTACTGCTGGTATGCAAATTTTTAGACTAATTTCAGAAAGTCAACTTCTGTCTTCATTTCATTTTTAATTTCCACTAATCTTATACCTATAGGTCATTTACACCAGTTTTTGCACGAGCTGTTAGGTAACTGAATAGATCCTTAAGACACAGTAATTGTCTACTTCTATTATGGGGAAAAGAAGATTTCCTAAAATAAAATCCTTGTTCACATTTCCACCTTGATTAGAAAATATCCTTGTGCCCTTTGGCAAAGCACATGAGAAAAAAAAAAAAAAAAAGAAAGAAAGAAAAAAAGAAAAAAGAAAAAATGAAAGAGGATAAATGTTGTTAAAAGCCAGTTTTATCTGATTCTTCTGCTGCAGTTACCAGCAAGAATTCTGACAAAGAAATGTCTCCTTGGGGCTTGACTTTGCATATAACCCCCCCTGGACTGAATCCTAATCTAATCTAATAGCTGTTTCTATTTTACCTCCACCCTTTTCATTTAGTTACTCAGGAAAGCTAAGCTCAGATTCGGTATCTGGTTTTCATTGAGCACCTGCTTTCCTTTAATTTTCTGTTATTAAGAATATCGAGTAAATACTATATGCATGCAATATAGTATAAAATATATGCACAGGCATGTATATACACATTCACTTTCTGGAACACACATGGGCTTTTCAAGGAAATTATGTGGTTCTTAATGTGGTGCTAGCTGAGGCCGTGTGCTTTAAGCCTGTTTTCCAACACATATAATTTGCATTGGGCTGTAATATCGGCACCATGAGGCTTGTTGGTACACTCAGCCTGGTAGGGGCACAAGGACTTGTCTGGACTTGAGGGACTGCACTCTTCTCGCTTAGATCCTCTCAAGGCTCCAAGGGAGAAGAGTGTAGAAAGGCAGACAGGCTTTTAGGAGGACTGCAGAGTGCCTACGCATGGCTCAGGGTCCTGCACAGAACAGCTCTACACGTACTGAAGAGCAGCGGGCCACTGATGCAGCTTAGGCTTAGTAAATTACTTTTCCATCAATTACAAAATGCACCTACTCAGCCCTGTTTTTCATCACTTTACCAGCTAGACAGGTTGAAGCGCAGGAAAGATAGTGGCTGGTATGATCACCTAGTACCAATTCAGTGGTTCAGTGGTTCAGATGTCTCTGTTCTCTATCATCCTGGAGGTACATGTGAGCTATAATCATCCATGTGTCATGCTCAGCTAAGCTGACTATCGGCAGAAAGAGCATGCAATTGAAATTTTGCCCGGCCATAATCAGTGGGCTGTGTCCTCATGGAACGAGAGCAAGCTGCTTCTGGCAGACAGACAAAACTAGAAATCTCTTTCCTCTATGACATATACTGCTATAAAGTTTTTAGATTACAACTGTTGCATAAAATGATGCAAATAAACCGTATTTTCACTTGAAAGATGTCTGGAAAGGCCAGCAAAATAATCAGGTTGTAAGTGAAGCGTGCAGCTCCTGCCTTCACAGACTTTAGGTATTGGAAAACGGTGCGGTTCATTTGTTTGTTGTTGATAAACTTAAGGCTGTGCAATCCCTCAACTGTTTGTTTTGCTTTGTATTTTTTAAATATGAAAACTATGATTATTTCTTTGCTTCACTTAGCCAAGATCAAGCTGTTTAAGTGCAATTCCTACTCTCCCTTGAGGCCCCTGAACTCATAGTGTGCAGGGTCTGGAATATTCACTCCCAACTGTAACATGAACCCCAAGGTAGAGCAGAGAGTACCTATTTTTTCCCAGTGATTCAGGACTCTTAAGTGCAGGTTAAGTTTTGGCTAGTTAGGACAGAGTCCAAAGGCTTTGTGCAGGCTGAAGTAATTTTTGTCTGGAAAAGAATTATTGGGGGACGGGGTGAGGGGAAAGGATTATAAAAATGTCGCATCACTCTGGGTTATGTCAGATGAGTTATTATAAGGAATACTCTGTCTGACATGAAGAAACACATTAAGTTAAAAATAAAATAAAAATTATTTTTTTTAATATTTCCTCCCTCCCAAAATATCCCAGTATGCTTAACTTCAGTTACTGGAACTGTGTTTTCTACCTTCTTTTTATGGCCTTTTTTATAAAAGGTAGCTGGTACTCACAAAAAAAAATTTGGGATCGCTCAAAACTTTTCACAGTTAATTAGTAATGCATGTAGCAAAACACCCGCCCTACCTCTGGGCCTTGGGGGTTGCCCTGGTTCACTTGTAACTGATTTATTTTTTAAGGTTGTCTGGCACATCTCCACCCCAGCTGCTTCCAAGAAATTTCAGCCTAGCGTCAGCTGGGAAAGATCAGCTTCACATGCTGACATACAGAGGCGGCCTAAGGAATACTGGGGCCTCCGGTGGGAGGCGTCAATGGGAAACTTTGGTCTTTTTGCTGATCCAGGGATACAGTATCTGCCACCATTCAGAGCTGTTTTTTTAGCATTTTCCTTGAAAGAACACTCACCTGATTACTACACTATTTTTTTTCTTTCGAATCAGAAACAGAAGTGTTATCTTTACCAGATTTGTGGCTCATTACATAGAGCTGAATAGTGGATGCCTTTTGCAGGTATCCAAAACCATACTGGTAATGACTTATGAGCCGCCAAAGAAAACATGCTATTTTATAGACTGCTTAAACTGTAAAGAATACAAGAGAGGCTAGAGAAAGATTCTGATATCCGTCCGTACATCTGAGTAATGGCTTACTCTGTGAGTCTATTGCTGAAAATGATGGCCATGAATGCTAACCCTTTTCCTAACAATACATGGAGTGGTTTTTCACTTGTTTGTGAGGGGTTTTTTGTGTGTGTGGTTTTATTTTGTTTTGTTTTTTATTCAAAAGTTCCCTAGATAAATTTGCTAACATTTTGCCTCTTTCACTTATCTTTCTTTTAGTTTGCGGATTTATTTCTTCATCAGTCTTCCTCAGTACACTTCCATCCTGTGCCCTTCTATTCTGTTTGCAGACCTTTTGAACCATCAGCATTTATCATTTATGTAAAATACTATTTTGAAAAATTATTTGGTATCAATCTAATTCCACCAGTAAAGAAAGAAAGCTTTCTAATTTTAAAATATATCAGCTAACTATACTTAAATTCAGACACAGTCCTGAATAAATAACTACACAAAGCCACAAGCAATAAGATGTAGGTTGGCAGTGAATTTTACCTCTGGGGTCTCCTTTCCAATTTTATGTGTTGGAATGAATGTTTGAAAGATTTTCATGTGTTAGTCACAGGTATGGCTTGGTCCAATGCTGAGAGGATCCAACAGGAAATTCCATAGTTGCTTTTTTTTTTCCTCTCAAAATTTGAAAATCTATTTCTTTTTATATAGCAACACTTTGGAAAAGTATACAGAGCTGTTGTTGTTGTTCTACAACTACAGTTCCAGCACCACAAAGAAAACAGGGTATTGACAGATACACCATCAGAAGCTTGATTAAAACAATATTCTTAGTTTATTTTTCCCCAGCTACAATACTGAGCAAGATCCCTGCAGTTTAGCTGTGCAATATTGCTCAGTTTAACCATTACTTTATGTTCATCTGTGTTCAAATGATTATAGGGAGAGAACATTCCCAGGCCAGGCAGAGGCAGGGACTGTATTTTGTTAGAATAGCAGACTAGTTATGTTCTGTTCAGCTCAGCGCCATTAAGCTTTTGGGTCTAACATTTGCTGTCTGATGCCAGGATTAATTTTCTTCCTAGTCTATAGTTACTTTTCAAAAATTAAATGATCATTCAGAAAGTTGGCTTCAGCCAATGAACTGTTAAACCTACAGGATATACAGCACATCAAGATGAAAAGAAATAGAGTTACAATCATTAATGCTAACTTCGGAGAATATTTATCACTTGGCACCTGTTCATGTTACAATAAATTCACTCAGATCTAAAAAGATGATTCTATATGGAAGATGCAGAGGATACTTTTTTATTGTTTCATTCTTTGAGAGAAGGTGAGCTGAGAAACCTGAAGGTAGAAATCTTGCATTTACCCCCAGGATCTGGCACTGACAGAGGAACTGAACTCGCCCCTGGGTCACGCCATTAGCAGACTCTTGGCTGGGTTTGGAGGCTGTGTAACAGCTCAGCTCTTCTGCCCATTCATTTTTCCCCTTAAAAGACCAGCATGGGAGGTGACTGATAGGATCAAATGAAATGCTGGTTGGGCATTGTAGACACCTGTTGTCTGAGGTCTGACACCAGCCACTAGCTCCCTTTACAATTCTAAAGAAACACGCAGTAAGGTCAATAATACTCAAGAAGTTTCAGACTAGACCTGAAATTAGCCTTCAGTGGACTAATTAAAGAGCTCTTTCCTAAATATTTCTTTTTCTTTGTAAAGAAGAATTCCTTACCCAAGAATCTTAAAATCTTATAAAGTTTTATTTGTCATTGTAAGCTTTTCTCTATATTTGCAGAAAAGCTAAGAGCCGTATTTACTCTTCCTAAAAAGAAAACAAAACAAAATAATAATTGTCTAATATGAATACTAGTAAGTGTAACTTTCAACAATAACTCTTATTGCTGATAGCTTCACTCATTAGCATTAGTATTAGACAATTCCACTCCTTGCATTACCCATAAAAACGTTGTTTTGTTTTTTCCCCATTGTTTTAATTTTTATTCACCTAGTATTTGGCATACAGGTCCAAAGTTCATGCAAATATAACAATCAGCTGAGGAATATTCACCAGACAAGTATTCATGCACTCTTGTATCACCTGACATATGGTGAACAAGCTGATGAATGACTCAGGATTTAAATGGTAATTACCATTCATCATTATAATAGACTTGCTAATTCATAAATTCTTGGTAAGCCAATTTTCTATAAAAAGGTTAATAATAAGAATGGAAAAGAAAGAAAAAATAGCCCTAGTGTAATAAAAAATGTAAAAGCTAGAATATCTTCACTGTCACATATCCCTTCTAATGATTGAGTAGTTTTGCACTAAAGTGCTTATTGACGCAACACCACTTGCTCTATCAGGGTTCTGATGGAAACCAGGGTAGACAGAAAAGTCCAGGACCAAACTTCTCTAGGAGGAGGATGAAGTGTGTCTGACAGAGACAAGGGAATCAAATCAAACACATGTGGCAAAGGCAAATGGGGATCTCCTCACTCTTTTTCTAGTTTTGTAATAAAAGGTGAAGTCCTGTTCACAGGGCTGCTCACAGCATACAGGGTAGGGAAAACTTTATGGAAATGTTCCCAAGACAACTAAGTGCTGCTGTGAGAAGTGCACTGAGCCAGTTATCATATCTGACCTGAACTGTTCTCACTGCCAATATCCCCACTAACTATTCTACTTCAATCAGTTCCTCCAAGTAAATGAAGTTGTTTCTGCTGTGGTTCAAAAAATAAAAAAATAGAAAAAAATTAAAAAAGAATTTGCTTGTTTTATGATCTTTATCTAGAAGAGCATTATGAAAGTAATTTACAGTCCAGAAAAACAGTGACATAAACTATGCAGAACACTTACAGGCAGGTCTGGTGAATACAGCACTTATTCCCACATTAGATAATGTATTTAAATGCTTGTAAACACAAATACTAGTTCCATACCTAATTCTACTGTAGCCACATCATTCATCATGAGGGGCCAATTTGGGAAAAGCTATATTCCCCCACCATAGGCATAGAATATCTCTGTCCACCTACATCTCCTACTTCTTATCTGAGCATCGCAGATTTAGAAGCAACCCTAAACTGCTCAGTGGATAAGCATTTCCTTCAGCTGCACAAGGTGAATGAGGACAGGGATGGGGAAAAGATGCAATTGTTTGTGAGGGGCTGAGGGATGAGAGGAGCAGAGAATAATAGAAGTGATGCATGGAAACTCCATGCCCTTTTTTTTGTTCCGTACTGTTGTCATGCTGGTGAAGCCTAAAATGTATCCACATTCAGGGGAATAAAATAGTCAAGATTAAGTGGAATATTTGATCATTTTAGCCTGCATTTGGAGCCATGCAGGGAAACTCGTCCTTTCAGTCTGTTGCACGTTAAGTACCAGGGTGGTTGATCAGATAATACAGCAGGAGTACAGCATCTGGAAGTGAAAAAATCAATCAAAATCTTTGTGGACTACATAACACCATACTGGGATTATGAATGATACTAAAATTTACTACAATGTACGTTATGTTCAGGAAAGTTTATAATGTGGGCAATAGTACTGACAGCTTTGCTGCAAAACAAACTCTTCTAGCAACAGAATGTGAAACTCCTGCCAAGACAGACTCTGTTTTGCACACATTTCTTCTTCTTCTCTCTCTTCGTCTCTGTTTCTTGCACACACAGAGAAATTTCAAAAACTGATTTGCATCCCAAATTTGGGGGACTTCCTTTCTGAAGTTGTGTTCAGAGTGCCAAATTTTCAATCAGGTCTTTAATTATGGAAGCACGAATGTGAAGCATTAAAATTTGCTCTTCAGGAGGTCTGGTTTTCAGAGTGTACTTATATTTAGAAGTTTGTAGAACTTGAAAAGGCTTATTTCTTTATAGGTTTAGTCTATATATTAACTTTATAAACTTTAAAGTTACATTCCTTAAAATGATTAGACAGCGTGGAAATTATACAGGACAAAGTAGGAATATATCCACACCTTTGTCTACTTGAAGTCCCAGAATACAGCGCATGTTTTCTTTATAATGACAAAATTTATTTGCAGTGGTAGTAAAATAATTTTAGAACTAGATTTCAGAAGGAGAATATGGTAAGCTTTCATATATTTGCATGACTTTTTTGTTCCAGTTTTTGTGTATGTTAAGACAAAATCTTAAAACACAATGTACAGAACTCCATGATCAACAAATATAACTGCATTTTTTGTTTTCCTGGGAATAACAAGCATAAAAATGGGTCAACTTCTGGGTCATTTGCAAAGGAGAATTTGGGATAGAATAAAACAAAATGATATTGCTCAGGCATAATGCATAATCAAATGATAGGGATTTTACTTAAAATTTCATCTAGCTCTGAACTTCTCTAACTAATCTTTTTGTCATAAATAAAAATATTTAATTTTGTAGGTTCAAGTTAGTTTTAGCATTGGGGATAAAAGGCAAGGAAGGAAAAATTACAAATAACTATGAGCTATGTATAATAATGAGGTCATATATTCAGAGACTCCTGTGCTGTCCCAGTAATCACAACAGTAAAGCTCTGGTGGACTGTGAAGCCATTGGGCTGACATGGTATCTTTGTACTCAATTTGCTTGCAACGTGCTTTAATGTCTGGATGAATGTGTATAGGTTGCTCCAAAATAATGCCTCCTCTTCATTTCCATGGAAACTACAACAGATGTAAAGAATGCAATGATACTATTTGATTGAGTAAATTCTCAGCTACCAAACTCTGTTTTTCAACAGTCACCACAGTTAGCCAATTCCTGCGGATAAGCTGATTGAGACACTCTTCATTTTGTGGTGTGACAGTTGTGTATGGCCATCCAGAACGTGGCTTGTCTTTTGCATCGCTGTCACCACTGCTGAAATGCACAACTCATTGACTCCCTGTGATCACATCTGCTGATTGGTTTCCATAAACAATCAACAAACATTGATGAAAGTGTAATTTTTTCCACATGGAGGAATTCAGTGACACATCTTTGCTTCATCTGTACTTCCATGTCAGACATTATTTTGTCTGATTGCCCCACTGCTGCCATCTGTCATACAGCAACAAAATGTAACAGGATATTGGTGGGAACGTTCAACCTCTACTACCGTGCCACCAACATCTGCCTCTGACACCGTGAACCAAAATAATAAAATAGAAGGCATTACTTTTGAAACAGGTCTCATATAAAACACACTGAATGAGTATAAGGAAGTATGTGCCCACTTGCTGATCTCTATTTTTATATTTTGGAAGGATCCATTTATTGAAGATTTTCTATCACTGAATGAGAGCATTATAGGGTTTTAGGCTTACATCACAGATTCTGGGTTGAGCTGCTATTACTGAACAGTGGGATACAGAAACGATGAATTGACATTAGTACGTAGGCCCACATGGTTACCATTACATGCTCAAAGGCTTTCTTTAAAGTGACTCATTCACTAGCTTCACTATTTTCAGGGTCAAATTCTAAAAGAGGCCAAATTTTTCCACAGTTTGAACACTTGCAGCTCCCATGAATTTACTGCTAAACATCAGTTATTTAAGTTGATGGAAGATGATTATAAAGGTTTGGCTAAAAAGTCTGCATTTCTTCTATGGAAATTTTGAGATATTAATGTGAAGTTGTGTGATCTTTGGAATATTTGACTTCTTGTATCACAGTTTTCCTATACTTTCACAGAAGAATTGTATATTGCTTTTGATGGGTGCATTTTTGAACAGGTTTATTTTTTTCTTTGTAATAAGGTTTTCTACTTATTAATATTTGGGAAGGGAAAACTAGCATTAAGTATTTATATCTGTAGAAATAGTTCTTTACTCCACTGTGGGCAAATGAGTGTTTTGACATCTTTCATAACCTTCTCTTTATGCCTTTTATAACTCTATGGTTACTTCTCTTAAGTGAAGTTCTGACTGTCCTGTTCCAAAAAAAAAGATTAAATGTAACAAGTAAACAAATAAAACAAGTAAAGTTGCACACAATGCAAAGGTGGTGACCATAGGTATTCAAGAATTATCCATAAAAGAGATAACCAGAAGAAGGCAGGAAGAGAGAGATCACAGTGACAGGGTTATTCCATACCATCAGTGGCATGGTGAAGAGGAATACATGATCGTTTACCATGATACTCATCATAAGTAAAGAGATCAAGTAGAGATTTAAAAGACCAAAAGAAATTCTCCTCTACTAAATCCATAATTAAATCAGGGAACTCAGTGGATCTTGTGAAGGCCAAAACTCTAACAAATCCATAAGGAAATGGTCAAATAGATTTTTCAAAGGAAGAACCATTGTCTTATGCATGCAGAATTACCTGTTGCCTTCTCCAGTCACCAAACTATGACTTGCAAGATAGACAAAAGGTTCCAAGACTATTGTCTTCTGTCCATTCCCTGGTCATGGGCGTTTTTTAATAAATCCAGGTGAGATCTGTTCTACATGAAATTCCATTCTGATGCAGCACAGCAAATGTAATGTCCCTGCATTCTCAAAGGTAGAACATTTTTGATAGAAAAAGAAAACACATTTCTATCAGAATATAGTAGGTTATACTCAGCACCCCACACAATGATCAGCAAAAGTAGTCCTCTAGAGCCTCAGTGTATTCTTGATACAATAGAGATTTTGTGTAATATTTATTTTTTTGACCCATCCGATACTCTTTTTAACCTAGCCCTGACCGGTACTTCCAGAGACAGTGGACTACTGCATGATTAGAATGAATACCTCCCAGCAGGTATTATCTCCAAATCAGTGATCTTAGTACTACTACAGGATAGACATTCCATATGTGCATGTGTAAAGACAAATGTTTATCTTGAAGCAAGTAAAGGTTAAAACAGTTTGTCTTGAATACAAGTCGCTATCACAAAATAGCATAAAGGGAGTTGAAACTAAAATATGCACCCAGCCTTTAGAATTTTACTTGCACAAAGAAGCCTTGACATCATTAGCTCAAGGCTCTTCCTCTAAAAACACCAAACTTAACACGTTTTCAGAAAACATTTGTTCTTCTGTGTATCTGATATGACATAGTCTATCTCGTTACAACCATGCAAGCAAGCTTTATAGGGCTGTAGCATATGTCACAGTGCTGGTCCATCACCATCTATACTGTTCATATTCTCAGCGACTAACCAGCACCCTCAGACCACACAGTGGCAAAAGATTGTATTTCAGGAACTGTTTCTTCCATGTGTGTTCTTATATAAGAAAGAGGATTCAGGCACACGGTCATGCCACTTTGCCTTTCAGAGCCTTGAAAAGGCATATCATGCAGAACTGTTTAAGCATAGCTTCCGACTAATGTAGAGAGCTAAAATTCCAGGTGCTAATTACCTGAAAAATATTTATGTCTCTCCAGTTTTTGTAATTATAGATTGATGCCACTTAGATAGCCTTGGGGAAATACCTTGTTTTATATCATCATAGATGATTGCAGTGTTTTCTCCCAGCCTTAACATCTGTTAGTCTCTGGCAGTTCTAACTGGCTTCTTTTTTTACTGGCAGTCTTCTGATTCCTGAGAGCAGCATTGGCACAAGGGAAAGAGAGCCATGTGGAATATTTTTGAGCAGCACAAGGCTATGGTGGAGTGCAAGCCGCAGAATACAGTACTGGTGTTCTTCTTGATGTTGATATTTCAGTTGGATGTGGATGTTTAACGCTGATGTGTACATTTCCTGGTGAACCATGATTAAAACCTTTCCAAAAAACTCTGGCCCCACACCTTGCTCAATCCACTGTGAAAGAAAATATTTCTGGCTTTGAGATTTTGGGGTTAAGATTGTGTGTTCTTGCATTTCAATAAGAAACCTAGGGTAGATTCAAACAGTTTCTGGCTGCAAATAAGCAACAATTTTCAGGCACAACTAGATGCTTTCTGAGATAGAAGTCTTCCTGTGGGGTTTTCTTTTTGCTCAAGGTCAGACAAGTTTCACAGTACTCACACCATCTACAAGATTTACTATCAGTTATAAAAATAAGTGTGAAATATAGATTTACTCTTGATGCTTGGAAGTGAGCTGGATGTTGTAACTGGTCTATAAATAATAAAAGTAAATATCCATGCATGAATACTTTGAGACATAATGCATGTGCTAAACACTCGGTATATGTACCATCAAGTATTTTAGAAATACCTAACATGCTCTGAAATATATATTCTGCTTTTTGCCCTCACCCCATAAACTGAGAAAATGTCTCCAGAGCCATGTGTCTGCACTCAGGGTTTAGTCATGTGCTACCAAATCATCTGCATGAGGAAACATAAAGGCATCCATTGCACACGCCACCTGCTCTACGGATCTATAGCTGTGAACAATATCATTTGTGGCTGGTTTACCATTACCTTCTTGTCCCTTCTCTTTCCTCCCATTCAGATTCGTGAGGAACTAACTCGGACTCCTTCAGCTTATATAACATGTGAGCCAGGAAAGTTGAGACAGTGTGGAAAAGGAAGAGGGAACAAACTACATTTGGCCAAGTTTAGTTTTCCATGGATTAAAAAGGAAGCAGCCAAGCTAACCAAAGTTGTCAATACAGTCCGTGATGAGAAAGGGTGCAAATGAAGGGAAAAGAACCCTCAAATGGCACATGGATTTTCTTCTATCTTTCAGCACTAAAGTTTAGAGAAAAGCTTGATACAGAAGAATATTTCAGGAAAGAAGACATTTTGGAGACATGCTTATTTTGGAAGGATTTGGATGTCATTTTGGTTAGAAAATCACACAACAATGAACTTGGTTTAATACAGAAACATTCATATTACATTTTTTCTTTTTCTGTGGACATCTCAAGTACACAACAGTTGTTTCCTTATGGTGTAAAATTATAATGTACATTTCTTGCTTTTGAATGATAAAAATGCTTTGGGCAAATACTTCAGCCCATTTATGCATTGATTTGGTTTTAAGCATTGGGTTCGTAGTTCACACTGGATGAGCAATCTTGTGTTTTATTCAGCCACATGTAAAGAGAAATTTCAGGGACTTAAGCAAAGAAGCAATTCTTTGAAGAATGGCTACACTCTTCTGCATATATTTGCAGGTAAGTTCCTTGGCAACCAGATCAGAAAAGATGCCTGATAATATCTGATCAAATATTCACAGATACAAGGGTACTCCATATGGAATCATTATTTTTGTGAGGGGACCATCACAGTTTGGAGCTATCAGCCTCTACTCGTGAGTAATAGAACAGCCACCCTTTTGTGCTGCTGATAGCATTGTGAACTTGAAGGAAGGAGGACTTCAGAGAAGATACTCTGTACAGATCTTCATTTAAATTTTCTTCAAAGAATTAGAATCAAATTTTCCAGCATTTCTTCAAGTGGTTCATCATGTTTGACTTTCATAACATCTGGGAAGTCAAAACTCCTATGAAGTCCATCTAAGTCATTTCCTCTCTGTTTTGTAAAGATTGAATGTTTCTTTCAGTCTTCTTGGGCACATAAGGAGCTGTACAATGTTTTGTTTCTATAAGCCTGTCTGAAAAGCCATTTCAGCACCAAAGGTGTCTGACAACACACAAAATTATAGTCAGTCTGAATACAGTTTTAATTCAATATATCTGGTAATCACAGCAGCAGATGATAGTTTTTAAATATGAGCCATGGTTCCAATGAATTCTAAGCTCTGAGGCACGTGTGCATGATGGTCTGGGTTAGTGCAGATGTTGCTGGAGTTCTGTTGCCATTCTGTTTGCTTGTTTGTTTCAAATGAAGTTTAAGACTTACACCACTGACAAAACAGTTTAATTTTCATGAGCAGGTACACTAAATCATACAAAGGCTTTGGTTGGAAGGGATTTTTAAGATCATCTAGTTCCAACCACTTGCCATGGGCAGGTTTCCACCCACTAGATCAGGCTGCTCAGGGCCCCATACAACCTGGCCTGGAGCATAAATACAAACAGATAGCACTTATTGGTGTTATGTAATCTTGCTCCTAAAGAGCACTATGGATATGCTTTGTATCTATTTATGACTTCAGTGTCACCATATCCCCAGTTGATCATCTTATAGGAAGAGTTGAGCAAGTATGCCTTCTTCTCTCAGGGGCAGAGCACCTGTAATACAAAGAAATGAGAGCTACAAAAGTCCATTGCCTTTTAAGACAAGCCCATTTGTAGATCCTAGATGGTATGACATCATTCCATTTGTCAACAAAAACAGTTAAGTACATAAGCATGGGTTTAAATTTAAGCTCTGAGCAGCTGCAATAGCTTAGATTCTCAAGGTAGTGTAAAATCAAACTCCTGTCGGAGGTAGGGCAGTTCAGTCTCTGGGAAATTGCCATTGTCTGAAATATGACAGTGACTGAGATAAGTGCAGCCTCAGGCATCTCCTCTTGCCTTAATAGCTAGATAAGTTGTTTACTGTCTAGGTCAGTAGATGGATGTCTCACATGCAGTATGTCACACCATCTGTGAGCTACGACCAGATAATGCTACTGCTTGTGCAAAGGCCTCAGAATCAGTCACACAATTGTCAGCAACTCTGAACAGCAGCTGTAAGATCACAACTGTGCACAGTAGTCCCATCCCATAGACTGTTGCGGTTATTTAGCCCAAATCCATCAACAGAAAATGTGGAGGGCGTATAGGAAGAGAGGTGAGTAGATACAATTTTCTTTTGGTCCAGTGCATCACAAAGTCTCTTGTGCCCTTTGACAGTGGCAACATTAGCCAGTTTTGGAGACCTCTTAATGGAGTTCCTAAACTTGAAATATAAAGACTCAGCAGTCTGCAGTGTTATGTCAAAGAGTGGAAATAATCTTCCTTTGATGGTTTAGGCATGCAAGTAAAAAGTTCTGTGTGTATTTTATGTTGCTGAATATTTTGAGAAAGATTTGAGGTTACACCTAAAGGAGAAATTTCTCTTACAAGTTAGGCCTGAATGACTTTCCTTAGAATTAATAAACAAGAAATGAAAGAGGAACCTCTTCCTTCAAAATAAAAGTTATAAAATCTATTTGTTGTCTTTTTTTATTGTTGTTTTGTTTTTAATTTTTTTTATTGTTCTTTTGGTATTATTATTTTAGTATTATATATATTAGATAACTACAAGGATTTAAACAGAATTACTAGATTTTATTCAATAAGATTTTAAATCAGAGATCTAGAAGTCAGTGCCAATTTAAACTCTTGCTTCCTAGTAAAGAGAAAACCCAAGGAATGTTTTACTTTTCTGGTTTAAATTCTTCGTTAAAAAGTAAAAGTTTGAATTGGCAGGAAAACGTCTGTTCAAGCTGCTAGTGAACTAACATCAGAGAAATCTGACTTTTAGCTCTTGGTATTCTGCCAGATAGTGTACTGTATATGACCATGATAAACACAGAAAAAAGGAATGAGGTGAGATAAGTTTCATTTAGCCTTTGTTGCCCTAATGGATTTAATGTAAATAATTAAATATTTGCTAAGTAACTCTTAAAACCATAACCAATGGACTTTCAAAATGTTTTGATATTGCATTAGGCAGCAAGTCCAAAAATTATGGTGGCATATCAGTGCAAAGCACAATCTTGTTTGGTGATATGATTGGCACTCGCTTCTGAAGAAAAAGCCCTTGTAACGTAAAGGTCTGCCTACAAGTGATAGGCCTTTTTGCTCATGAGTAAAGTAATTATGTAAAGTATTACACCACTTAGCCCTCTTAAAAGTTACAGCATCGGATCCTGATGCTGTAGCTTGGCATTTCAACTGTAGGAACTGAGTTTTCACATTTAATATCTCAGCTACTTTGGATCTCGTCCACCTAAAACTTGGCAGGCAGGTTTGTCTGCCCAGATGATTTTTTTAACAGTTCAAAATTAGTTAAGCTTTTTCTAGCTGTAAAGCAGCCAAGAATTAGTTTGGAGCTTGTTATAGATGTATTATTTTAACTGGCTGTGATTATAAAATGATTCTGTTAAAAAAATAAATAAGTAAAAGGACAATGTTCTACTTGTCACTTTTTTTTTTTTTTTTTTTAATTGCTGCACTTCAGATTTTGAAAGAAAAAAGAAAAAAAAAAAAAGGTTTAAAACACTCAACAGACAAAAAATGAAGATTAAATGTTCGGACTAGGGACAGGTGAATTCTCAAGCAGACTGCACCAGTCCCACTTAACATCGGTAACAGAAGTGGTCAAAAGTAAATAGTCTTCATAGAATTAAAAAAAAAAAAAGAAAAAAAAAAAAAAAGACATTCTTCTCTTGCACCACAGAGTGTCAGTCTTGCTTTTTGCTGGGTCTACATAGATGACATGTCTACAGGGAGGGACAACCACTCTCAAACTGGTATGGCCAGTGAACCACCATCAACCATCTAAATTTCTTATGAGTTACTGTGCACTCTTATCATCAATATTTTAAATAAAGGCTTGTATAAAGCATTTGACTCCGAGGACCAAATATGTTGGTTTTATGGTCCAGCAGTATACTGCAAACCAGAGAAAGGAGTTGAAGAAGAGTAAAGTTTTGCTCTGGGCTTCGAAATGGTTGTACAAAAAATTGACTTTAATATTGGCTAATTGCTAGAATGGGACTATCTGAAAGATTTTAGGCTATCATCAGTCTCAAGAGTGTCTGATACCTTGCCAGTAGAATTAAATAAAAAATATAGGTCTTTCACTTTGCTATTCAGCAGATAAATCATGTAGATTTAGAACATGGGCATACTTAATAGACTGGATTAAGGACAGGATCCTAAACCAACTGAAGCCCTACAGTACTTACAGTCAGAGTTGTGCAAATCACTGATTCCCTGCTTCACTGTCTGAACTGAAAAAAAAAAAAAGATGCATTACTTTGATTCCAAACCAAACCAATTTTTTTCAATGCCTTCTGCAGGTTTTAAAAAAAATAAAAAATTAAAAAAAATCAGTCTAAACCATAAAGCTTTTAGTTTTGCTTACAGAATTTTTAAAGTTCACTTTATTAAGCAAAAGTATATTTAAGTTTGAAACGTCATTTCAAAATGAACAAAACAAAGCACAGCTATTGGGACATGCCTACGGAAATATTTTAACCCCCAGAAATTGTTTACTTTTTCTCTCCAGTAGTGAGAATCCAACATGATTTCACAAAGTCTCCTGATTAACTCATATCTAAATTATTCAATAATTAAAATAATCTTTAAAGAAATAAAGTGGTTTAGTTTTGCTTTCAGGGATTTTCAGGCTAGTCCATGGATATCTCAGTTATGGTGAGGTACTACCAAAAAACACCTTTTTCAAGAGTGCATTACACTGCTAATTAATTGTTTCACGCATAGGACAATATTCTCCCCTTACATGGGTTCATACACATGTATGCCCCTTTTCTCTTTCTCCTACTGTACTGCACTTTGAGGTGCTTATGTTAAAAAAAACAGCAACACTTGACTAGATAAAAATGGGTTGAATGATCTGTCTGTCAGTCTGTCATCAAGGATTATATACAAAGAGCCATGTTTTTACCAGTTATATATATTTATATACTTATATATATATAAATATAACTATTTATCAGCAGGCAGAGATAGTCTCCTGGGCTTGTCATCATGATATTTCCATGTTGCTACTGCAACTTTCCATATGTCCTTACACCCAGGACAGCATTACTGTAATAATATCAGTGTCATCAGCTCTTTCCATGTGCATGGTGTCTAAGCAACATGGCAGACCTCAGTGTTTTAGCCCCTCTTATATTCCTATCTTGGATTTAAAAACTTTCTATTAGGAAAAGAAGATCCCAACTGGAATGAGATTATAACACAATCATCCAGTTCAGAACATTATGCCATGATTGTAGCAGCATGTTAGAAACTCCCTCTGCTCCCGGGCTTAATGAAATCTGAACTTATTATATGGTTCAGCACAGTTTTTGGAAGGCAACCAATAAGTATGGGAGGTTTACAATTGAGACGAGGGGCTTGTTTGCCAGGATTTGACTCTCTCGAGGAAAGCTAACTGCAGGGCCAGATCTTTTCTTTTCATTGGATATAAAACAGCTATACTCACAGCAGTATTTACTGGTGATGGCAGCCTGTGATAGAGCTATATCTTTCCAGCAGTACTTTAACCAGAGAATACCCAGTAACGATTGTATACCCGCTCAGCAGTGCTTTGCTGTTTATATAGAACTATTCAAGAAGGAGCACTTGACTGCAGTCAGTGGTGCATTTAAATGTGGAAATCTACCTATTAAGTAAAAATCACATGCTACACCTTTCTAGGTGTTACCGATGTGAAATTTTAAAGTGGAGATAACCTGGAATTTTAAAAAAAAAAAAAAAAAGAAAAGCAAAGCTGTGTACCTGCACACAACTGCTTGTTCTATTTTTCAGGCTAACAGCTTAGCTGTAACATTTGCACATTAGCTAAATAACATCTCAAGGGGAGCTGAGGATAGAACCTTGATGTCTCCTGATTGTACATGTGTGAGTTTGTGCTCTCAGAGGATGGTCCTTAAAAAACTCCCTGCTGGAAGCTATTGTGCATATTGTAAAAGGACTGTTGCTAAGTGCCAATTGAGCTAGTACTGTATACTTGCCATTTTAAAAGAAGATTTCATACCACTTGATTATGTTAAATAGAAATGTTTGAAATTTAAACTGAATTACATCAAAATGGCACAGTAGTTATATGTCTAAAGAGCTGCTGCTACTCTCTCTCATAACTAATGTCAATCCCTTCTGGTAGACGGTTTTGTATGAAACTGTGACATAGTATTTTACAGGAGAAGTTTAGAGGGCCTTGATATAAAAAAGTCATAAATAAATACTACTTTAAAAACCAGCCCCATGTTTGTATTAGCAAGCAAGAATCCTTTAATATTTGAGTGTTGTCTTTAGCCAAAGAGATACAAATTTTTAAGTTCAGAACTTCATCTTCAGTCTTTAGGTTGTGGTAAGGTCATAGGGACTTTTTGTGCAGATAATGATTGTTTGTGGGGACTCGGTGAATTCCAATAGCACAATCTAGAGAATACATTTAGTAGAAATAATACAGAAACATCCTGAAGACCAGCTTACCATGAGTAAAAAGAAATAATAATACTAACAATAACCAGTTGAAATGAGAAATCCGAGATCCTTATCAGGTAGATGGGAAAGGAGTGAATAATACAGTACAAGCAATCTTGTACTGAAAATGTGTTTAAAACTTGGAAAGAAGATGGGCACATACGCTGCATGTACTCATCCAGCTTTTTTATGATCAACAATGGAGGACGTTGTATGCAGAGATGGAAAAATATAAAAAATTCCTATTACAAATGTTTCTTAGGATTTACATATTTGAGGGATACTTGAAAGCAGATCAGGGAAGGCAAGAAAAGAAACAATCTGATATTCTTATGTAATTTTAGTGCAGTTTGAAGAAGGCGTCTTCCTGAGTTTTCATGCTGAATTTTTGTTTGGTTGTTTGTTTGTTTTTTAAGTGCCAAAACACAGGTAAAATAAATACCCTTTTGTGAAAAAATATACCAGATCATACCAGATCTGTTCATACCACATAAATAGGGTGGGAAGTCTGAATTTTTCAGGAGTTTCATATTTCAGATAGTCTTGAAATTTGAAAGTGCAATTTTTCACTTTGGGAGTGAACAGAGAAATAAATCATTTAAACAGGTAAAATAACAGCCCAGGTGCACCAGATATGTTGTTGCCTATTCTAGAGTATTATTTTATTTGACATTGTGATGAAATGCTTAGCTGACCTCCCCACTCTGTAATCAATCTGTTTTTACCCTTTGAAGGCAATTGATGATTTCCTTAACAATAGACCAACGGTGCTTTCATGCCTTTTCCTTTAGTCTCCTGTGATGTCACCAGAAGTGGTTAATTGTTTGCACTGGAAATGAAAACCTGCTACCAGTCTCCTTTACAAGGCTAATAGACTGCATCCAACAGACCATATAGCATTGTACTTTACACTCCTGTCTTCCAGTGCTTTTCATAGTGTCCACAGGTCACACTGTATACTTCGGCTTGTCTAATCTCAAGTTCAGTTTCCAGTGGTGATACCTGGCCCACTGGCATATTCCAAAAATATGTTTAAGTTCTCAGACTATTACACTACGGTTTTTAAAATCATCCATGGATCCTTTCAGAATGCATTGTACTGGTATTATTTTATTGATTGATGGATCGATTAATTATCTCTCCTCAATATTTCACAGTCAGGACACTGCTGTAGTTTCAGTCTAAAACACAACTTGAAATTTATGCCGTACTTGACTCCTGTCAATGTATAGAGATATGTCCTCTGAGTTAAGTGTTGCCTTCAACTGGAGTCTAACATGATCTGCCCACTTACAGAGCAAAGAAAGATGTGCAATAAGTTTCTGTGATGATAATGCTGGAGATGGTATTGTAGTGATGTTAGTAATCTTACAGCAGCCTGAGTTGCAATAACTCACTCTACTATTCCGGTACTCCTGATATTTTGTAGAAAAGCCTGTATATTATACATACATATATTATGTGATATTATCTAATATTATGTAGCTTACCACTGTAACTGTCATACACATGCATGAAGGACAAAACCCAAGGGAAAGTGCGAAATGATCCTCTGCAGAATTGGTTCCTTCCTGGATTCCGTGAATTAGACCTGGATCAAGGGCTGACATCTCAGGATCACACCAATGCCTGTCTTTTTCTGTCTTTAGTAGTTATTTAACAGAAGCATCTGCAATACCAGTTCATTTTTATTTTCTATCCAATCAATAATATTGCTAATTTAGTAAGTAATCAAACTTACTAATTCTTTTTTTTAGTAATTCATTCATTTTTTAAACTCCTTCAAAGCTTATTCTTCTGTTTCCCAAGAGCTCTCTTTTGAAAGCCAGTTTCTTAGTTAAGTGCTGTTTGATTTGATTGATTTTAACCTGAACAAGAAAAAAATGGCCTGTTGCAATTTTCATATTCATGCTAGTATAAGGGGGAAAAAAAGAGTGAGTATTGCTACATGTGTGCACAAGAAAATAAGCTGCAATGTACTTAGTATTCATGTAACTGCCCAGTTATGCAGTTATGAGCCCATCTCCCAGATATGAAATTATATATGCCCCCAGAAGTAAATCTCTTGACTAAAAAGAGTTTCATGATTTCAGCCAGGTTTGCAATACACTGTCTTCTTTTCCACTACCATAGACTCTTTTGTAGTCATATTAATGTTTCCAGTGTAAACACAGCATCCATTATAGTAAAGAAGTAAATAGTATATAAGTATGTGCTGAAGAATCACCATGTAATGGAGTGAACAAGTGCTGGAAAGAGTGTGTCGTACACGTGATGTACCTCCTATTACAACATTAATTTGTTCACTGAAATATTTTAAAATGTGTAGATTTAAAATAATAAAGAAAATCTTTTTTTTTACATTTTGCTTTGAATTTTTATGCTGAATTTTATTGAAACATACTTTTTAAAATCAGTCATTTTAGTATCCATTTTTATCAAATTATAATCTTTTACCACTTAATAATAGAGGAGCAAAAGCTTTTTAAGCACATAACAACTGTGACAATTTGATGGAATTTAGTCTGAGTAATAATTTTATCAAATAATATATTTCTTTTTAAAAATACCATTTATTAAAACATTATCCACAATTCAGGCAGAATGGTAAAGCAAATGTCATTTTTAAACACACGACCCACCTTTGCTGAAAGCACAGCACAATCACAACATGTTATATAGTAAGCGGTGGCATGCTTTTGGAGCACAGGATGATTCTATCAATAGATTATTAAGCCTACAGATGAGAGCCCAGAATTTCTGAGCTAAACACTACCCATTCACTTCTACCTGTGCATTGATTTTAATGATTTTTTCTGTGTTTAACTGAAGACAGAATGTGATTTTCAACACCTGGTTCTTGAGGACACGCTTCTCTGACAGAGACTGAAGCATTTGTGAGCTCCCAAAAAGCAAATGTTGCTCTCTTTGAGCATCTTCAGTTCACCTGCCTGAGGAAAATAAAGTCCTGGGAATGTGATCTGGCAGGCACCAACATAAAAACAACCTCAACGTGGATACTTATAGGAAAGATCAAGTAAGTTATCAGAGGTATTTCTTTGGCAATCACAGACCTTCAGGTGAAGATCCTTAAAGTGAAGCTTTTCTATAGAAATGAGACCTGGACAGAAGATGGAAGACATACCCAAATACAGTAAACTGTGAATATAATAAGTAGCAAGTACTGACAGCCATTTAAGAAATGGAAACTGTCACTCTGAGTGAGGGAACCGGAAGTGTTTCCTTCACTTTGGCTCACTCACAATACTCCCAAAGAACCCTTTCTTTTGAGACACCAGAATTACCTTGGTCGAGCATTAAGCTTATGGCATGTCTTTTTTTTGCAGCTACGTTTATCTCTACAGAACATTTTAAAATTTGTCCTAAAGATGATTAAGACATTTATCTGGAAGAGGAGGAGATGTGTTCTCCATCTGCAGAAATCTAGAAAATAGATTGCAGACTTGATTATGCAGGTAAACATCTATGCTAGTGGTGGTCAGTGAAAGAATAGAATATTATGTAAAGAAAGTGGAAAATTTTCAAGTGCCTGATAGAGTTCCAGCTCCTGTGCCTACAGTCTGTTAGTAAGGAAATATCAATGAGAAGCAAGTGGTGTGGCTCCAGATTCCTGTAGACAGAGGCCAGAGCTGAAGCTCTGAAATTCTCTAATTTCCTTTTCCTGTTATACATGTGAAAACTCCTGAAACAAAAGGAATGCTTGAAGCACCTTTAAAAATTACTATTATTTTTCATGTTGAAAGAAAAGTCTTAAATGATGTTTGATTTGGGGCCACTGAATGTTTTTCTTCACTTCTTCACTTCAGGAATCTGTTTTCACAAAAATTTTTGGAAAGAAATTATTGCTCTGGCAGTTTGATCCCTCCTCCTTTGCCACACACAACCAACATGTCAATGAGTATTTTTGTCACAAAATAAGATTATTCATGGCTGACCTTTTCCTCAACCAAAAAACTAAACCAAACCAAACCAAAACATCAATTTTGAAGATTTTCCATCTTGGAATATGATCTCAGGAGTTGCAGAGAGTTAACAGCTATTCAGTGCCAAAAAAACAAAGTTTCTGCTTCCGATCAACTGTAAAGTTCTGGTCTTCATGTACTGCTGACTCGGGAGCTTGCCAGACTTCACCATAGGCAACTTTTATTCCTTAAAATGGCAGAAACAAATCAATTAGATCAAAGGTGTGGTTTTCTGATATGTTAATATGAAGGGAAAAGAAAATCTAATACACTGAGCTGGAAGAGAAGTGAGGGAGAGAGAGAGCACATTCCTTTCCCTCCAGTAGCAATGTGTCAGTAGCTCAGTTAAGCTGCCACCAAGCTTTATTTTTAGAAATCTCAATTCTACCCTACCTCTGTTTTTAAGAGGCCACTTTCATTTCTCATGGGAATTCTGTGAACACAAAAAAAAAGTCTTACACTTCAGATGAAAGTCAGTCCTGAAAACCAAGAAACTTTTTCAGTGATTGCTCTGGTTAGTATATTTCCCACTGTAATGAGTCCATTTCTTGCAAGGGTGAAATTAGGTCTTTTTATGTATAAATATTGCCTTGTCAGAAAGCCCTGGAAAATCATATTTTAAACATTTATTATTTCATCAACAACAACTCTGCAATTTACTTAGTCATTGAGGGATATATACAAGCATGAAATATTTCCTGTCTTTAATTATCATTGACAATAAAATCTAGGGGGGACCTTCACAGGTAAATCCCTTATTCGGATAAACACGTATTTTCCATTAAGATAAAACCTTTGTTTAGCTTGGTTTCCTAGTTTCCTTTTTACAAAGTTTGTATAAACTTTTGCATTCTGTCACTTACCTGACCCACTTGTAAGATAATAAGTTTTCCGGGTTAACTTGAAAAATTCCAGATATTTTCCCAGATTTTTAGATGGAATCTTGTATTTTGTTTATCTCTAAGGTATGGGGTCCACAATAGCATTACCCCAAATGTTTTTACTGCCATAATTTTATTGTGGATGTCTTTGATATTTCTCAAATATTCCATAAAATATTGTTATCTATTTATAATTTACCAAGTTCATTTCCCACATGTAACATTGTAGGCAGAATTTAGTTCTTGCTGTGGTCTGTATGAATATTCATAAGTGACAAGTACTCTGAGTTCTAAAATATCAAATCCAGAGTTCGTGCAGTTTTTAGATGAAATATTCTATCTGTTGCACTGTGGGACTAAAATGTCCTTATTTCAGTGCAATAACAGAGGAAGAACATAAGATTACAATAAATTTTAACAAGAAGGAGATAACTTTGCATTATTTTTCATTCTTCTTTCAACCTCCATCATGAGGATGGAGTCATGCTGTGACATTCTTTTCTGGGTATTGGAACATGAGAATTATACACTTGACTTTGAATGTCTCAAGTTTTGTAACATACAATAGTTGAGCTTTACTTCTTTCACCCTGGTATTTTGCATTTTCATAGGCAAGTGCCACTTCACCGCTAAGGCCCTTCTGCTGACCTCTAACACAGCAGGTAGTTTTTGCAGTGCAATTATCAGGATGGGCTGTGGTGTCCTGGAGGAAGTCAGCATGTGAACGTGTATAAACCAAGATATCAAGGATGTAAAAGGCAGAGGAGCATGTATCAGGAAAGTGAAGTCATTTGATCATGGCAAACCAGTCAGGACAAAGTCAAGAGTGATAGTTATGCTGGAAATTCTCACTTATCCTCCTTTGTACATTTGAGTGAAAACATAAGAGAGCGTGGATTAATGTGATTCCATTATGCTTTCTCTAAAACCACTACAGTTTCCAAATTGGAAAGTTCTGCCTGTGAGCTGAGTGACAGGAAATCGATATATAGGAATCCAGTATACCTATTTCATGTATTTGGTTTACAAGCTTGATCTCTGTTTTCTGGTTCCACCAATTGTTGCACAGCTTTCAAATGTGGGTGACTAAAGATATAAACGTGAATATATACCAAACTTAACTTATAGAACTACCTCATATGAGAAAGAAATCTTGGATTTAGCCTTAAATATCAAGAGAACATCAATAATACGAGACTCAGTGGGCTGTTATTACAAAATGTTCAACAAAGATTAATGTACCAGAATTAAAAGAGAGCCCACCCATGAAAGGTAAAGAAAGACATAAATGTGCTACCTATTGCAGGTGTTGCCATTTTGCTGTAGCACTTGAAGTTACCACTACTGGTGCTGAGGAACTCTTCACACTTTTGCTTGAACTGAAAAATGTTTTCAGGGACAGAAGTATTTGTGGTGTGTGATACTTTTGCCCTTACGAACGTATTTAAAGAAGTTTGGAGGATTCTTCTTTTCTTTCAATGAGTAGCACCCTTGAGAAGTGCACTTGATACACCCTTTGCTCCTTCTTTCCTTATCTTCATTGTTTCTCTTTCCTTCACATGGTGACTGTTGTCACAAAATTTGCCTTAACAGGCTCCGGCCCCCCTTCTATCTTCTGCCCACTCTCCCTCCAAACAAAACAAAACAAAACAAAGCTCTGTTCATTGTTTTTTTCTACCCAAGACAAGTTCAACATCCTGCAGGAGGACAGTGAATGCTGATTTTGCTGCTTAAATATTATTTTTCATCATTTCTATGTTTATTTTTCCAAATGTGCTAAGAGACCTCCCAGTGAGATCCTTTCTTCCCTTTCCACAGTCCTCCCTTTAGGAATCTGAATGTTGTTAATATCTCTCGGGTAAAACCCAACTGATGTGTCCACATCAAGTCAAGCTGAATTTACTCCATGCCCTGCAGCTGTTCCATTGTCTCCTTATTACAGCACAAGTTTCTGTTTATTTTATTTATTTATCATTCCTAAGTACCAGGCTTTCTGGCAAAATGTTGCCAGCTGGAAGTTACATGGAAAATGTTTAGCACAGCTTTAACACATGCTCCTGAGTATGCGTACATGCATTTCATTCTTAGTAAATCATCATTTAGGGAATATGGGGAAATAGGCTGTGAAATGCGATCAGCTTGTCCTCAGCTACAGTGCTATTTAATAAAATCTCTAGCAAATTCAAATAGCAGAAACTCATCCAAGTCATTAGTGCCTGCATTTGCTCCTCCCTGAACTATCAATATCAAAACTGTCTGTTAGGCATCCATGTCAATGAAAAATGAAGAAAAATAAATAGGAAAAAATGAATAGGTATTTCTAATGAATAATTGTCATCCCTGACTGTGCTAAACCACATTTCTAATCTCTTTATTTTCAGCATTTATAACACTTACTTATCTCAGTTAAATAAAAATGGAATGCTAGAAATAATGTTTCTGCCTCTAGGAGCTTATGTAGAGGGTCTTTTGATTTTGATTTTCAGTATGTTTTCCCTCACTTAGAATTAAATGATCAACTTTTCTGTTGACAGGGTATGAGGTACAGAAATAAGGAAGACCTCTATTCATGTCTGCATAAAGTTCCCCCCATCATTTCTTGGAATAAGAATTCTGATTTCAGTGTCTGCTGCAATCTCCCTGTGACAGTCCAACACAGATTTCTCCCAGCACATTGACCATGTACATTGCCAGTATGTCTGCCTTTGTGGGAAAATCATCCCTCTTATTTATTTATTTTTTTTCTGAATTCACATCCATGAATTATAAAAAACACACAAAAAAACATGCACTTTGGTACTGACTTGAAGAGACAACATTGTATTTCACGCACCCATTGGTGAGACTCAAAATAAATAAATAAATAAATAAATAAAAGGGAAAAAGGAAAAAATATAAATAGAAATTGGCAAATATCATGTTTCTTTCACTAGGAATTTCCAATTAGTTCTCCTTGATTTTACTGGACTTTCATCTAAAATATACTGCTCTTAGATATTGAGAACCACGGGGTTAGTTCTATTTTTGCTTCTTTATTGAGAAGAATAATTTGTAAGGCATCTCCCAGCAGCAATGTTATCCACCAGAATCCATTTGGTCTGGGACACAGTTGATTATTTTTGTGACACTCTTGATCCTCACTGCTTATTACAAATCTGAACGAAAAATGATGCATACATTATGATATTCATCTATGTATTTGACATTAAAATCCACTTGAGTCTAAACAGTGGTGTGAGTCCAAAGAATTGAAATATAAGTAATATATACATTTCTGAAGCCACCTTAAAACATGCAAGATGCTCTACTTCCAACGAATTTACATTTGCAATTAATATTCTTCCTCTTCTCTCTCTCTTGCATGCATTGCCCCGACTTTAACAAGTGTAGGGAAGATTACATTTGTCTAAGAGCACCATGGAACAAAACCACCTGAATTTAAGAATAAAACAGAAACATGGAGGGCTTCAGGTACAAGTAAAAGCGACTCCTTTCCTGAACTCAGTTTCTGCAAATTATTTACATGTTGGTAAACATATGGGGATTATTCAGGGGAGATTAAATGGATCTACAAAAGAATTTACCTCCATACATATGACTAATCAACCTGCTAATTGTTTAACATGTCAACTTTGATTTTGGGCTCCTGAGTCCAAGCCATCAGAAAGAGTTTTATGATATTTAAACCTCAAAACGTTGTGCAGGTTGAAAATGGCATTAAATTCTGACAAGAGGCTCACACTAAAGAAAATAGTAAATGATAGCCTTTTGAGCACTGGCATCTTTTATCTCCAAAGATCCATGGCTTTTTGTTTTGAAAGGGTCTGTAGATGGTGTGCCACAGTTCCTCATCCTGAACTACCTCTTCTCAAGAGTAAACTCCTTAGTGTTTTTTGTATCAGGAGCTGAAACAGCAACCATCATCACAGTCTTACATTAAGTGATGAACAACTATATTTTGAAGAGTGCTCATTTATGCCTTTGTTTTCCAGGCATGTGAGACAGGTTGTATACTTATATGAACTACCTTGTATGCAACTTTGAAGTCAAACAGGAAAGACAACTGTGTTAGCTACACCTCAAGATGCTTGTCTTTCCCAGCTCATCTGAAAAGCAAAACCAAAGTTGCATGTTAAGAGTGTCACAGGGACCCTTTATGAGCAGATCCTTAAGTTTCTGTATCATTTCCAAGAACTAACAGCAAGGGCTGGTAGCCATGCAAGACTTGGAAAATTATTACATGG
>CM060560.1:172815843-172823343 GCA_030625065.1 Alectoris magna | reverse complement strand
ACTGCACGTATATTAGTTCCAGTCATTTTTAATCCGATGTAACGGTGATAAAGAGTCTAACTTACTTTGTTTAGTTAATAACATTAGGCCAGAAAGAATCACCTAGTCATTTCATGTTACTCGATACACTGCTAATATAAACAATGTCTAATTACACTGACGACATACTTCCATGAAATGACCAATTAGAACATTTACTCATTCTAAATGTTCACTATTAGATACATTTCCACAGGCTTTCTGGTATTAATAAATTTGACATCAGCTAGTAGGAAGCGTAAGAACAGAATGTGAGTGGGAAAAGTTCTTTTTAAATAGCACAAAGAGTATTTCAGTGCATGGATACGGTATTTTAGAGGCTGTTACCTTCCATAAAGGTTCTCCCCCCACACCTCACCCCCCACCAAAATTTTCAAATGAAAAGGAACTTATTCTTCAGGAGCATGAAATTTTGCACATTTGTATACTCTTCTTGCTGAATCAAGAAGCTCATACCATGTCTTCAAGACTCAGGATAAAGGAGGCATGTGTTAGCATTTTAATATTTAGACCCACAAACTTACAGTAATTGGTATTCAATTTCAAAATTGATTTATTGGCTGTGATCTGCAGTCACTATGAATAATACAGGAGTGTCTCTTATTTATTTTATTTATTTTACTTTACTGACGTGTCAATAACTTCCTCTGGAAAATATTAGTCCAGTGAGTAACATCATCTTAGAGAGTGACACAATCTGATAACAAAATCAAAACAGAAAAATATAATGAGAACAGTCTCATCCCCATCTGAAGAAAAAATGCTGACTCTGTAAAAACTGCTATTTTAATGATTAGATGGCTATACCTTTTGTAATCATGCTGAAAATTTTGCCAGTTATGTTAAAGTAAATAACAGTGCACCAGTATGTGCATTACCAAATCAAACTAGCATAAAGAATTAGAAATACTGGAAAAAACGACAGTTATCTGTGCAACTTAGATAAAAGAAATGCATTTAGAAGGGCTGCAATAAATGTATGGAGTACATCAAAATAAAAAAAAGAAAAAAGAAAGAAAGAAAGAAAGAAAGAAACTGAAAAATGACCTGGAAACATTGATATTAATAGTTACTACACAGATGCCTAAAATACTTGAATGCTACACATGTCCACATGTGGTAAGATCTCCATCCTTCTCCCACTTAAATGAGTACAAATGTTGGCACTTAATTGAGTGGGTTAGGGTCAGGTGTTTTTCCTGCTCCTGCCGGCTGATGTCCTAAACATTACCACTCTACTTACATTAAAGATTTTCTTTGAATAGAAGGCCACACGAAGACCTACAGATCTGACCACTTGGAATTCCTCGAGAGAAATAAAATGCAACTTAAAAGCTAGAGCATGTGAATACCATTTGCTAAAAGTAAGATTAACAAATGTTCTTTTAAGTCAGTTGGTATATTCTAAATGTGCACTACACTGTCTTACCCAGGAAATTTAAAAATAAACTATATTATAAACTTTGTCTTATTGTATTTACATTAATAAAAGAGTGTAATTAAACGACTGTTACATTTTCTTCTAAGAGCTAGAAATTATTAAACTGTACAGAAAAGAATACAGGCTTTTATTTAAAAAAATCAATCTTTGATCTGAATTGCAATAGATCAATAACAATGTTATTGTTCAATAGGTAATAGTTGTCTTCATATAAACTGAAAATATTGTTTGGGATGATTAATATACAATGCTGCATTATGCATTTGGGAGTGTCAATGTATAATTTTTAGTTCTAATGTTATTATGTAATTGAGAGAACATGTTCATTTGCCCTAATAACTACTAAGATGCACTTAATAAAATGAAATGTAATAATACTTGTAATTTAATCTATTCATTGAAGTAATTTTAAAAGTCTACCATTCTCTTTAATGTGGATAACATTCATAATTTATAAAGTGTTGTGATGCAGAATTGACAATGCCATTGTTTTTTACACTTTGAGACGATTCTGCAGCCTTCATTATCTGCATACCAACCTCAGGATTATCAAGGGCAAACAAAAGATAATTAACACCAGAAACAGGCAAATGCAGGAGCTACTAAGTGAGGTTTCTCGTTTAATGCAGAACCTTTGAAAACTGGGAAATTGAATAAATACTTAAAACCTTTTTTTTTTTTTTCACACTGCAGAAAACGATTTTAGTATGTTTTCTCCTCTCCATTACAAATGCCAGACTTTTTTTTTTTTTTTTTTGCTATAAAACAATGTTGACACGTTCAGTAAATTATCATGTTAAGAATTATTTCAAAGTACCAACTGTTAATCCTCTGCAGTGGATTTTTCTCTGGAAAAGCAGACAGCGTACTATGGTATAGATATTCAGAATCTATAGTTTCACCTGCACACAACATGCATGTCAATAAGTCACCACCACTCCATGCCTGATAGGACAATTCTCTAAGATAGGGGCAAAAACATCTCCTGCACTGATGTGTTTAATGATCAAGGTGCATTTTTATATGCTAAAACCTACAGAAAATGAAATGTGTGACCATCTATTGCACTTTTATACTAACATCAGAGTAATAAAGGCTTACTAAATGGTGATACGTATCCAGGACAATGTATTTCAAAGGTGAGAATTCTGGAAATTTACTTTCTGTTGTTGGTCAAGGAGTCTTGACAATGATCCTGCACTGCACTCTAGAAGGTTTGCTATATAACTAATCATTTCAGAAATTAATCAGTGGAGATTCTCAACAAAGAGAATCTTTTGAATGCAAGGCAAAGAAGCATTGTATCATTAGACCCTTATCTGTGAATGAACATCCTTCTACAAATGGTCCAGGCAAAGTCATTTTACAAATGGAAATATAGGACAGTGACATTCAGAGTTTCACACAATTTGCAGATGTTGATGACAGTCCGACTCCCCGCCCCTTACTTACATAAGAAATTCTTATTACAAGGGAATGTGATTATTAGCCTATGAGCCATCCATGAAAGATTCAGCCATTTGTGTTTAAATGGCATGATATATTACCATATATTACCACTTTTTACACTTTCGAACTGAAAATACCTGATAAGTAACTGATCCTTAAATTATATGCAAACAGAGGAGTCTGCTTTCAGTCCACTGCAGCAGGCTGACAGCGCTGCGTGGGGATGGGTGTAACATATTAAGATTCCAGCTGCATGACAACTCAGTAAGACTTGTTCTTTTCCAAGATACGGTGCCAGCAATACCTATAGCAGGTCCTATACTTTCAGGGTCACCCCTCATTTCTGCTGCCCTAATGGAGAAAAACTCCCCTGCTCCCGATGCCCACTGCACAGTGAAAGGCATGAGGAGGTGAATGAGAGCTCTGCTCTGCCCCTCAGATGACACCATCTGAGGGCTAAGGCCCAATGCTCTCTCCACGTACCTAGTTCAGTTCTTAAGACAGTCAAGTCAGAGTACTGAAGGGCCTAGAATCACACAGGTGTCTATGACAACTCTCAGGCATTAAGCTATCATTCTTTGCATCTTTGCTACTGGAAACCATCTGCATAATTCTGGAGCACAAGGCTCCAGACTCTTTCCACTCTCTGTTGGGATGCTTGGGAATTTGGAATAACTTAAGAATCAAGATGTTAAAACTCCTTAGTGTTACAGGTGCCTCTACTTTTTTTTCTTATTAAAATTCATATTTTTAGGAGATTGGCTACTGTTCTACAAACATTTGTATGAAAGCTTAACCTAAGGTCTGTAAAAAGAGGTGTACCATGATTAAATAAGATGATAGCATTTTCTTCTGATGCCACAAAGAATAGCAGCTCCTTTGTGTCATTTCACTTGTTCAAAGCACACCCCCACTTCACTGAACTATTCCTCTATTTAGCTCTCCTTCCCCAGCAGGAAAACAAGGCATGCTATCTACTGTCTTGAAATACTTTTAATGATGAAACTTTCTCATTTACACACGAGAAAACACAAAGTTGCAGCTTGACCATCAGGCATACACTGTGCCCAACATTGCCACCGAACAGCCAAAGCTTCCCAAACAACAAATACCTCCCATCCATCCACACCCACCTACTGAAACAGAAGACACAACCCCTGTGTAGACAGTTCACAAATCAAGTAGGCAATGCAGAGCTTCTCCATTACAGAGACACTTTCATACCTTATCCTTATAACTGCTAATAATGGTGATAATGACAACAAGAATGCAATTAATTATTTCCTACTCTTTGCATGTACTATGAAACTCTTTTTCAAAAGTTGTCTCTAGAGCTACCTGGCACAATTTTGTGAATATCTTTTGGGCATCTGCGGTATTCACGGTTTTATTTTACAAGCTTACCGTGGACTGGGATTTTCAGAGATTTGTAGTAAATAAGGAGGAATGCTGAGGTTAGCAGTCACTGAGAGCTAAAATAGCACACACACTTATTTATGTATTGTTTTTGTACTTTTCACTGTATTTTACATTATATCAATACTATACAGTCAAGTTTTATACGTATTTATTTTACCAGAAAATATGTTTTGGAAAATGTATGTGATTCTTTCTGGAATGGCACAACAGTTAAAAGATGCAGCAATTCAGTCTGTGTGCACAATTCCCACCTGTGTCAATGGGAATTTTGTGATAAACTGAGAACAGCCAATTATATAATAAAATGCAGACATTTAAAGGTATGCACATGTATGTGCATGCGCATGAGCCAGAGTTTAATTTTGTTTGTCAGAATTTGGAAACTTAACAGATGAGATTACTAGAACTACTCTATTTTGTCTGATGTCCCTTATGAGAAAATCTAAGACTGTCTTTTCAGTTACTGAGTCCTTATCACTTAATGTAACCTAGCAATCTGATGAACTGCTTTAGCTGTGTAGAGGCTCGCATGCTATGATCTATGTTATAATTTGAAGTGAATTACAGTATTCATCCTTGCAATATATATATATATTAAGAGCTTTATGATACACTCCCACGGGGGACCATCTTACTGTAATATAGGTATGTGCACAGCAAACTAGCCAGTTCCAAAGCTATACACTCCACATAGATAAAGATCTCAAAACAACAGAGATTCATCAGAGTAGAGTTTTCTATAACTAAACAGGGCAACTGCAGACAGATCTACTTTCAGCCTGTATGTGAGGCAAAAATAGCTTCATTTATGCCCAAACCTGCAGTAAATTACCTGAAACTCTTGAAAGAAGGCAGAGAAAGGTAGAGAGGATTGGCAGTAAGCCCCCCAAAATTCAAATGAACAGATTAACAAATACATCATATAAACAAATTAAAGTGTATGAAAAGTGTTATGCATATGATGCATAGGATATAGGTTGATTTTTCTCCCTGAAAATACATGCACGGCAGACATACGCACCCACAAATTTGTTGCCTGAGAGTGAAATAAGAGTAGATGACAACACTTGCAGAAAAAGTGCTCCCTTCACAGATTATTAGAAGTCATCTGAAGTTCCAACTTCAATCCAAGGAAAAAATTCTATATTTCAAGGTAGGTTACACTTGGCAAGGAAGCAGTATTTCCCAGTATTTCAGTACCTCTGAAGTCCAGTTTGACACAATGAAAATGTCTGTTGGTATTGTGCCTCAGTACCTTATGAATGCCATGAGTTCTTTCCTTGTCAGATATTTGCTGCATGCCATGTTGTGGCTGATTCATATCTCCTCCAGATTCCACTTTCTTTCTTCAGCTTAGAGGTTACTCCTAGAACACATTTGAAGTATGGGAACAGCATGGTCTCCCTTGTGCTGAAATTTACAACTTTTGAGAATTGAAAAAAATAAACTTTTCCTTTGATTTTCCTGGAGGAAGTTATGGTTCTGATTCTTCAATGGTAGGACTTAATGCTTCAATAATTGCAACACATGCCAGATTTCCAAAATTGCTTACTCAGTGACCATGATTAACAAATATATGCAGCAACCACAAGAGCAAAGAAGTGGGTATGTAATCTGCCTGTGAGTGCAATTACAGTAACAGTTGTCCATACACGTTGCATGAATGTAGTTTTTTGTATGCAATTATGGAAATCAAAGCCTAAGCTTGTACTGAGAAATGTAGATACCTCCCTAACTGAAACTGACGCCAGCTCCCTTCTCTGCTTTCACCTGACTGAAGAGCTTTTAAAACTCTTTTACTAAACTGATCCTTCTAAGCTGTCCATGAACACTGTGACAATTGATCTAGAGTTGTGAGGGCCAAAGTGGATCCCCAGAGAGAAGGAGAATAGCTGCCCAAATTTGTCAGGTATGTCAGACAAATGTCTACAACTCAGAGTGAACTGTTGTGAGTGGAGCTGGAGAGAGGAGTAATCTGGAACTCTTTTGAGTGTCTCATTGATGTGCAAACAGATGGAAGAATGGTAGAAACCCTTGTTTGGTGGTCCAATTTTTCAGTGAACACACACTGTCAAGGTTACTGTAGTATATGCATTAATCTATGCGCTATATGCCAAATAAACGGATGAAAAATGCTTGATTCCAACCACAGAATGATTTGAGTTACAGCAGTGGGTTTTTTCCTTTCCTTTTTCATTTGTTTGTTTGCTTGTTTGTTTGTTTGTTCGTTTTGAATCAGCAGTGGCTTGTTAGAGAGCATTTTGCATCCAGAAATTCTCAGTCAACATCCTGTGATATTCTGTCTTTTGTGAGCATTTAGGCTGCAGTCTGAAAGGGAGTTTCAAGTTGGAATAGTGCAGCTACTACATCTGCTAGGAGTCTGTAAAGTAAGGAAAACGGTAGTGTAACTTTAACTTTGCTTATGGACTTACAATAAAATTCAGCCACTGAAAATATGATTTGCTTGTGCCAGGCATAAAATCTAAAAACCTTTGACTTGCAGAAGCAAATTCTACCACTCAGATTTGTGAATTAATTTCAAAAAGAATGGAAATAATTAACTTATGTCTCAGGGGACATGGGAAGAATATCAGCTCCTGTACAGAGAAGTGTTTAACCACCCTGTTTGCTTGTGTAAAGGCAAAAATAAGCAGGAATACCCCACAACTACAAGTCAAATTTTCTTTTCATCTTAAAAATACTCATTTTCCTTAAGGAATATATTCTGGATAGATAAGCAATAGTGGAAGTTACACTTCAAACTTAGCTACTCCTAACTCTAGCACCAAAGCCTCAAAGATTATTTGACTGTCAGCTCCCCAAAAGACTCTGGGCTCTTCACATCATATTTATCTGTAAGTAATGTAACCGAGGAGTATATGCACCAACGCTAAAAGGATTGAGGAAGATTACTTCCTAAAAATCTATTTAGATAACAACAACACCAATATCATTTGAATTTTTCAGTGTAATGTAAAAAGCACCACCACTGGAAATTCTCTTCATTAGTAATCATTATGGATAGATAACTGATACTCACGTTTTCGAATGCAAAGTACTATAGATGGACTTTGTACTACTTTTAGTATATTTATTCTCTAGCTGTGAAATAGATACGTTTGGCAATCCAAGTCATGCTCTAGCTTTAGAGT
>CM060560.1:172465843-172810843 GCA_030625065.1 Alectoris magna | reverse complement strand
GCCCGCAGCTCGGGGAGCCCCGAGCCGTCCGCCACCGCCTCCCTGCAGTGCCCCGCAGCACTCGGGGCGACCACCGGCCGAGCGGCCCCCGCCCGCGGAGCGCCTCAAGCCCGCCCGGCTCCGCGCACCGAGAGCCGCAGCTCCGAGTTTGGGGAGCGGGCGGGAGAGCTGCGGGAGCTCCCCGGTGTGTTTTGGTTTGATTTTTGTTTTATGTTTTACTGTTTCGTGGCTCTCCGAGACGGTGGTCCGGGGAAAAAGCGTGCACAAAGGATAAAACTTCGTGTGAACCCCGGGCGTTCTCTCCTGATCCTTTCATCACCGGGGCTGTCGCCTGGGTAAAGCCAGCGGGGCTTGCCCCTGCTCCTGCTTCCTGCCTGAACGACTTTATTCCCCAGCACCGCGGACAAACACTATCGTCTCTGTAGGAGTCAGATGAGGCTGCCCAGATGTTGTACACAATTAACCCGGCCTCACATTTAACAGCCCTCAGCGCAGTCCCTAGAGTTATCTCTGGAAGTGGGTGGGTATGCTTGGAAGTCTCTAACATCTCAACCACATTCAGGGGATACATAGGCTGAACACAACACTGATACGTAGAGCACTTATTTGAATTTTAAGCATACTGTAGTTCATGGTTTTCCCTGTTTACACTTTTTTTTTCTCTCTTTTTCTTTTTTCTTTTTTTTTTTTTTGCGGGGGGGGGGGGGGCGGGGGAGAAGGTTGGGGGGATAAGAGGTGGGAGAGAGGGGCAGGATAGCTTTTAAAAAAGCAAAATGTCATAGAGAGTTTGTCCCTAGGAGTAGTGTATATGACATGCCTTCTTCCCACCCCCACCCAGAGGGGCAAACAGCAGCTCGGGCTGTGCAGGCGTCCCGTTGCTGGTTCGCTGCAGGCACACGATTGGCTGTTGGGGAACGCATTATTCCCTGCTAGCAGGGGCCGTGTTCCTTTACAAGACTTCTGCTGCTGCTGTTGCTAAGTTCTTCCTAAATCTGAGTCAGATTTGAGCTCAGTTTCTCTGAGAAATGTTCCATGAGAAGAGGATTATTTACTGTAATGCTCATTCTCTGAAAGTCACGGAAACAATGAAGGCATCTGAGTAATTCTTGTGTGTGTATGTAATGATTTTACACAAAAATTTTACATGAGATGTCAGTGGAAGTGTCTGTGTGTCTTCAGTCATTTATGACAAAGGTGTAGTTCAGGTTGTTGGAGAGGAGCAAAGCTCAAAGGGCCCGGAACCAGAAAAGCATTTTTCCACCATACAGAATTTGGGTTTAGGATAGAAGGAGGTCATTGGTAAACAGCTGCTGCAAAGTCCTGTTGCATTTTCAATTACACTGTTAGCCCATTTTAGTCTGATGTTCCTGAAAGCAGCATGCATCCCTGAATCACCGCATGCTTATGCAGAATTTTTTGTCATTGTTGTCCAAAAGTAATCTCAGCGCTGTGATTCATATACTCTCCTTGCTCGTAAAACAGTAAAAATTAAATGGAGCTTTCTAAGCAGAAAATTCCATTGACATCAGTGGAGAATCCACTGAAACACTGATGGCATCGCGTGGTCAATGGAAAGTAGGCTATGCATGAACAGAAATATCTGGATAAACGATAGTATTTCCTTAGGAAAAAAAAAAAAAAGAAAAAAGAAAAAAAAAAAGTGGAAGAACGAAAATTTTGATCTAATTAAGTGATAGTCAAACTTCTCTGCAAATAATAGGATCAAAATATTTTGGCAGTTCTCTTAGGAAAATAGTCAGAAATGAGTTTTTCTGGGTAGGGCTTTTTGTTTGTTTGTATTATTTATATATATATATATATATTGTTGTTTTTGCTGATGATGATGATGACGTTGTTTTGTTTTTAATTAATAAAACAGTTTCTTTTTTTCAGTCAAATGATGTTCTAGGAATTTCTCCCCCAGCTGTCAGGCAGTTTGTTGGAATGATTTCTGTTTCATTATTCAACCAGCACGACAGTTTTCACTCTTGTGGTATTTGGCAGGGCAAATATTTTCAATACCTGCAACTGACCATCTTATTAACTGTGAAAAATTTCACTTGAACAATAAACAGTGTTCTGCCAAAGAATCACAGCGACTTATTCCAAAGTACATTACTCAATCAAAAATCTTGGGCAACTTTCATGTGACCTCTGCCTGCCTTCAAAATGCAACATTAACTTCTTTCTTTTTCCCTCTCCAGAATTCTCCATTGAGTAATATGGGTTCGTTTATAAAAGATAACCCAAGAGTTTCAGCAAAACTGTTATTATACTTGGGATAATAATATTCATAGGGACTCACCTTGCAACCTTTACACACACGAGCAGTTAACTCTTACTTATATAAGGACAACAAGGACTACTTGTATGTATAAGGGTTGCAGGGTCAGCCTCAAAGGCCCCCAGTACTACAAAGCATTTAAGAGTAGGAATCACTTTGGCCTTTTGCTGTAGAGAGCCTCAGTGCTGAGCTGATGTTTCTGGAGATGAATGGTTTTGTGGGAGTCCTGCCTTAGGTCTTCAATACAAAATCAGAAAAGATCTGGAGAAAAAAGGAGAAAAAGAAAAAGAAAAAAGATACAGAATGTGTGAAAAACCTGGAAGTGGAAAAGAATTAAAACATGAATATGGGGCAATAATCAAGTTACTTCTAGACATCTTGGGTAGACTTCACAAGGATTAAGGAAAGCCAACAAAGAAGCTGAGCTTCTCATACAGTTTTCATACACTGGAATTTCTTGCAATGCAATTGTCATCATTGACACCAAAGCTTTTTACAAAAATTAACACTTACCAGAACTTATTCTAGGAAAGATTCTCACATACTGGGAGGGATTTGGGGACTAAAATAGTAAGTGCTTTTCCTCTCAACATCATGTTATAGGCAGACCGAGGTGCTTCCTGATCCACAGGTGAAAGCTGAACTTCTATCTCTCACTTTTGAGAGAGCTGCCCAAATTGACATTGACTAATCTGTGCTGCTCTCTCTCTCTCTTTCTTTAATGGGAAAGAACTTAATTTAATTCTCATGGGGAGTGAAAAGAAGTTTCAAAAGATTTTAATGCTTCACGCAGAGGAATTCTCACTTTCCTGCCAGCTCCTCTATAACACTTGGAAATATGAAGGAACTTTGTACTTACACAAAAGATTCTCAAAAGAGAAAGACTTGGCCCCTGTGGAGCTGGCAAAATGTTTAGAAAATACTTTTCATTCAAATGATTGAATTTGTGTTGCTCAAAGTTTAGCAAATTGTGATATAGCTTTTCCCAAACAGCAACAAAAAGTTATGAAAAGGCAGGAATGTTAACTTGTAGTATATCATGGAAACACAGTTCTCACCTCTAGGTTAATACCTCCATTCCAATTCCTTGATTTGTTGTGTATAACTTAGTCATAAAAATTCATTCAGAACTGCAATGAGGCACAGAAATGTGTCAAACTGGAAAGTAGGTTCGGATAATTTTTAAATGACAGAAAAACTGCAAAATAAATAGACAATTCATCTTTGCCCTCCTTCAACTCAAAAAAGTAACTCTGGTGTTTATGAGGATAGCCTATATTATTGAAGGGTGTGCTTGTGGCTCCTAAGTAGAAAACCAAATATGAAATAACTTTTTCATTTCCTGCAGAGATGCAGACTGACGTATATTTACTACTTTTAAAAAAGCAAATGTTTATACAGTCATTTTTAGCACAGATTTTGGATAAAATTCAGTCGTAGTGAAAGTTATTGCATCCCCTGATGACGTCAACAGGGAGATGATCCCACTCACCCTGCCTTTTATATCTGTGTTTAGGAGCTGGGTAAACACAGTGTAATAGTGTTAGGGACATTATTATAAACAACGAGGGGATAAGAAACTCTCAGGAGCTGAAGTTATTTTGCTATTGCTGGGTGGAGAAAATCCGGTGTGTGCCCTGCTGCTAAAAGCATGTCTTTAATCATGCGTTGGAACACGGAAAGAAAACTTCTTCCTGGCACTCCTCTGGAAAGAGAAGGCACCGGTAATTGTGATTGTTTCCAAAATACAGCACAGAGTGGGAGAGGGGCTCAGCCTCCGGGAGCACAGGAGCATCCTCTTGGCTTTGGAAGCTCTCACTTCTTGCACTGAGGGCAGAGTTTCTGAGCACTGGAGAGCAGCCCAACGTGGTTCCTGCTGGGCATCGCTCCACTCCAGCTGTGGGAAGGCAAAACTCCACCTCTGTGGATGACAGCACTCCCCACAGCGTTACAAAGTCTACCCTGCCTGCTGGGGTCATGAGGCTGGGAGTGTTGGAAGCAGTACTGACCAGGCAGTAACTACAGGCTGACGAAGCTTCACATCTAGGCTGTGAGGTTGGAGAAAACCCTCTGGAACTCACGCTTAGAGAAGGAAGAGACAGGGAACAACTTATTTTTCTTTTTGGTTCGATGACATGTTGCTATTAGGTGTTATCTTTCTTGAAGTCAACCATGGTGCAGCCATCTGTCTGCAATATTGTGGATTTTTTTCCCCACACACTTTCCAACCTCTAGTTGTTTTGAAGCATCAGCGCCATTTCCTCCTGTTCACCTATCCACTTCTTATCAAGACAGACAAATTCCGGAAGTCATGTTCATGAGAATTTGGCACCTCACTCGCATTTTCACTCTGATGATATGCTAATAATTGAGCCAGCCTTCCACAAAAGACACCATTTTGTATGCATTTGGAGACATAATTCATGGCATTGCAGCCACAAAGATGATTCAGTGCTTCTGGGAAATAAATGGCAGTATTTAAAAAATTGTTTCTGACTTGTTGAGAAATAAATCCAAACCCTGAATTTCCTTTGCGTCATACTGCACAAAAGGAGCCATTATATTAATAGTATGACTGCAGGTCCAGGTGAAAGGAGAAAAAAGAAAGATGGATTGTTGGAAAAAAGGTCTGTCTAACATGTACACATGCTGAGTCCCACGCCTACCAGCACAGAGGGAGGTGACAAGGAAAGAGCACATACTCTGTCAGGGCAGGCAGAAGTTTGGGAAAAGTGATCTGTGTGAAGCAAGCAAGGCAAGATACTATCAATATTATCACTGAATAGTGCACTGGCAGTTCCTCTGCAGATTGCAGGGAATCTGTGTCACCATTCCAGGGCCACAGGTTTGAGGAGTTCAAAGAAACAGCAGTACAATAAGACCCATTATTCTGAGCTGGTGAAAAGCAGTTCTCACAATTTTATTTAACATTTACCTTTCAAAATATCACTTTCTTTTGCCATTTCAACACTTTCCTTTCTTTTCCTCTGTAAAAATTTAGAACAAGGGAGAATGAGGGAAGAGAAGGAATGAGCTGAAAAAGTGCAAAAAGAATGGAGGGAAGGAAGGTGAGTGTCTATACTTTTGGTTTTGTCTTTGTTGAAAGCAACAGCATTCTCCATCACACGGGACTGCTCAGTGATTATGTTATTTACTGCACTTAACATCAGTTTCAGTAAAGAATAAAACGTGTTAGATTATAATGTTAATGTTTATGCTAAAATGGCATCAGATCTATGGGTTTAGAAGAATTTTTCCATGGGATCCTGATTTCCACACATTCTTCCCTCTGCATGGCTGCAAGCCATGCCTCATAAAGGTGAGAATGTGGCATAACTGCACAGACATAAAACCACGGTTCTTTGCGGTGTGCTTTTCAGCTCTGATGTATGGCCAAATCCGTGTTACTCTAGTTGGTTCCATGGGCTGGCACAGCCTAAGTAAGGGGAACGCACAGAACTCAACCTCCAAATTAAAACATGTAGCATAGTTTTCAAACACAGTGTACGTTCACGAAAGCTGCTATATACTCCATTCTGGTGTTGGGCAGAACTGTTATATTTAAAAAGTAAATAAATAAATAAATCAGTTTTCAAGGTAGCTCAAGGTCCAAACTGAGAGTATTATGATAGGTAGTATGGTTGGTAGAGATTTCTGTGTTTTAACACTTCATATAATCATGCAGCATTTAGTAAAGTAGGCTTCTGCTCCTACACTGCAGGGTTGTACTGCAGCTACTGTTGCAAGCAAAGTGAGATGTTATCCCTGTTGCAGGCCTAGTTAGTTACTCTTCTGTTTTTCTGTTCACTTACGAGCAGCAGTCATTTCTGCAAAGAGAAATAAAAGAGGTGAAGAGGTGCAGCATTTCTTTAAAGTGTACCCAGGGAGTTACTGAAACTCAGTAATCTGATAAAACTTTGCAGTTCTAAATTATTTAAAAGCCTTTTTAAATGCTCGTTTTCCTAACAACACTGTAAACTTCATCCTTTGTGAATGTATGGGATCAATATTGGACAAAACCAGACTTCATGTGATTATTCAATTTGTTCATCTTATTTTTGAGTCATCATTACTTGTCGCTTTTCTATTTTCTAATAAATTTACCCAACACCTTCCTCAATTTTGGGAACATAACATTAAAACAATTACATATTTAATTAAATTTAAAGCCCTGGTTAGAACTGATCATCCAGTAATTATAATTAAAATAAAACAGTTATTGCTTAAAGGTACTTTTACTGTATTTCTTCAGAAAGATGCTGACATATTTATTCTGGCTGCCTGGCATTTTACTTTGCATAATCACAAAACAGATTGATATCTCTTTAAGATGAATTTGTGTATATGTTATTAAGTTGTTGATTCAATCTGCGTGTGTTTTGTTGATTTTTTATTTAATTTAATTCATGCACTCTCTAGTTGCTGTCTAATACTTCTGAGTGTTAAGAACAACTTTTTGCTCTAACTAGGGCACACTGCCATCTGTCCCAGAGAAGGCACCACAGGACTGATATGTGCAATGCAGAAGAGATTGGAAGTTACACGTTCTCGTCACCTGCATACAGCTCATGGGTAATTTCCTAATTAAACTCAATCCCGTATCCTTGCTCTCTGTTCGTGCTGATCCCACACAAGCCAGTAGCCCTTGACTAAATTCCCTTTGTTATCTCCCACGCTACCTGAAAATCAGTACTATTCTTCCTTTGCATTACTTCCCAAGCCAGGTATATCACAAATCCTACTAAGTTCCCTTTCCACTTCTTTTGCCAAGACACAGCTCTTCTCATCTTTCTTTCACATTTCACAGGATCTTAAACTTCTCCTGTCTTTGCTGAAGTTACAAGCTGAGAATCACCAGCTTCTCCCTCTTCATCAAATCTCACCTTGTCCATATCGGTTGTGGTCCACAAATCACTGTCTAGGCTTGATGTGGAGATTTACATGATGGATGAGCATTTGCTCCCATTTCATTTGTGAAAATTCGGTTTACCTCTTTGGAGAGGACTGGAAAGGCACCTCAGGACCCTTTTCTCACATCCCCTCCCATGAGTCTCAGACCTTTTGTGGGGGTAGAATCTCACTGTGTGACTACAACACACCTCCAAGCACTAAAATAACCTGATTCATATTCACTCTGCCCAGCTCTTGTACTTCTCACTTTCTAATGCTACCAAGGCCATCCCCAGAAGATTCTTCCAGTTTGTCTTCTATTATTAGCTAACTTTGAACAAAGAGAGATGAATAAATGCCTTCTCATAGCCCAATGCAGTCACTGCAGAACATCATGGATGTTCTCCACTAGGGAAGATTGAAGCGGTTTCCTCTGATGCTTTCCATGGCATGTCTATTCTGCTGGGAAAAAAACCCACCAGGACTTAGCTTTGTGATACTGCGTAACAGTTCCTTCAATAAACTATAGAAATCTGCAAACTTCCTAATCCTTGCACAAGCATTTAGCCATGAGGCTTTTACTGCTACTAATAGGAGTCCTTCAAGTAAATCCCTACACCTTTCTGTAATAATCTACACAAGAAGTAATGTTCTGTAATACCATTCAATCTCTATTTTTATGTCATGCCAAAGTCTAATATTCCTCAGCCCGTGGCAAATATGCCTTCAGAAAATAGCCTGAGATGGGACAGAATAAGATCCATGATCAAATGGGAATCACTCAATGAAACAGAATTCTTTCTAGTGAGTTGATAAGCCGGACCGCAAGGATATAAAAAGTGCAGGGATAGTTTGTGCAAGATACAGTGTCTAGCTGGAATATTTGCCTCTAAAAACCCATGAAGAAAAGAACTCATTCTATCCACTGAGTAGAAAAAAGAAAGCCAAGATCTGTGAGAGCAAATGGAAGGTACTTGGACTATACCCTTTCCTTCATTTGCAATCAAGGCCACAGATCTAAAGCAAGCACACAGAAAGGTGAAATGTTCAGCCAAAATCAGGTGATTTTATTGGGGGTGGAGGGTGGAGAAAAAAAAAGAATTTCTTACTGACAATTCTCCTTCAGCCTCAGAGAAGCCTTTTCATGGTAAGGAATATCAGTGTGTTGAAAAATGAGTCAAGAGAATGGTCTTCTGGAATTCTGGATTCACCACAACTTTTCTTGTTTAATCTGAAATACAGGGAGCAGGATAACATGTATTCTAGAGTGTAACTGAGTGAAGGTTTCACAGGAGGACTTTTGTAGTTGAACTTCTGAGATGAACATAGACAAATTCAGAAAAATATTACTGATCAGCATGGAGAAAGGGAAAGGCTGTCGTATGGATATATACAGGTTTGGTACACATTCTGCTGAGGTGAGATATAACAGCAATTAGCCATAGGTATACCTAAGTGGATCGGTATCTTTGCAGCACCCCACTGTTATGGGTTAAATGATGGGTTGAATGCCTGTATCTTATGTCATAACAAAAAACATCTAGCTGGGAATCCTTTCTGCCTGCTGTTCATTTACACTAGAATTGCCTATGACTGGATAAAACATAACAATAATAATAATAATAATAGTAATAATAATAATTTATCTTTCTATACTGAAGGACCTATTAGAGGCAACCCATGCTCAGGAGGTAGAGAAAGTCTTCAGTTTGTACCAATGAGCATTACAGCAAATGTGGAATTAGATAAATATTTGTCCAGTTCACCTACCTAAAATCAGGACATCTATTGAAAAGTTATAGAGGTTTTAGTGAAAAGCTCGAAAAATTAGATTGAAAAAATGAATTTTCCACTGCATGATTCAAGAGACTTTGTCTACTTAATTTATCAAGAGAGAATTTAATCACATTCCTTTAATGCCTAATGGGACACAGAAATTTCATAACATGATGGCTCTTCAGTCGAACTAAAAAAATGTAATATGATTCAATAGGTAGAAATTGAAGCTTGACAAAATTAAGCTAAAATCAGGTGCAAATTTCTAACAGCGAGGGTAATTAGCAACTAGAAGAATGTACCAAAGCCTTCCATGGATTCCTTGAGGAATTTTTGAATAGTATTTGTTTTTTTTTTTAAAGATTTACTGTATTTCAAACAAGTTTTATTTCAGAAAAGTCCATTAGCTTTTTTTAAACTGAAAGTCAAACTGTGTGATCAAAATGTTCCCTCCGAGCTCTACACTCTACAGAACACAGCATAAAACATTTTGTGCCCAAATTTGTGGGCATTAAAAAGTTTAGTCTTCCAGAACTGGCGATGATAGCTGCAGATTGTTCATGTACTTTCTGACTCAGATAAGTTCAAATGAAACAGTTTTATGGGCAGACATGAAGTACCTGTCCCAAATCCTTAAGATACACACACACACACACGCACACACAAATAAAAAAGAAAAAAGAAAGAAAAAGAAAAAAAAGGAATGAAAGAAAAAAAGTAAAACAATGCAGATTTTAAGTGTTCCATAAATAGTGTTTACACTGAAAGCAGACAAGAAAGTTGAATAAATGCTTTTTTATTGACAGCAAAAATTATGTAATTTTCCTCTGGCCTAGGAGCTGCTATCAGATGCTTCTAATTAAAGAACACTCCAAAATGTTACTGTTAAAAAGAAGCACATTATGAAGCATCAAGAGAATTATTTAGTTTTGTCTAATGCTAAAACCTGTATTTATACTGATGAAGCCGCATAAGATACAAAGTAGCACTTTTAGAATCTCAAAAGCACAATTTGAGAAAATTCAGGCAATTAAGGAAGTGACCAAAACCATTGCTGAGAGGCTGCAGACCTATAGTTTTAAATGAGACATAGTAATTAATTATGAAATGTTTTGTTGGATTCAAGAGCACTGCCATCCTCAGATGAGCATTGCAGCCAGTTATCTGTCCCCTGTTTAAGGCCAATATTCTCTGGAGATTAGCTGTTTTGAAATAGAGAATACACCTTAAGCTACTCACCTTTTAGACTGCTGCTCTAACACCCATTCTTTAATACAAAAGTCTATTTATTATATTTATGTATTTGTTTTGACAAAGGAGTGGAAACATTGATATAGCAAACTGCAAAGTTTTTATAGAACACCTTTCCAAGAGAAAACTCTAAAATTCTTGCATGTAGATGCTTGAACAATATGTACATTATATTTCAGTTATGCAGATCTGGTTTGAAAGATTTTGAATGATTTTTTTCTTCTTGTCATAACTTCCTACTTCATTGTAACTACAAATGTGAACATATACAACAGATCAACACTTAACTAAAATCTAGGACACAGTTAACATTTTGATTTTCTTGAGAATTAAAATATTTTTGTTCAAAATGACCCTTTTCCTTCCTATACACTCTGTCCTAGAACAGAAGATTTTTAAGGAGCTGTGGAATTCTTCATGAAACGGAAATCTTGAATTCCAGTGAAATTTAGCTGTTACTAATTTTCCATGTGGTTTAGGAGATTTTGAGTGAGTCAGTTTAATAGATTTTTTTCCAATTCCTTTTTCCTGTTCTGATTTGCTGACATGAAGTGTATATTTTACCTTGCATGCATACGAGCACTCTGAAAGTGACAGAAAGGTCTTTCCGTTTACTAAACTTCTATTGAGGCACTACAGTGAAGGGGCACACAGGGAAATCTAGAACAGTTCTGAACAACCTGTTGCAAAGGAGAGTCAAAGAGCCATGTTAGTGTGGCACAAATATTCCTGTATTTGTTCGCACAAATACAGGAATACCTCATTAGGCCTGACTAGCCCAGACATAACAAACTGCCATGGCCACACTGTTTTTGTCATTTGAACTAGCTCTGAGGACAATCCTGTTGTGCCCAGTTCCCTTCCAATTTGTGAGACAACCAGCAGTGTCTAAAGTAGCATTACTAAGAACTGTCAAAAGAGGTTTCTTACTCATTTTCAGGAACGCCAGAAAATTCAGAGAAAGGCACATTTATGCTGTGTAGATCTATTAGTGAAGGTTTGAAACTGTGTTGTTCATCTGGACTAGAAGTATCGGGAATGGTCTCGACTAGCATTCAAAGATCTCTCTGTCCCAAATGAAAAGGCCTAATTTTCATAACACAGTGTTTACTTACAACTGAGGAATCATAGAATCATAGAATGGCTCAGGTTGGAAAAGACCTTAAAGATCATGAAGTCCAACCACAACCTAACCATACTACCCTAACTCTAACAACACTCCACTAAATCATGACCCTGAGCACCACATCCAAACGGTTTTTAAACACATCCAGGGATGGTGTCTCAACCACCTCCCTGGGGAGCCCATTCCAGTGCTTAACAAACCTGTCTGTAAAGAAGTGTTTCCTGATATCCAACGTAAACTTACCCTGGTGCAACTTGAGGCCATTTCCCCTTCTCCTGTCACCTGTCACCAGTGAGAAGAGACCAACCCCACTCTCACTGTAAGCACCTTTCAGATATTGGAAGAGAGCAATACAGTCTCCCCTCAGCCTCCTTTTCCCCAGACTTAACAGCCCCGGTTCCTTTAGCCGCTCCTCGTAGGGCTGATTTTCCAAGCCCTTCACAAGCCTCGTTGCCCTTCTCTGGACCTGCTCCAGCACCTCCATGTCATTTCTGTACTGAGGTGCCCAAAACTGAACACAGTACTCGAGGTGAGGCTTCACCAATGCCAAGTACAGGGGCGAGATTAGTTCCCTAGTCCTGCTCACCACACCATTCCTGATACAAGCCAGGATGCCATTGGCCTTCTTGGCCACCTGGGCACACTGCTGGCTCATATTCAGCCAACTGTCCATCAGTACACCAAGGTCCCTTTCCATCAGGCAGCTTTCCAGACACTTTCTCCAAGTCTGAAGGGTTGCCTGCAGTTGTTGTGACCAAAATAGGAATGGTCTTGACTAGCATTCAAAGATCTCTCTGTCCCCAATGAAAAGGTCTTATTTTCATTACACGGTATTTACTTACACCTGAGGAAAGCAGTATTTGAAAGCAGCTGAGATACTGAAATTCAGATAATCTCTTTCAGGATCTGTAGGCCTCAAACTAAGCCTGGCGGATAAGCATGAAATCTTAACTTTATGCAGTACTCGTATATGGATAAACAGCACAGTAATCAGAGGACAAGTCTGACATACAAAGTATTCCCTTTTTATGAAAATCTCTTCTGCTGCACTTTATGCTAACTATAATTTCCTAAAGACTGGAATTTTCATGCCAGATAGATCATGTTGTCACCGTCCAGTTGGAAAGCAATAAAGTCACAAGTTGCCAAGGCCACGTCATCATCCAATTGCTTAGCCATCTGCTAATAGCCCAGTGTCAATGACAAACCCAGGTGCATTCCTAAATATAGTATTGATCTAACAACTCGAGTCTATGTCTCTTCAACCAGAAAAGAGAGAATCAGAATATTTTGCTAAAGAATATAATAAATATGAATAAGTAACAAAAATAAAAGCAGTAACAACGAATCTGTAGCTTCTTATATCCCAAATAATCCCAACGTAATTTTAAAATGTTGAAATCCATACATGCAAGAATCATTTTACTTGTTGACTTGAAGTGGAATGTGGCACTGTTAATAGCATGAAACAGTGGTATTCCTGCCTCAAAAGGAGGAAATGAAGACTGATACGTGAAGCATCTAGAAGAACTTAAATGTACAGGAAAAAATAACTGACTCCTCTCACAAGCCAAAGAGCAGAATGTGACCCTTAACAGTTGTGAAAAACTGCAACTGCCTCATTTAATTAATCAGTCAGGATCTGTAGGCATCATCCTTCATTTGACACCACAATCAACAATTTGCCTTGTATCAGCCCTTCTGTTATGTTCAGCCCTTACCTCACAATATCAATCTGTAGAGCTGTTGTCCTCATAGACAAATACAGAGTGGGTCACACATGGGACAAGCTCCCAAAGTGAGGAGATGCAGTTGGGAAGGGACATGGTGGCATAGAACAGCAGATCTGACAGCTAAATTACATACCCTGTCAGCAGTTTCATTAATCATTTGTGGACTCATCCGGAAGCCTACTGGAGCCAATGGAAACCCTCCTCACGGCATCACAGCTTTTTGGGCCCATGTTACTAAATCCCTCTAATGTTCTAAGCTTTCCTTGGAAGAATTTTGGTGCTGTTTTATCAGATGATCTGTTTCAATTTTTCTTGGAAAAAATTAAATATGCCCTTTACTTTGTTCAGTAAGCTTATTATCTGAAGCATGATTTAAAACCTTTAATTCTTTGGCAAAGGAAATATGATTGTGAAAAGAAAAAAAAAACAACAACACGAAAACATATTTTTTAAAAATATGATTTATAACGTTTTTATATTTACCTCAACTTTGCTTCCCGAAGTTACTCTTACTTTCCCCTAAAAATGGCCATTATTCTTTGGCTATTCTTTTGTTGCAGAATTATTCACTCAGTTTCTGGTTAGAAAAGCTTTGCTGGAATGAAATGATCTTTCAGTACAGTGTACCTTTTTATGTTTCCAGTATTAACTAACCACTCAGGGTGTGATCTTGTTGAAATCAGAGGATTTTCTGTTATACAGGAGTGGAAATATTTAGCTTCTCTCTCCTCACTCAGAAAACAAACCACATCCTGGAAAAAGAAATGTTTTACACAGAATTTATACATGATAAGAAATTCATTCCACAAGTGGAGTAAGACCTTTAAAAGACCTTTATCTACCTCACAGAATAAATTTGATATGCCTTACAAACCATTATGTGAACTCTTCCTCTTAGTGCAGGCAGATACAACTCCCTCCTAAGTGCTAACACTATAATTTCCATTCCATTGGTGACATTGGGTATGGAGGGAGACAAGTTTATTGTAATGCACTTGTATATGATTACCCATTAGACTGCAAAATTTAACATTCTTATAATTTCTTCTAATAAGCTTTTCGAAACCTAACAGACATGAGAAGCTTAAAACATCTGTTTGGTCTGTAAGAGCATTCCACAATGTTAGGTATTGTGCTGGTGAGGCTGCTGAGACTGTCCAGAAGAGCCTGGCGGTTACCTACAGTATATCTTACAGAAGGGCAAAGGACATTTATTGAGCTTTATGCATGCAAACTGTTTCTCTAGCAGTATTTCTGGAAGAATTTATTAACAAGATTTTATTAACAAAGTATATCAGAGATGCTTTAAAGGCTGGATTCCATTAAAAATACAAGATTAAAAATCATACGGTCTTTCCCACTACATCTGAATGGGGCTTCCCAGGGACAGTCCTAGTCATGCAAACAATAAGGATACCCAGGGATCTTATTTTGGTGAACACTGGGAAGAGCAGACACCAGTTTCACCCATTTCACTCCCATTTTGCCACAGGTCTCTATCTCTGAAGTGCCCCCTTTTTCTATCACTCCAATTTTGTGGTAAAATACAGCAGAAGCAATTAAAAAAGTAAAAAAAAATACTTCTGTAACAAAAATTCTTCACTGGCCAACTACTCACATCCTTCTGAAATCCCCTGATGATACAAATCAGCTATGGCAGAGCAGATATGTCTGACCACAGTTTCCTCTTAGAGCACCCACAGCATTTTGTCTCCTTGACACAGTTTAAATAGACAATTCACTGGGACAGAAATCAGTTTTGTGAACATGTGGTGGGAAGCTTACGTTTTGTAGAATTCACGTGTGTTTCAGCAGGGACAATCAAACTAGGTGTTGAAACAAGTAAGGTCCCCTGCAATTCCCTAATTTCCACTATATATAAGGGCAGATGAGAGATTGTCATAGGTAGGGTCAAGGTAATGATGGAAATGAACAAAGCTTAATAATGAGTGTAACAGTGGAGTTGAATATGTGCAAATAACTCCCCCATAATTTTACTGCTAGATGCGTTTTATCTGGACTATGTTGAAGTGGTGACAAGAGAAAGGCAAAGAGATAAATGTAAAGACAATCACTATTTCAGTATTTTCAAAAAATTATATCCCAAATCTTTTCCCCCTCATCAGTAATAAAAGAAAAATACCTAATTTTCAAACTCTCTGGGAAAGTAGTATTACTTAAAGTGTTTCCAAGCAGATTGCTTCCCAAACTAAAGTGCTTCCCAAATTCAAGTTATTTTCACCAAAATAATTTCATAATTAATGTGGTTGGTATGACTTTTCTCACTGGTTTACATTGATGCATAACTTGGATTAATATGCTTAAGAAATTTCCTTGTTGAAGACACTATGTGCTTGTTGCATTTCTCTTACATCAAACAGATCAACAGTTATTCTGAATAAAGCTTGTTGTGAGAAGAGAATTAACCCTGATTTCTAAAATTCTCACAGTGTTAAATGTGCTGGCTTCAGGAAACATTATTTGACTCTTAATCCTAGCCTACAACACAGTCCCTACAAGCATCATGACAATTTTTTGAAGCAGACCCTCTGAGACCTTGGGTCACAAGTCTTATTTCACTTTGTATGATTTGTCTTAGATGTGAATACAGGCTGTTTCTTGGGAAGAGAAAGCATACCATTTATTTCTCAGGAGGAGTGAGATATTTGGACAGATGAATCACTTCTTAAGCAAAGCCCACCAAAAAGTCTCTTCTGCCATGTATCCACCTATTTAAGCAATCAGCACGAGTTGTAAGGAACGAGCTTTCTCAGATTATTTCTGTTTGGGAATAAAGTGATAAAGCATTTTTTCCTTGTGCTATTTCCAATTGGAAATACCACAAGGAAGCATGTTTCTCATCATATTTCCTATTTGTTCAAGTGTATTTCTATGCCAAGGGAACAGCTGAATCAAAAGACAGGCAATGCCCCAGAGTTTTGATGCAAGCAAATGGTAAGTGAGAGTGACTAACTTCTGCTATTTATTTATTTATTTATATTCTCTTTAACTTTTCTCCCCCCACATTGTTGCGAAGTTTGATTTAAAAAAAATCGTGGGTTGGGACATCTCCACAAAACCTTACTCATCTTTTCTGAAAACAATGCTCCAACTAATTTATACACACTTTCTGGTATTATCTAATAGAATTCAGCAAAATGTAGAGTCTGGGCTCTGGTGCAGGCTGATTGTAATTCATTCTGTTTTCATGCAATTACTCAAAGAGTGAATAAGATGCCATGATCTTCAACTTTTTCTTTTTTCTCCAGTTTTTGTGGGTTTTTTTGTTGTTTTTTGTTTGTTTTTTGTTTGGTTGGTTGTTGTTGTTGTTGTTTTGCATGTGTAACTAATAATTTTTGAACAACATTCTTTTCTCTTTGCCCTAAAGTGAAAAGCAATCTTGCAAGCCAGATTTTGCCACAGGATAGGTGAAAAAAACAAGCATCTCTCCTATCTCTGGTATTATCCACTGGTGGAGAGTGGGTTCCCTCCTCATGCACAAGTCCTACTTTCCTTTGGGACTGCATCTGCTTGGTATCATTGTTTCCTCCTGTTAGCTAGTTGGCTTTGAGGCAATGACACTCACTAATAACTGCTTAACTAACACTCCTATGTGCATATTTACTCCATCTAAATACAAAAAGTTCAGTTGACCAATTTTTTGGGTGGTAATTTAGAAGAGCTGAAATCATAAGAATTGCCAGTGTGGTTCACAATACGCTAACTGCATGACTCAGGCCTACACCATTTCTCCACAGTCATACCCTGACACAGAGCAAGAGATAAATTCTGTGTGAAAATCCAGTGGTCTCAATCAGTCTTGATCAGTGCAGAGGCAAACACCTCAAACATCTGCAGGAGAAGTTGTGCTTATGCTTGTGGACAGCTTCAGTACATTCTTCTTGGCACTTTTGCCTCTGCAGAGATGTCACACTGTCTAGCAGACAAAATGTCATCTTAACACATGGCCACAAATGTAGGAAGTTGATAGATCTTGCACTCCACAAGCATTACTTTTTTTTTTAAGAGAAAAATTTAAAATTGTTGTCTATTCTGAGCCTTTGTGACCACAGTTAGAAGGAGATAAGCATTTGTCACTCCAGATCATTCGTGGATTGACTTCAAAAATAATCTCAAATGGCTTCCACTGCCAGAGAAGGAAAATTTTGTGTTATACTTAGTCAGGACTTTTTTCGTGGGGCTGGATGTGGGTCAAAAGGCTGCTGAGGAGAAAGGCTAGAATGCTTTTTATGAGAATAATTAAATGATTTCTATATAATAGGAATTTATGTCTTTTTATACTGATGATAACATTTGGGTCTTTCAATGATTTGGGTTTTACTTCTTTTGGTTTTTCTTTATTAAATTTCCCACTGATGAAGAAAGGGAGGTTCTGAATAGAACAGAATGAAATGCTCCTATCTACATTAGAATCATAGAATCATAGAATCATAGAATCACAAGGTTGGAAAGGACCTACAAGATCATCTAGTCCAACCATCCTCCCAATACCATAGCTACTGAAAAACCACTAAACCATATCTCTTAGCTCCTTATCCAGACGCCTCTTGAACACTGCCAGGGATGGCGACTCCACCACCTCCCTGGGCAGGCCATTCCAGTGCCTGACCACTCTCTGAGAGAAAAATAACTAACATTGTTAGTTATTATTAAAAAAACTAACATTGTTCTGTTAGTATCCATAAAGTAACTTCTTTTGCTTTCTTGCTCCAAAAAATGGCTTAAGTGCACAGTATTTCAACATAGATGATATTTTTCCTCTATCAAAAATCAAAAAAAAAACCAAAACCACAATTTCTTTACAAAATAGTATCTTACAAAAGGAGAAATTGAGGTAAGTAGAGAGTACATGGTTTGTAATGAACCCAGCTCAGTGACAAAAATCTTAAATTCTTTCTGACTTAATCAGGGTTCAGTAGATAATTTGTTAGAGAGATACCAATAGATACCAGCTTTCTCTGTACTCTGCTCTGAGTAACATTTTAATAAAAAAGGAATGTGAAAATACTGATTGATAAAATGCCAGGAACAACTATGTCTACAGTAACAATCTAGTTTTGCAATGTCAGAGCACTGAATACTTTATTATGTATTTTCATGGTTAAAAACAATGTGCATACCAAGAATTGCCAATAAATTTTAAGATTCTGGTGTGAAAAAAATAAAAGCAAAAGTAACTTGTTGTCTAGTAATTCTTCTGAAAAGAGACCTAGCCTACAAGAGGACATTGTCAGCTGAATGAAAGAGATTGAACTGATAAGAAAAATTAGAAGTCTGCTTTCTTCACTGTCTTGAAAAAAATACATTTGTTAGGCAGCTTTCCAACACAGAAAAGAGAATAAGACACTTTCTGGAACAGAAAGATTAGTGATTAGAATAGCAGTCTCATGATAAACAAACCACATCTTTTTACCCTTTTAGGACTTGAGACTTGCTCTCTGGTTATATCTCTCTTTTATCATGATGTTAGCATAACTACACCTTTAACTTGAAGAAAGCCTAAACTAAAGTTTTTCAACAAGACTTTTCATTTATTTGCTTTAATACGTGTAAGCCACACTCTGGTTTTTGTTGCAGATGCCTAGCACTTATTCAGTGGTACCTATGCTTTCTTAGGTTATCTGATATCGCTGTGACAAGTTACTGGTAACATCCTGCTAGACATAAAAACATGATATAAGTAGCAACTGCTGAGGACATGATATGAAATTAAAAGGCAAATTTTTAAGACTTCTTTGTCATTTTAAAGCAAATGAGCTCAAGCCATTGATCAAAAACTCCAAACATCACCTACTCAATGAACATTAAAATCTGTAAGGGATAGCAGTTTATGAAAAGCAATTTTCTATACAGATCTTAGTCAAAAGGAAACAGTTAACAATAACTGCATAGAGGGATGAAGGATCACACTAAAACAAGCCATTGTTTCTTCACTGAAGTTGTTTAATGGAAAATACCATTATCAGTAGAATAACTCTGTGATAAATTGACAGTAGGTCTATGTGAATTTGCAGCTGTTCTGAGTTCCCACAGACTTTTCTCCAGTTTAGAAGCTTGAGTGAAAGCCAAATCCTTCTATTGACTGGAACAGACTTCAGATAAGGTCTAATATTCAAACAATACTTTTTGTATAATAATTCAGCTCCAAATAATTCTGGAATTACAGGTAATATACATACCTCTATATACAGATCATAAGGTATCTGTAGGTCTGCACCTCATATGTTAGCTGAGCGATGTCTGCTAATGACCCAGTTCAGACCTTGCTTGCAACAGAAATGGCTGAGTCATATCTTCTATTGACTTCTCCTATGTAGTTGAACACATTCATGTGGGCTTTCAAAAGGCCTGTTAATTACCCATGAAATAGATAATATTCCAAATTTTAGATGTGAAATACTGTAGACACAACTGTAAAATGTTTCAAATATCCTTGAGAATTTGACTGCATACATCAGTAAACCAGCTTGAAAATATTTTTGAGGTACCTTAATGAGACTCGTTTTATAGCAAGAAAGGTTTAGATAATTAACCACAGTTTTATGCTAAGTAAAGTAGGACAGTATGAATTTATTTAAAATTTTAAAGAGCAACTGAAGTCTCATACATTTCATTGCAGTAGTAAAACAGTTCTTATTCTAAACAATGAGAATGGACAAAATGGTTTTTGCTCTGGAGTAACATATCAGCTTATAAGAGTATTCTTCCTCTTTCTGTACGTTGTTATGGAATACAGTGATGAAGTTCCTACCCCACTCATCCTGTGCTCTTAGAACAAATCAAGCCTAAGTGGTGACAATCCTGTGCCTTTTGGAAGGATCAATCCCAGATTCCAAAAGGAGGTGGATTTCTTGTACATGTGGCATAGTGAGGTCCCTTGACCAGGCATTCTATTCAGACACAAGAAATTAAAAACCTACTAGCTCTCACCTCTTCTCTCTATGAATTTACAGCAAAATGAAAAGCTGTAAAATTGGAAAATTCCCATTCCAACAAATGGTCTGATTCTGTGTCTGTTACTCTGCCCAAGTTCATAAAGAAAATCAGTTATCTAACACAGACTTCAATGATCTTAATAACATTTCAGGTAAAGTTTCTATTACAAATAATGTGGGAAAGTATTACTTGTTCATTAGATTTTCATTTAAAAGTATTGAAATTGTATTAAAAAAAAAACTTGTGAAAAAATTCAGTCAACTCTAGTATACAGTTTGCAGTAAACAGTACATTAATGCCTAAAAATGACAGAATTAGACACATCACTCTTTTGTGTTTCTATAAAATAAAATGAAAACAATGACAGTTGCATTCCATACCTCTTCTAAAGCTCTCATGTGTTTCCCAAAGGCAGGAGTATGCATTGTACTAATTATCCCTTGTTTATTTATTCATCTCTTGTTTATTTATTTATTTATTTTACAAAATGTTAATATTTAGTTTAGTAAGACTTCATTAAAATATTTCTTACATTAGTAGAGCTAATAGTGCATCCATAGGCATTGATATTCCAAACACACAGAATACGTTAGTTAAACTACTTTTCTTGATGGTATCAAAATGATCGTAATCACTTGTTTGATGTGTGAAACAATATTATCAGGGCTCTTGACCTTTTAAAGTCTGTCAGTAGGGGCAGCTGAAAGCTTTTCAAAACAAACAAACAAATATATAAAGCAGAGCTGCTTGCTGCATTTGAGAAAGCTAACCAAATCCAGAGAATTTGACCATCTTGATGAATGTCACTTTGCCAAAATGACATCCATGGTATCCTAAGGGTGCTTTGTTTAGCATAAATCAGCACACAGTTAAGGCCATTAGAGCTGGTTTAATAGCTGGCAATCAAGTGTAAAGTGGTTTCTGTGCCCAACTGCCAACAAAATCCATCAAAGTGCTGTGGCCTGACATCGCCAGGCTCTACCAGAGCTGTCTGGTCTCCCTTGGACTCCCTGGGTACATTTGACCTAATGTAGACATCTATGCAAATTCTATGCTCCATGTCTCACACACATAAAGTAAAAGGGACAGGATTTTACATACTGAGAGATGAACACTAGCTGCTGGAGTGAGAGTGCACAGGGCATTGCAGAAGTCATTTAGTCAAGGTGTATCTTATGCAACCTTTTAGGAAAGCAGACTGTACAGGCCCTACACATGGTTACTTTGGGTTTTATTGGAACTTTTCTCTATCATTAACAAGTACATTATTTCAAGAGTAACTTCTATTTAAACTAAATAAACTTTTAAAAGGAACATAAACTTCCTCAGTATATTATTTTGCCTCTTTTTGCTTTGGTCTCTCACATTTGTCTTGATACACCTTTAGCCATAGCCAAGCCTGAAAGAAGCAGATAACTGCTGGCTTCCACCAAGCTATTTGTTTACTACTGCATCAAGATACTTTTTAAATAACAGACATTTTAGATTCAGCTATGAATAGAATTAGTGCATATCTGTCTGATGGGAGCTTGTAGACGTAGCATGGAAATGTTTATTATTGAAAATAAAGGAATGGATTCTATAATAAATCCCATAATGCATCCATCTCTGTTACCAACCTTGCAGGTGAGCCTGGAACACATTCCTCAATTGTCCAGTTAGTTCTTCTCTATTTTTTCTCTCTTGTTTATTAAATCCATAACTCCACAGAATTCTATGCCCATGATTTGTTTACTCATTAGAAACATTCCATTTTCAGACGTATAGGATCTGAGCAAGTTTCCTTGTATATCATATAGCCAGTCTCCTAAATGTTTATGTGGTGTGCAGCACAGCACAAGTCTAATCTTGGCAGAGAATTTACTTATGGCTGTCACACTGAAGCTAGACAATAACCAACAGGTAATAGTCATAAACTGGACAGATTTTGTACTGATTTTCTATTTCTTATACATGAAGTAGGTTTTTTTGTCCTGTGGTAAGACAAATCATCATAAAAAGCTTCCAAACTGGCTTCTTTAATCTATTTTTGTGAAGCTGAAAATGACTGCACAAGGTGCAAAGCCCTAAACATCCTTGGCTTGTTCTAAAAAATTTCAGCTTTCCCAATGAACACTTTCAGCTCTTATTTTCTACTTTGCAGAATATTTTTTTTCCTGATGGTGCAGCTACAGTTAGACCACCTGCCTATATTGACATCATGAATGAATAAGCTAAGCAAATATGTTTTGTCATGTTCAAAACTATATATATTTATTGCATACTGTGTCAAATAAAGCCCCCTACCAGAGTAAATTCTCTGCCACTGTAAATCCTGGCTGTTGTCAACAGCTATTTCAAGGCCTGGTTCTCAGAATAAGCAAGTACACAGTTTCTTCCAGCAGCAATGTGCTACAGAACTAACTTGGGTTCTATTTCTTCTTTCCAGACTACCATCTTCATGAAAAAAGGGATTTGAGAAGACAAGTGCTCATGTAAAGTAGCCTATCCCAGCAGCAGTCCAATTTTTCTACAGCAAAGTAAGCAGCACTGGCTGCTCTCTAGGATTCCTCCAGTTTTATATCTTATCTCTGTCCCTGCTGTGTCGTGTTCAAACTATACAGCCCCAGCTCATTCCAATTCCTGGTCAGTTTAATGATGAGCTTCAAAATTAAGCTTACTTTTCTGAGAAGATCTGAGAATAGCATTTGAGGATAATAGAGAATTTTTTTTACACACAGCTTAAAGATATTGATTCTTAAACAAATAAAAAAGGCAAAAGTAGTACAGAGGAAAAGGCTGTATGAATCTTTTTTCAGGGGGAAAGTAAACAAATGGAAAATGGAAATCTATATTTTAAACACTTATATTTAAAATACTTATATTTTAAAAAGAATTGTTGAATCATATGAAATTATCCCCTTTTGGATAGCTATTAGCATTGCTACGCATCCCAGTATACAAGAGAAACACAGAGTATTTCAATGCTGAATTCCCAGCTTGTATGCTTTATTATTTTCTCTCCAGTATTAGTATTTTGGAATTTACCTCACTTACCCTTCCACACACTTATGCAGTGCTGACTGATGCTAATAAAAGTCACATCTACATTTGCAGATTAGAACTCGGTTATCTAAAGAGTTCAATTTGAGCATGAAATACAGGCAGAGCAAATATGGGATACATAAGGGATTTTGAGACTTTGTTAAAAGTAAGGAAATGGTATTGGGATTTTGTTAAATGATAGGCAAGGAAATCTTCCAGCTATCACAAAGTGATGTCAGAATGATATTGCTGTGAACTGGGAGAGCAGTAGGATTTTCTTGCAGGTTGTCAGAGGAGGCCGGGGGAAGGGCTGCTCCCTGTGGTATACATTCATTTATTGACTACAGTCACAGTTATTTGCTTCAGCCAGCATGATCTGAAATGCATGTATAAAAGCATATAGGTATTGGAATTTTCAGCCCAAATCAGAATCCTAATTAACTGTAAATCGTAAAGCCTGTAGCCTGAGGTACATTAAAATGAGAACTTTGTACATGAAAGGCTGCATATGCCCCAAAATCTAAGTATTTCCTACTTATAAACCACCAAATTCACTGCATCAGCTTCCATGACTGTAATTCTACTCCTGAGGGATATACAAGTAGAGTTAACTGAAAACAAATATGAGTTTGCAACTCATAGAACTATCATTTTATGGGCACATTAAAAACCACTGACATAAGAAAAGACAACATGAAATATTTGTACTTAAGGTAAGAATATGACATTAAAGCCAGGAATGAACTCAGTCCATTCTTCTTCATCAAGTGCCTCTTTAATCTGTAAATGTGTGTGATTAGAAAGACATTAATTTCAAGGGGAATACCACATCAGTAAAACATCGCTGAAACACCTGGCACAATCGAATTTCATGCCGCACAGAACTCAAATGGGGAAATTGGAAGTTACAAACCAGGCTGGAGCTGAACAGAGACAACACAGAGGACACTATTCTCTCAGACACATAAAAGGATTTTGGTTATACAAATCCAGTTCTGCTCAGGGCAATGGGATTTGTGCTGCCCTTTAATGGGAGCTGGATCAAGCTGCAAAGGGAGATTTGATCCTTTTGTGTGCAGGCAACAAACAACAAAACAGGAACCACAGAGCACTTGCGTGTAGGGAATTTCTGCTCCATACCACCTTTCCGTACTGCTAAGTTACCTCATAATCTTGACTCTGATAACAGCTGTATCCTTCTCCTTATCACCTGCTAAGTAACTACATCTTCTCAGACCAGAATTTGAGCAGAAGCTGAGTTTTCCTCAGCTACAGAATTGTAGTGATCTGTAAACTGAAACCTGGCTTCATAATGTGTTCGTGTGTCATTCCAAAGGGACATAACTTTTTCAGCCAACTGCTCAGACTAGTACCTCATACCCATGAAATACCAATCCTCCTTTTTGGCTTGGAATAATGGCATGGTACCTGCTGCTTCCTCTGCTTTCATCATAGAAGAGACAGTTTAACAGAGAAGAAAGCCCATTATGGAAATTGATAAACATACACAATCAGAACAAAACAGAACTCCTACACACTGAACAGTTGACAGGAAGAATCTTGGCAGTGATTTCAGCTATAACTCCAGTTGCTGTTAGTTTACTCCACCAAAGAACGAGAGAGAAAAAGGACAGTAGAGTGGCAGTGAAAAGGAAAACTAGAGCATACCAAGGGAGATATGAATATTTTAGATACATCGGGAGTATCTGGAGGTCAAGTACAGTATAGATATTGCCAAGGGCAATGCTAATACTTATATACGCCCATACTGAATGTTTGCAGTGCAGACTATTGCAGAGCCCCCTGTTGAAGTGGTAAAACTTCACCCAATTTATAGCTACTGCTCAGCGATCATTACAGTTTAAAGCTATTTCCCAGCCTCAAGAAAATCCTGCCATCACCAGTGGAAGGGGAGCAAATACCACCTAGGCATTCGCTAACTGTGTTTATCTGAACCTGTCAGCTACATCAGAAATCAAGTTGCTAAATGCTGCATTCAAGAATTTTCTGTAGAATTGTGACATTCCTTGGAAGGCTTTAGATCCATAAAGTAATGAATAAATTATAAGAAGACATAATTATGGTATTTTCATCTCTGACAGACATAATTTTACTCCGTAAGCACAGAAAAGAAAGCTGCCATTTCCCTCAGACCAGCACTCTGAGATTTCTTAAAAACAGAAAGGAAAAAAAGAAAGAAGTCTTTTGGTGAAAAATGACATATTTAGTAAATATTGTCCAGGGTAATTGTTCATGTGGGACCCCAATAGAAGCATATTTCAGATACTGTAACTACTGTATACTCAGAGTGTATGAACACTGTATATTCAGAGTAGATGCTAATCCTCAATGTTTGTTACAAAGCCCCTTGTGGACACTCAAATGTAATTTTAATGTTTTCCTGAAGAAAAAAAAAGAAAGAAAAAGAAGAAGTGATAGCACTCCGATAAGATTTCAGAGGTAAGGTTAGTTACCGGGGGTACAATTTACATCAGCTGGATCCATCTGTCTAAAACACATGCATCTAATTTAGGCTCTCTTTGCAGCCCACCAAAGGAAATAGGTACCTCCACAGAGAGAGCAATTCCATTCACTTTGACAACTCCTTTAGGAAAAGACAAACCCCCAGAAACCAGTAAGGAAAGAAAGAGGATTAGATTAGAAACCTAACTTTGAGACAGTGAAGACAGGGACCAAGTACTGGATCTGGAATGATGCTGCCTCGCAGCATATGAAATCAGATCCTGAGGTCCCGCCCATGCACGGAGCACAGTCCAAAAGGACTCAGTTGGAGTCAGCTTCCTCCTGCCAGATGCTGAGGTATTAGAGTCACACCACAGCCATGATAAGTACCGTGCTTTGTGTTTCATAAAACACAATGTTTCTGAATACTTCTAGGGACTCCGATTCCCTTGGATATGCTGGAAATCACCAGGAGATGGGCCCACTTTGAATGTTCCAGTCTGAGCCCTGAAGTCAACACTGTATCTTCATTCAGCAAATCACTGTCGCATATATGTAAATCTTCAAGCTTAAATCCCATTAACATCAAAGGGATGTAAGCATGCACTTAAATGTTTTTCTGAACTGGTACCCTTGGCCTCAGTCCAGCAAAACATGTAAGCATATGCTTAACTTTAAGAATGTTTAACCCTGTTAGCTTCTATAGGTCTGATTTTCTACAGTTTCCTAAAGTAAAACACAGATTTCAATGCTTTGCCAAGTCACTATCTAAATGAAGATGCAATGTCCCTATCTCATCAGCATGACAAGCCTCAGTTAAATCAGTCATACTAAGGCACAAAGACTAGAGCTATATATTCTGTAAGGAGAAAAAATCCATTAGGAATGGATTTGGGCCTGGCCAAATGGTAAGCTAAACACTAAAAAAAATGGATTCCAAAATAATCTAAGCCTCACTTCATACAGGACTCAAGCACTCGATTTGCTTTAAATAGAGCACTGTTTATGCTTACATTTAGGCGTATTCTTAAGTGTCGTGATGAACTGGCCCATCTGTGTGCACCTTTCCTTTATGTTATCTAAAGAAAAATCCTTAGGCTTTTGTAAACCACATTGCTATGCCTATGATATCAGATGAGCTGCTGTGCTCTGTTGCTCATATGTGCACAATAAATCCAGACATAAAAATCAATAGAAACATTTTAACCTATGAAGTTGTAGAAGTGCCCCTTGGAAAAAGTCAAATATTAAAAAAATGAATCTCACATATCTATGATATTTTCTAACAAGCAAAGAATTGCTAATATTCATATTTATTCAGATCCTTTACACAGGAATTAAGAAAGCTTTAGTAAGATAGGTTGTATTGAATCTTTTAATGTTGTATGGTCCTAGGTTTTTCATGTTAATGTTGTGTTATGTAAATGAAAATTTATACAGTTCTCTGCAGTTTGCCATAAAAGCAACTTGCTATTTGGTCATAGATTTTGAATTTTATATTAGTCATTGATTTCACTTTAAAAAACTGGTAAATATAATACTTTCAGTATAAAGATTAATGATGTATATCTTTACAAAGGCATCACAAGGCTATGTTTTGTTTATGCAGTTGGGCACACTATATGCTAAATATATCATAGGTTTATGTTACCGTAACGATGCATCATTCCTCAGCTATTAATCTACACTGCAGAGTACATGTATATTTAATAATCTTAAGAAAGTCTGTAAGACTTATTTACATTTTCTATATATACTGCAATTTTAAAGACCTTTTAGTACTGACTACAAACACTATACTATCAGAATGTATAAGTAAAAAAGGTTAAACAGTACAAGATTAGTTAAATCTATACTTCAAATGCCAGTGAAGATGTTTTGCTCTTAAACTGTGATTCTAAACCAATACCATTTTTCAACTTTGAGAGTGCAGTGCTCTTAAGACATTGTGTTTAAAATATTTGAAGAACTGAATATCATATGCAGGATACGTAATGACATTTCTTCCAGTAGTCTTACTAGAAAACCATGAGAATAAAGAAAAGATACAGCAAAATGAGCAAATTGATCAGAGTAGTGGTCCCTTATAAATAAATTTGTCATTTATCTGAAAAATTAGCTAATAGAAACTTATAGTATGTAGCGTTCAGTTATTGTTTTCACTTGTAACATATGCTTAGAAACTGATAAATATTTATCTGTCATTCATTACAGTAATTCATATCTCAGAAGAGCAATGCCAAGTGCCTTGATTGTATGTTTTTTAAATCCTTATGGCATACTACAAGAAAAAAATGTATTTGTAAAAAAAATTGTTTATTAACAGAATACTGCTTGTAAAAACTAGGGGAAAATATGACTACGAATTTATAAAAAGTCTGAAAGAACAAAGCAGAGATATTATAATATCGTCATTTAGAATCTATGAACAGAAATGTATTTTTAAAGACAAAGTTAATGTCTCCCTTTGAAATCCTCGTGTTAAAATCAAAAACACAACTTTAATAGAAGACAGACATAGGTACCATATGAAGAATTACAGCTTAGAAAATTAATAAAAATAGTATCTAAAACAGTATTAGTAAGATATGAAGCTCATTCATTAATGGTCTCTGTGATAATATATCACTGAAAATGTTGCATGAAGGACAGTCTTTGATAGGATTATGTACAGTATAATAGCAAGATATTGAAATTAAAATTCACAGAGAAGATACATCTTGTGAACTGAAGGGTAAGAAGATAATAATGGTAACATTAATAATAATAAATAACAAGTATAAAATGATTCACATAAATAGAATTTCCATCAGCAACCATTATTGTAATTATGGGAGTGATAAAGTAATAATCTACAGTAAATAGCTAATCTTTATTGATTCACTATTTAATTTCTTTTTTTTAAAGGGCTTTAGAATTGCTGTCAATAACAATAATGTGTACATGGGGAGAAGTTATGTGGAAAAGAAATGAAAAAATAGTATTGTATAATCTGTTTCTAAAGAACCTTTTGAAGATATTTATGTTGTTTTGTGCAGGAAAAGAAAAAGCAGTTCTTAAAAGAATTTCCCCAGTTATTTAATGAATACTATGGGATTTTTTTTTTCAAAACATGGTTATGGGGATTCCAGAGGCATATTGGGAAAATTTAGGAAGTTCAGTACCTGGCTTTTTAATCACACCTCTCTCTAAGGTAAGAACAGCTCTCCATCAATGGCAGCTGTGAAGAAAAAACAGACCATGAGCTGTCTGACCCTACAGCAGCCCTAGAGGCAATTTCACAGCCAACAGCAAAGTTAGCACCAGAGGCATCCAAAAGGCCAAAGAAGAGGCCAAGGAAGAGAAATTCTAAGGAACTACAGTACCAAGGAAATATATTCTCAAACAAATCTCACACTTGTAAGCAAACACGGGCTCAAATGCTAAGGCAGGCAAGAGAAAGGCAGGACCTTTGTATTTGTAATTGGACTGGTAGTCATATACTACCAATGAAAATGCAGTCTAATTTCAATTCTTTTTGAATCCTTAGAAGAATAAGGAATAGCCTATAGTTTGCCTGAAAAAGCTCAAAAATGTAGTCCCAAGAGAAAGACTAAACTTTAATTCATCAAGATTTTCTCTTTATTTCTTAAATTTATTCATGATCCTAGCAGTATCTTTTGATAATTAATAATGTAGATGGCCTTTGATCCTCCATGCAGGAGTATTTTTACAGTCTGTTTTGCTTCCAAATTAAGGGTGATATTGGAGAATATTAACTTCTATTCAATACTATGATTTTACTTTTGCCTAGTTTTATAGGTTACTTGCCCCTAAACCCCTTGCATGCTTCTCATCTAAACAAAATCACATAGTGTTTTGAATCAGGTGTATCATAATACCAGACAAGTCTTTTTTTTTCTACTGCATAACACAGAATGTATTTCTGAGAAATGAATTGGTCTTTAAAAACAAAACAAAACAAAAACAAACAAAGAAGTAACCCCCTGATCCTCCAACAGAAAACACAAACGTTAATTTTGTTATGGAAAAATTACACAAACACAGCACAGATCTATTTCCTTCTGACAGTTTACATGTCCTTTTCATAATGGCACATGGCCATACTGGCATAAGGAACAGAGCAAATGATGACTGCTGCACTCCAGGTGTTCAGTGTCCAAGTGAGCTATGTTGAGCCTCCAAGGTGGAAGGCTCAAAAATGGGAGGCTTGGTTCAGAATCTGGCCCTTATAAATTTGCATTATTGTCAGTTGGACAGGAAACATTTAAAGGAAGATTCTTGCTCAAGTGAGAGAAACTGGTGATAATGTGAAATGTTTAATCCACACAGAAGTACAGCAAAAGGACACCTCACCTTGAGGGCAGATGTCAGTACTATGATATACGTGGTAAAGAGCAAAATGCTTTTATTGGCATGAAAAGACAATGAGAAATATGTAGCTTTTTCCTTTTAATTTTTGAGGGATTGATATTGCCCCCCATATCCATTCCCAGGGGGGATCAGATGACACACAATGCAGAGTCCAGACAGAACAAGGAGAGGATTCTTTGTGCAGAGTGAACAAGTCTGGATTACACGGTGAATGTGGGAAGTGGGTAAGTGGGAGAGCTGTTGTGATGCATATAAGTGTATGTAAATGATTGCTATACAAGAAAAAATCAGCAAGTTCATTTATCTGTGGCATTATAGTGGTAAAGGGGGAATTAGCAAGTCATACATATAAAAGCAATAAAAAAATGCCTGTTTTCCAAAATAAGCCAGGGGATTTGGCATTATGAGACTTTCCCAGCGATGTGCAGGGTTCAGCTAACTTAGATGAACAACAGACCACACCGTGGTGACGGTATAACAGTTAAAACATTGCAGAGAACAGAAAACTATTACTACAAATGCAAAAACCAACTGCTGTTGGGACCAAAACTTTGCTAGGGGGAGTCACACGGTAATTGTCTGCCAGGGGCTTCTCAAACCTCTCTCTGCAGCATGCAGTATTAGCCCCACCTGGAAATAGGATAGCAAAAAACTTTAATCATATTCCTTAGCTATTAATAGTTGCTTTGATTTCCCACAGACTTAAAGATGATAAAGTAATTTGACTCCAGTTCCCATCAGCCAGGTTCCTCTTTAATTTTTATTATAATTTTTTTATCCGCTTCAGTGGACATTTTCCTCAAGTAAGGAGTTTGGGACTATGACCTTTGTAAATATCTCTGCCACGTGACAGTGGATTGTTCTGATAATTATTCATTATTCAAGACTATAAGAATAATTACTGCTTTCAAATACCCTGCAAATCATAAATGCCTATCTCTTGACTATCCTTAGGCAGGTTTCTGGAACACTATTTTCAAATGGAAAATTTTGACAAATTTGTTTTCTCCTGTACTGAATTCATTTATCTTAAATAGTACAAGGGTGGTCACTCTCTACTTGAGCGGATCTTACCCTCTTTTCAGGTACGGCACTTAATTATGAAGTGGGTGGGAGTCCAAGGACTGGGAGCCAGTTGCAACCAAGAGCTAATGGATGGAAAAAAAATTAAGTGTGAATAAGTATGCAAGATTATACACACTGTAAATGGGGCATGCAATTTTAAAATAAAGCCCTAAAATTCTGCTGTTCAGGCTATTGTTAATTAGATCATTTAAATCTATTAAAAATAACTACTGAATTCAATCTGTTCCCTTTTCTGTGCTTTATTTCTGTTGATGATTTCTTGTAAAAGTAAAATGATCTCACAGTTACATGATTGCTCTACACTTTAGTCTAGATGCATTGTATAAAATATAATGCAGTACAGATGTCAACCTAAGAACTAAATAGCTTATATTTCTAAAGAACCGTGAAAAAATATTAACACTATAGAAACAATGGTTCAGTAATTACTTTTTGCTGTAGAGTGAGGTTAGGCATTTATCCTTATAGATCCCTAATACACTTAAAGTCAGCACTGCCCCTGTGGTCCTTTTACCTTTGTTGATAAATGTATTGTACAAGATACCGTGTATGACCACTACAGCATTTGAGGTCATGCTAGGCTGTTAGCACAAATGGTGTGAACAATAGTTTATATGCCACTTAACTCCTTGGGAGAAACAGTTAACCTTGCCAGAGAGGACAGATCAGTCATGTATAGTTATTAAAGTCTAGGAGGTTTTGTTATGCTCTGAAATACTTTTATAGAACTACAATACTCTGGTACTAGCTTTACTGAGAAGGAAAGCAACAAAGTCAACAATTGACTATATTTGAAAGGGATAATAAAATTTTCAAGGAAAGATTTTTGGGATTAATTTATGCAACACACACAACTATAAATAGTAAAAAAAAAAAAAATACATTAAGCCACTGTTTGAAAACAGACATGATTTACCAAAAAGTGTTGTGATTTTGGTGGCCTTGAAATGGGCAGTCAACAAGAGTTGTTCTCAATTACAGTTTTCAAAGTCGTGCTGGAATGACTTAGATGTTCTTTATAAATTCTATTATTTCATTTGCAATTAACCATTAAAAAATACCTTCCAAGAAACTTTTGTTTTGCAGAATTTCTCATGAGCAAAAAGGAAAGAGTGAACAAAGAATAAAGCATAGCAAGAAATTACAAGAGATCTACTGGGTATTCTATGATACAGGTCAGTCTGGTAACATCACTACTATTAACACAGACAGACCCTGTTTCATGACACAATAAGCTGTTCCCACTTTGCTGTTTATTCTGATGAGATGACTGTCAGATTCCATTTTCCAACAAGAATGTTTTCCATCCAAAACCACCTTTTGGCTCTCGTAGAAAACAGAAAGCTCATGCTCAGGGAGCCTTCTCCACTTCCAGTTTAGACATATAAACCAGACAGAAACTGTAGCTTGCTACATGTGTTCTTGAATCAAAACATCATTAACCACCACTGATTCTTTACATTTTTAGGGTTAACTCACAATGTTGGTCTTAACTTAGCGCGCATTTTCTTTTCAATGTACTCCAATTAATCACTTCCTGAAGTTCTGGTTTAGCATGCTTATATGCAAATGAACAAGTGCCACCTAGGTAAAAGAGACCCTGGACATGGCTTGAAGTTACCCAAAAGGTTACACGGAACAGGTCACTTCCCTTCACTAACCAATCTACTGCATGATGCATCACATATGCATGCTACACTGCTACTGTACTTTCTTCCCATCAGTATCCTCAAGCGGAAATCTCTCTGATTCTGGCTGGATTGTTGATACCTAAATCTACAACTGAAGTGGCAGAGACTCAGCCTCAGGGGAGCTCCTTCCACTGGTGGACTGAAGTCCACTGCCAACCTGGAGCCAAATTTTCACATTCCAACAAGAAACTCACCATCACCTGGGGTGGGTAGGACATTCCAGAATGAGCACTGTTTTGGGGCGGAAAAGTAGCTCCAGGTGTGGACTTGAACACATATCTTCATGGGTAGACCTATTTGTTAATGCAAACACTTTCCTAAAAGAACTATTATTTACGTCTTTAAGAGAAGGACATGGAGAACAGTGCGAAGAGATCAGTTTGCTACCACTGCCTTTTTAAATCTCCTAACTAGCAGAATTAAACCATGTCTCTTTATTTATTTATTGCACTTGCAAAAAGATTAATGGGGATGTGATTCCTTCAGGCTTTTACATATAACCCCATCACACAAAGAACAAAATTATACAGTGCAGCAAACGAACTAAATTAGCTACATTTATTTAAATAACTGCTATGGAAGAAACAATAAATCAACAAGAATCCTCACAAAAATGTGTTTACAAAGTGTCTCGTAATTTGTTTTAGCAAGGACACAGACTTCTAGCTCTTAGCTAAGCTTGCTTCTAACAGTCTATTATCATATCAACTGTTAATGAGTGTTTGCTATAGAAAAGCATTTCCAGCAACAAGACTATGTGTAACTTCAGCTCTGCTGTCCTTTAAGACATGGCTGGCAACCCTATATGAAATAGATTTTCCCAACAAACATTTCATCAAAGGCTTCTAATAACTTAGGAGACAATCAAAATTAACTGACAGGGCTCTGTTAATTCAGAAAAATAGGTTGTTTGAATGGTCATAATCATGCAATTATCTCATCTTCACTGTATTTCAAAAGGCTGTATCTATATCTAGTCCTATATCGGGAGTGAGTAGAGGGAGCTCTAATGCTGAACCTGTGATGTATTCATAAATCAGTACTTTCAGAGCCTGTCATGGGCTCCATAATGAGGGTCATTATTCAGGCAGAGTGTCAAAACTACTATCAAAGGACCTTCTCAGAATCACAATCATTCTGTTTCTTGTTAAATAAGCAATGTAGTACACAAAAATGGCAAACAAGAAGCAGGTCAATTTGATACAGTATGAGGGCACAGAGACCTCTAGAGTAATTTACCCTCTGGGAATTCTGATGGCTTGTGAGATAAATTATATACACCCTCAGAAAAGATTAATGGTAATAAAATCTCGGGAATATTTTCAGGAAAAAAATGCCCATATGTACATATGGCAACTTCAGTAACAAAGAAGACATTTTCTAAAGCAGAACACTTAAAGAAAATTATTGTCAGAACTGCAAGTAGCTCTCTAGAAAGCTATTAAATCTTATTACAAAGTTGGCAGCATTCAGTGGCTATACCTTATTTTGATTTGCTGAAGGAGTTTATTTAAAATACTTAAAATACTAAACAAAACAAAACAATGTACAGCTTTCCAGTATTAAAAATAAAGGGGATAAAGGGAAAAAAAAAAAAAAAAGGTAAGAGAAACTGTCAAAAATAGATCTACTGAGACAGGCTGTTACTGACTTGATCTTATTATAAGCAGTAGGAGATAGAAGAGGAAGAAACGCAAATGATTTGTAAGTGATTGAGGGATATATTCAAACCAAATAGCATAGGTTTATGGTAAATAATGCCACTTAGGCAGTGGCATTATTTCCTCCTTTTAATTTAGAGCAAGAATGTACATACGAAGTAGTCTGAAGTGCTCATTCTCACTTGAACTAAAACATTACATTAGTAATGGGTAAATTAAGCACAAGTGAAGGTAGTCTAAATTCTGGTTCAAGATGTCTTCTAGATGTAACAGTGACCAATCATTTTGGGATTAGTAGTCAACATCTTCTGACATTAGTGAAGTTCAATGTCTCATAATATTAGGCTTAAGTAAAAGTTCTTTATTTTTCCTTGAAGATTATACACCTGTGCACTGAGTGTAAGTACGATAGCAATTTATAATACGCATATATTAAAAAGATATGTGTGAATGTGCATTTATATAATGAATATATACGTATAATTCCATGGGTATATTTATACAAAGTGTAACTCAGAAGCTGCAAAAAAAATGGTAAGGCAGAAGTTTTGCTGCCTTCCTCAGAAGAAGCAATGCTTCTTGCTGACTGGTCCCAGGCTTTTGTGTTGCCCTTAAACCAATGATGAAACAGACAAACAAGCAGCTTAGTATGGTCTATGACCCTACATAGTTGCAGTTGTCAGAGACGGATGTTCAGAGTTACTTTTGCAAGACCAAATTCAGATACCATTTTCTGCAAGTAAGACATACCAAAAGAAGTGCCACAACAACGTATAGCATAAATGACAGAGTAATGAGGCTTTGAAGTGAGTTTATAGATATCCAGATTTTGAAACTCAGTTACTATGTATAGTTGCTCTATTTCTGACTCTTTTTCACTACGCTTATAAAATTTATTCAAGTATGTTTATCTTCACATGCACGTTTTATGACATAACTTTGTGATACAGACTGACAGCAATTTTTGTATCTTTCTAAAAACTAGATATGACTTGTGGGTCTGTAGATATACGCCAGCTTCTTTTCTCACATTACTTTTATTAAATAGCAAGGTGAGAAGTAGATTAAAAAACAGTCCCACTAAGTGCCTCATAAATCCCTCAGCTTCAGTTTACCAAACTGAATTTTGTCTCACAATAAATCCTACCTTGTCTAGACTTATTGTTTAAGTAAATTTGTATCTGTGGAATAATCAAAAGCAAACCAATTATATTCAGGCATCTTTTTCATCCATCTGTTTGGATATAACTGTCTATTAAATGGTGTTTGCATATGAAGTGATGTTCTATTGTATACATAGGTACTCAATTATTTAGATTATACATTTGAATAAACCGTGCAGTTAAAGGAGTACCCTTGTAATGTAGGACAATTACATTTTCTAGCATAGTTTACAGGTTATTAAACTAATATCAATTTGACCAACACAGCTGGATATAGGATGCTAACCTTCACCTATGAAAGTTCTTTTCTTTAGGGGTACATTTTACCCCTACAATTATTATTGTTAGTCACTTCAAATTAATTATATCAAATTATGTAAAAGGGTTATAGAAAAAGAGTTGTGTGAATAGAGACTACAAAAATTTAATTTCACACTGAAGACTGTGCATTAAAATATAGGTTAGCTTAGTGCATTATGAAAGTCGTATGGGTAAGTCTAAAAGGGGCAGAAGAAAATGCCTCTCTCTGGACAGCAAAAAGTAACGCTGTGTTGTGTCATACCTTGAAAGAGTAGTTCACTGAATATCTCATCTTCCTACAAACAAGGGAATGACTATCTCCCTTTTTTTTTTTCTTCTTTCCAGAGAAGAATACTGTTTGTGTTGAAGAAAGAGAAGAAATCGAATGACATTGGACACATAGAAATATGGTAGCATCTGTCAGTCCTTGAAATAACAGTTTTTAGTGACTAATGATGAAAATTTATTCTTGGAGGGAGGAAAGAGATAGAGGGAGATGTAATTAAATAACCTCACAAATGTAGCAACCTGGTCATTTACTGTCTTATTCCTTGTACAAGGTATACTTTGCACTTGTGCACGTCTACTTTACCTGCTCTTTTTGCATTCAAAATACGCCTGAATGTTCAAAGAGACAGGATAGGTACTTGCAATGGTCAGTGAAGTCACATGGAAAATTTGGAGCTACATGGTGTTTATCCAGTTTGTACTTTGCTGATGTTCTTCCCTCTGATTACACTTTCTCTTCTTTCCTTTGATCACTGTTACTCGGAAATAACTACCTGGCTGCAACAGAATGCATAAAAACCAGAGGTTGTTCTACAAAGACTAATCTCCACAGACTCCTCTATACTCAAGCTCCTCTGAAAGCAAGTTAGCACATCTGAAGTTAGTCTCCTACTCTAAATCATGCTCAGGAGAATTCTATGTATCTCCATTGACTGTATGAGTCTCAATAGGTAGAAATGGCTAATACTGTACGCATTTTTATCTGTGCTGAGACCAAAAGTTGTATAATGATACAGCTAAATATCATAATGCTATTCACTCAAAGGGAGTTAATGATCAAAATGCTCCTTGAATGTCGCAGATATCTGCACGAACCCACAGTTGTATAAATTACCATTTTTGTAAGATAACACAGAACGCATCTCTTTTACTCTGAAAATGATCGCTCTGCCTATAGCTGATGTCCATTTTACTTTGCCTGACAGTAGCTGTTGTCCTCAGCAGTTTTTCCTCTGAAAGAATGTCTTAGTGAATACTGAGTGGATACTGCATCTGGATTTCAGAGGATGGAAAACATAGCAAACACTGCCCTTGGTCTTGGTTGGATGCTAGAAATTCAGAGTAGTAAAACTATCAAGGTGCTTTGGTAAATGCACAATGACTCCAGACCAAGACATTCTTTTTCTGTAAAGTTATCTGCATTCAATTGTTCAACAAAGACATTGTGAGGAAAATGCAGTCACAGCTCTGAAAGGAAAACCTTCTAATACGTCTAGGAAGTTAGGGTGTGCTGTCTGGTCAGTTCCTTCATTCCCTGAGATAAAAGTTTTTTAGGTCCCTCTGAGCCTGCAGAAAACTTCATCTTCACTGCTGGTTCCAAAGGACTGGACTGCCTGCAGTCAGGGAGCACAGCTCAGGGAACAGCAAGGCACTGCCTGGCCTGCGCTGGGAATATTGCAAGAGGAGAGGACACATTGCATGTTACCTGCTGAGGTCTCACTAAATCCACTGCAATGTCCAGAAATTAGTAGCTCACTTGTTTGCCATTCAGTGTAAAGGCAGGGATAGTCAGACTTGGACTTTCTGAAGTCCATTTTCTCCATTTATCCAGGCAGTCATGCCAGGAGACAAGGAATTTCACTAGTATCTTCCCAACTGCAAAGTGGAATTCAGCAGAACAAATGGGGCCTTAATAGTGAGGGAAGAATATACTCTGTAATACTAATTGTCATCCACTGACACCTTCAGAGTTATCATGAATCCCTTGGGGACACAGGTAATGCTCTGTGATAACTGAGTGAAGTGAAGCTGAAAGCTTTGTGCAAAAGGACCAAATCTTCCAAAGTACCTGCTGTAAACTGTTGTAGGAAGGCAGTCTGTGAGGGAACTTTGCACCGACTGCTGTCATGCAGAGAACCACTGCCAACATGGCCTGGCTCCCTGAGAATGCTTTGCAGGAGGAAAGCCAGCTGAGCAAGTCACTTCACAGTTGTTGGGGCTCATGGTAATTTCGTTACTGATAAAGTAATTTTCCAACCTTCAAAGACCGAATGGCATTTTGATCATTTTTCCCATCAAAAAGAGCTACAAATAATGTAACAAAAGTATGCAATATATGGTTTTGAATGGAACTATGAAAAAATGTATACAAAAGGCTGAAAATCTTTTTAAATTTAAAAGTCTTACTGTCCTAAATGCAGTAATCACCGTCTGGTTACATTTGGTTTATACGTGCTCCTATTTTCATTAGTAATACTTTCAAATGTGCCTTGGTAGATGGTGCGGTCTATTTTCAAAATGCGGTACTTACAGCTATTATTTCCTTTTCTTTTTTACATTTTTTTTTCTCTTTTTTCTTTTTTCTTTTTTTTTTTCAACATTTGAGAAGAAATAATAGACAGAATGGAGATAATGATGTAAAGCTTGAAGTCTTTCTTTCACAGGTACATTTCAGGCTGCAGGTCCTATCTAAAAGACTTCTGAACCAGATCCACTCCCATCAAACCTTCCAATTTCAATTTTATCTCTCCTGCAACTGAATAACAATATAAAAATAAATATGTGCACCCTCTAATGAGCTAGGTGTGCCTGTTTGGTTAAATTTTACTACGTATAATTTTTCCACTTTGATGAATTCCCTTAGAATTTTAGTACAGAATTAGCTTTTACTCTTGTCAACCATTCCATCACAACCCTTCAGTCACACACGCACTTTGCTCCCTCCAGGTCACTTGTAATTGGCCTCTTTCCCTTTGTGTTCGGTAACCTTCCAGTTTTCTGCAGGCCTGTTCAGAACTGAATTGACACTAAAGAAAGAGTGGATAAAGGCAAGCATAAAGTCTGCGCACAGGATAGATAGGGACTCACATTCCTGAATACAAGTGGGTCAAAAAATACATTCTCAAAAGCTCCTGAGAGACCTGGTCCAAGCTATTATACTACTCCCAAGGACTTGAACTTTTTGAAACATGTCAGAAACTCTACTACTGCAAAGAGAATCTGGAAACACTCTGTAAGCCAGCTGTGATAAACCACTGCTTAGACCCTTCAGATATATACAGGCAAAGATGTGCAGGCAGGAGCCCTATTGTTTCTTAGACCTCCCCTGTGAGAGCTGTTGGCAGCACCCCAGGCTGTCACAGAACACTGGCCTTGCTGCCAAGGGGCCTGGAAGGGATGGCTTGGAAACAGCTAAAAAGCTGCTGATCTTCTGAGGTGATCCTCCCACTCTGCACTCTCCTCACCTCTCAGACATGTACTGTGCTGGGTTTTTTTTTCATCTTATGTGCAATAGGAGGATATGGAGGATATGGACCTTAGGGATCTACTCATGAATAACTTATACAGTGTTTACACAAGGATTTTTAGGTAGTTTGCTCAGAAATATTTTGAATTGGTTGCATGAAATTGGTATTCAACACAAGGAGCTTTTCTCAGTAAAACAGGACACTGAAACATGTAGGGATCTGAAAGAGCAGCTGAGAACGAATGACCAAACATGAGTTGGGACACCACAAGGCAAGCAAAAGAGAAAGCATTAGGAGGGAATTGAAAGAGCATGAAAAGCCTGCCCAAAGTGCCCTTTATTAAAGGCCAGACCCCAAATGTTAGTAAAATAGTAAAGCAGGAAACATACTTAATCACATGTAGCTTTATCTCATCATTCTTTTATGTTGATTAACCATTACATACATTGATGATGTCCCCATTGCTTTTTCTTACCTATGGTCCTATGTTCCAACACAGGCACTAGAGAACTCTTTTTTTTTCTTCCCCTTACTTTTTCCGAACAACAGTTTCTTTTTTTTTTTATTCACTCCCAGTATTTTAATTTCATCTTCCACGAGGCATGGAATGAGAAGAAAGGGACAGCCATGGATGGGTGTTTGGTAACCAGAATGCAAGTCATTAGAACTGCTTTCACCACATGAAGCAGGTACTTGGTGAGTATGGACTCTACCTGTGCACAGCTCCAGTAAACATCACTTACGAAGTCAAAGTAAGGTGAATTTCAAGAAACTGATTTTCAAAGAATGCTTTTGCAAATAGAAATCAGAAGTAATCTAGAAAGTTAACTTTTATTTTTCCGTCATCCTCTGTAGAAGGAAGTTCATTTAATATCATTAAATATCCCCTGACTCCTAAAAGTAGTGATTTGCATTCACATGGATAGGATGTTACTGTGAAGAAAATGCCTACCACAAATAAGCTTAGCTAAACTTTCAACAACTGCAGTGCCAGCTAAGAGAACTACTATGCATTTCAGAAAACTTGGTAATCGTGTTAATTTTGGTAGACATGGTCAGCACATACTTGTATTTCTGAGACACTGGTGAACACAATGTTTTCAAACATCATCTTGCATTTTGGCTCAAAAATGATCATTTAGAAGAGCAGCAGAGTAAAAAGCAAAAATAGAATAAATGTACTGTGTACCCATATACTTCCGGGGAGCAAACTGGAAAAACCTTTTAAAAGAACTCAGAAGTAGAAATTCTTAGTGGCTCTGTCAGAAGCTTTACAAAAAAAACTTCTTGCTGAAAATAAGCAGCCATGCTGATTCCAGGTTTGGTTGGCTTCAAGCACTGAGTCAATCAGAGGTCCAAACAGGAAGGCTGATAAATTCAAATAAGAATTGGGAACAGCTCTTTGGGCTCTACAGAGAATTGAAACAAGACCAAGACCTCTCTGCTATGAATACCTATGCTTCACTGGATAAAATTTTAACATTTACTAGTTGGCCAGAAGCTGAGAAGTTTAGTCAACTATGTACTGAAAGGCTGGAATTCTACTAACTATAAATATCTCCAAACTTTTGTTTGCCAACAAACTTCTGAAATGATGCCATTCACTACAATTCTCAAAATTCCAGTGTCACAGACATGTATATATTGCAGCACTGCTGGAGACATTGAGAAACTGCCTGAAACAAAATCCTGAGAGTAACTCCTCACATCTGTGTTTCAAAATACAAAAGGTATTAACACTTTTTGTATACTTACTTATATGACTAACAGCAATAAAAGTAGAAACTCCTGTATAATAGTTGTTTGTAGTTTACTGCTAATATTTTTCAGTATGCATATTAAAACATAAAAACTTACTAACAAATTACACGGCATTCTACTCTCACACCATTATAACGGCATTACCAAAATCTATGATGAAAATAGTAGGTTTTGTCTCATTTTTCAAAGAAGTTTTAAGGTAAAGGATAAGAAGCAGCGTATTAGTGACTAAGCATACAATCCCTCAACATCCTCTGCCATTTCAGAAGCAAAATTTGAGAGGGAAAAAAAATTGGATTGCTGTGTGGTTTTTCCTTCCCGCATCTAAACGGGAGCTGTAGGAGGAGGGGGACAGACTCTTTAGCAGAGTCTGTTGTGATAGGACAAGGGGAAATGGTTTCAAATTAAAATAGGGGTATTTAGATTGGATATAAGGAAGTAGCTTTTTGCAAGAAGAGTGGTGAGGCACTGGAACAGGTTGCCCAGAGAGGTGGTGGGTGCCCTGTCCCTGGAGACCTTCAAGTTCAGGCTGGATGGGGCTGTGAGCAACCTGATATAGCTGTAGGTGTCTCTGTTCATTGCAGGGGAGTTGGACTAAATGAGCTTTAGAGGTCCCTTCCAGCTCCAAGGATTCTATGATACATTTGTTCTGTCGCCACAACAAAACTGTTGAATTTATGTGTTCTCTGGTATGTGTGACCACAGCGTGAAAACCTCAAAGACTGAGATACCACAGAGAAGTTTGGATCTCCCCATTTTCTAATGTTGTGGTTCAGGAGGGAAGTGCCAAATCTGATGTGAGAAGCCAACCGTATGGCAAAGGAAAAACAGAATCTCCCCAGTCCCTTTGAATAGCTTACCAAGTGCTATTTTTAACATAAAGGTGAAGGGTACACTCTGAGAGAAGCATTCACTTCTTCATCAGACGCAACACTGCTAACAAAGCTGTGACCCCAGCCCCTCCCACAACCACCAGTGTCACCATTGGCAGCTCTAGTGCCGGCATCTTCAGTGCCTCTATCGTCCATGATACTGCCCCCTCCATCATCAACACCAATGAATTTCTCACTATTACTGCTCCTGATAGGAGTCTAGCCAGCAGCCCTTTTTAAACACCTTTGAGCCTCTCCTTCTCTCCCTCTCACACTGAAACATTTCAGCTGACAGTCTATTTTTTAAACACTCAAGTGCTGGCTTTTAAAGCATTTGATGTCTTTAGTATTTCAGCCCCATCCTTCACACCTTCGGCTCATAGGGCCAAGTGACGTGAGGAATTTCTTTTGGTTTCCAAAAAATATATCCTTTATTTTCTTTTCACAAGAATTCATCTCATGCTCACGTTTAACTGGAGAACAATGGAAGAAAAATAAACTTTGTACAGTATTATCAGAAAATATCAACACAGAACATGCACAGAATTACTGAAAGACAAAGGATTTATCAGAATTAAAAATATCTCTAATTTGTTAAAACTGGAGAATTGCCAGAATTGCTTGCTTTTTAATTTAAACATTGAACATAGGCCTTAAATTGCAAAAAAAAAACATCAGAGATGTTTTTGTCTCCTACTTATCTGCATGTATTTTTATGTCAAAGAGACTTTAGACAATTTTAGACAAATTAAGTCTTATTATTCAGCTCAAAAATTTGTATGTTGCCCTTCTTGTTGAATACTAAGTCTGCTGTATAGCTTTTTCCCAGGATCTATGAATCTAGAATAACAGATTGAATCAATGAGTAAATTAAATAGGGAAAAAAACAAATATACATTCCACTTCAGTAGCTGTTTACATAAAGTGGACATTTCTTTCCTGTTTGTAAAAGCTGATCACAAACACAAGTATCTCAATCCTTGCACATCTTCAGAATGAGTTCTGTATTTCTCTAATGGGCATAAGAACTCGGAAAACAAGGTGCCATCATTAATTTGAAACACAATAATTTCAGGGAAACTCATCTGTCCTAGTAAAGTGAAAAGCCTTTCAAACTCAGTACCTAATGTCAAAATCTACAAGACAGCTCGCGCTCTACACAGCATGGCTGTCCAACCTTTTGGGTTGCTTGAGTGCCTGGGCTGCTCGAGTGAAGACAAATTGTCTTGGTCTGCATATAAAACAATTAATGTTTATGACTAACAAAACTTTATTTTTTTATATTTTTTATTAAAATTTTTTTAAAAGACGGCAACAAAAACACTAAACAAGTGGGATATTTGACCTTTCTTGTGAAATTAATGCATTAATGTCTGGTTGTATGGCAGTGATTGCAATTCTCAGTGAGTTCTCAAAATATTCATCAGAGATTTTTGGTGACATTTTACTCTTCCTGTGTTTCACCCTTGAAAACAGTTTTTCACAAATGTACATACTGCCGGAAAGTGATAACCTGAATAAGGCATGATTACGAAGCGAAGGATAGTTCTCTGTGGTAAGACAGGGCTTATAAATATCTGGTAAAGGCACATGATGATCTGATTGCAACTCTATACATTCCATTTGAAAATTCACAAGCAATGTATTTATGTTGACTGAAAATGGAGTTGCAAATATACCAAAAATTTTTTTCAGCAGTCTTGAAACCCATTCTCAACCTATTCTCCTTTATCAAAATGGAAAGCATGGTTATATTTTTCACTATTCACAGGCCTAAGTTTAGCCAATTTATCAAAATGCGTAAAATTGTTTGCCATAACCGGAACTTGCTATAATTTGTTTCGTTTTGAACACTGCAATGGTTTGAAACAGCACAGACAAATCCATATTCACCCTGTAAGAGATATACATTTAAGCTATTTAAATCAACAGCCAAATCCATCAAAAATGCTAAATCTGTGAACTATTTCTTAATCTTCATGTTATGGCACAAATTTTCCTTTTGATTCCATAAATGATTTGATTAATTTCATACATCATAAAATCTTTGTAGTATCTTACCCCGACACAGCCACCTTCCTTCAGAAAAGTAAGCGATCTCCCTACAGTGAGCATTCATACTTTTAAGGAACTTATGGAATTAGCAATGATTTGGTCTCTTCTTCATGAAATTCACAAGATGTTATTTATGTTTAAAGCTTGCATGTATAAATTATCTTCATGTATGATGCACTGATATTTCATCCAGTGTGAGTTGTTGGCAGCAATTGTATAATCTTCTACAAATTGTATTAGTCCTTCTTGTTTGCCAGCCATCACCTGGGCTCCTTCAGCATCTGTACAAGTTATGCTGGAAAAGGATAAAGAAAATCACTTAAATCTGATAAATAAGGAGATTTAGTTTTGTCTTTTAATGGCACCAAATAATTTCTTCAGTGACGTTATTTTTGTTCCCAATACCTCTAATAAAAATGGCAAGTTGAGCCATATCTGTAGTATCAATACTTTCATCTATCACGAAAGCATAACGTTTGGAATTAGCAGCTTTTCTATCCAAATTTATTTCATTAGATTTTTCAGTTTCTTCAGTTTTTCTGCCTATAATCTATGATGTTCTTCACCTTCTTATTTTTGTCTTTTAATTGTTGCCTTACTCAGTGACAGTGATCTTGTTGAGGTCCCCTCCCCTGGATCTTCTTCCTCTTCTTCATCTTCTTCCATTCTAAATGAGGTGACATCCATTTCAATTTCTGTCCTTTTACAGGGGCAACAGACATTGATACTGGTGCCTCCTTTGATAGATAAGGTTGAGCAGTTTTGATGCTCTTTCTATCTAGCTCAACTTGGAGGCTGTCTCGTTCAGATTGGAGTCTGTCTTGTTCGAATTGGAGGCAGTCTCATTTGGTTCAGAGACTGTCTCGTTCAGACAGTATTATTATCAGTAATCATTTGTTTTACACACCAAACAGCATAAGTGCATGCGATGCGTAATACGTGTGGATTTTGATTTGAATGAGTATGTGTGGCAGGCACAAGAGGTGGATTTCTCACTGCACTGCACCCTCCTCATGTTCTGTTTTCAGCTGAGACGGTATTAATAGCACACCAGTGTTTTGATTATTGCTGAGTGATGGATGTGTGCCTGGGACCAGGCCAAGTTGCTCAGCAGGGAAGAACCACCACATTATAATGCAGGTTGGACATGGATAGGGTAGGGTGGATCTGTATCAGTTACTTTCTCTGTGTTCAGCAGATTTCATTTTGGTGTCAAAGGGATTTCTAAACAATAGACTCCAATAACATTCATGTTTTCAGCAATTCAGTTTTTTGGTAAAGTTGTTTAGTACATTAGGTTAGAATCCATACTATCTTACGTGAATATATGCTAATTTATAAAGCTTCTCCCTATTTAATGCTGCTGTCTAGATCTCAGTGCAACCCATGAGCATCAGAATTCCTGGTTCAGGCTCATTCTAGATTTGGGAATCTACACTTACATGATCTTTAGTCAGATAACAGAGGAATCTGGAGATGTTTTAAAACTTTAGAGAAGGCATTTCTTTTCATGAAAAGCAAACAAACAAACAAACAAACAAACAACAACAATTAAAAGCCCTCAGAATATTTGGTGATGTAAGATACCTTCAAAAGTGCCAACTGACACAGATTTGACACCTGCCTCTTTTAAAATTAGGCAGTGGTAAGGTATTTTAATCTGGGCCACAGAAATAATTGACAGTTTCCAAATGTCTTTCACACTGAATTGAGCAAATCAGTCAGCCTGGTAACATACGAAATAGACCAAGAATCTGACCTACCTATTCAGGTAAGTAAAAATCCCAATAGTAGAAAGAGGCAAAATGTCATTCATCTTCCTCAGTTCTTTATCGGACTCAGAAAAAAAACAGAAAAACACAAGTTCATATTTCTGAAAAATCAAATTATGATCAGGTGCAATAACACTATACATATAATCATCTATTCCTAGCCTCTTAGTAAGGCAAGATTTTTTTAACTATACCTTGAAATGTTTTAGTTGTTTCACAGAACATACATTTGTCTGTTTTTCAGTCTTCTTTTTAGCACTTGGCCACATTTTTCATTTGAATTAGTTTGATAAAAATAAGAATCTCTGATACTATATTGATATGTGATGTTTAAATATTCACAGTGAAAAAATACCAAGTTCAAAAGCTAAGGTCCCACATGTCTTTGACTAGTGGACATGCAACATAGGAAGAAAGACCAGATGACTGGAGGAGCACAAGAAAAACAAATGAGGAGACAGGATGTAGATGAAGAACACGAAATGGTAAATTCTTAAGACAAAGTAGACTGATCACTCAATAGCACAGTGGAAATATGAACTTAATCCTTTGCATAATTTTTATGAGACACAGCTATACCATTACTTTATAGAAACACATTTAAAACTCACTTAGAATTTGTAGTCTGAGGTATCTACAAACATTACGAATTGTCAGCAAATACAGGCTTAGAACATTAGCATCACTCACAAAATATTGCTCACTATTTGCAGTGTTTCAGCCTGACCTATCCTTTCTATGCAGGATAAAATGCAAAATAGAACTGTGAGAAGCAAGACAAGATTGGACTAACTGCTACAGCTTAACTGTCTCATGACCAACCACATCTGAAGCTTTGATTATCTGCTCAAGGTGCTTACATGCACCTGGATTACACACCTGCTGCTCTTGTGTCACATTAGTTCCTTGTCCTCATTTATTATTTTCCTCTCTTTTTACTTGGTTTGATGTTCTTTGAACCTCATGCTCTGAAGGAAATCACGTAGGTCCAGTATGAAGGTGATCCTCTCATATGAAGAACAAATGGCCCTATACTTTATAAGGTACAGTAACAGCAAAAAAAAAAAAAAAAAAAAAAAAAAAAAGTCTTAACTTCAGTTACCCTCCCAGCAGAATAAACAATGAACATAGGGCAAACTCAGACCTTTTTATGCATATGTAAACTGCCAGCTGTGCCATTTTCTAGCCTAAATTCTTAATTTTACCCAAGCTCCATTTTCAACCCACGATATTTGACAGAGCCCAGGAAAAGAACGCAAAGAGCATAACTTACATAAATAGTTATGGAGCTAGTACCTTCTGAAGCTTCAGTGCACTACCACTGCAAAAATGCCTGGATACTTTCACTGACTAGTGGTGCCAATGGACCATTCACTGTGCCTCTTCCCTCATAATCTCATTTGGACAAAACTTTCTAGTTTTTCCTAAAGACACCTTAATATACCTGGATAGTTCCATCCGTACTCTCCCAAGGAGAGTGAGAACAATTTCTTTCTTGCTTATTGCCTCTTCACAGCACACACACATTTCTGACAGCCTGTCCTAGATGGTCTTCTAATTTGGCCCAGCTTTGCACTGCTGCTTGCTGGCCCATGAATTTCCACTTCACTGTCATTGTCAAAATCCCCTACGGTGACCACATTATGGATTATCCCTTATGCTCACCCAAATTTTTGTATCCTCTTATGAATTTAAGGACCTAAGTTTACAAAAGATAACATCTATTCCAACTGTGATTCATGCATATCAATGACACTCCTCCTTGAAAGCTAAGTTCCACCCATAATAATCACTTAACAGAATCAGGATTTTAAGTTTTAACTGAATATCTACCAAATACAACTAACACCCTTTGTTTCTCTAAGGGAGCTGATTTACCTTCATAACTTTTCCTGTTGCAGGCATTCATTTACCATTCTGACATAATCCAGTGCCTCACTGCATGTTGCTGATGATGTTTTTGTCAATGTGAAGAATGCAGTACAATTGCTGCAGAAATTGTCTAAGAAACTGAGACCTTAATATGTACCATCTGTTTTTACAAAAAAAAAGCTCAATGTGGTAATGCATTTGCAATACCAGAAGCAATATCTCTAAGACATGAAATGAACATATGCTGTCTAAGAGCCTTCAGGCTGACATTGAAAAAGAGAAAAGATAGTACTTCAAGGCAAATATTGTCCCAATAGAAAGACTGCCAGAACCAATATGGCTCAGCCTATTGACAAGTCTCTGGTGAACAACATCATATAAAGACATGCACATTGTTATGGGTTGTACAGCTCTATGCCCCATTTTTTTCAGCTTTGGAAAAAAAAGTAAAGAACATCTTCACTGTCACACTGGCTATTCTCCTGTTTCAGATCAACAGATGTTGTCAGATGAAGACATCCTATCCATTATTCTTTGATTAACTGATTTTTAAAAATAAGTCAGTGAAACTTACACTAGCTTCTTTCACTATGTTAAGTAAGTAGCCTGCTTGGAGGGAAAGAGCAACTGAAAGAACCCTATGCTTTCCAGTGTTTTGTTTGTTTGTTTGTTTTGTTTTGTTTTTGTTTTATTAATGTCCAAATTCGTGCATTTTATGCATGAAAATATCTGTGCTTTTGAAAATAAAATGGTATTGAAAATACAATGGCTAGTAATGAATTTTATGCATCCTAGAAGATACAGTAATTTTATTTAGTCTACTATCCTTTAGTGAAAGGATCTAAGTTGCTGCTCTGTCAGCCACAGTTTATACAAACATAATATAATAATTGAATAGATGTGTAGCTAACCTAATCACAAGATTGACGTATAGCCTCCTCTAATTTTGGCAAATCAGACAAATTCTCTGATTATTACACTTGCAAAAAAAAAAAAAAAAAAAGTGTTTTGCTGGATTTTGGAAAGGGAATAGGCTGTATTTATTAAATACTTCATATTCTAGGCAATTAGCTTTCCAAGCAATTTTTAAATGAAGAGGAAGGAAACATTATACTGTATAGGTAACTATCGCACTATGTATGTGAATGTGCTGCTGTTCATAACAATATCAATACTTTTCATACTCTGGAGGAGTCTTGCCAATTCCTTTTACAGTTAATGGCAGTTATTTCATCACAGGTTACATTTTCCACAACAGTCCTTTGTGGTTGTGGTTTTTTGTTGTTGTTGTTGTTGTTTAGAATACTCTATTTAGCAGACTTGATTCAACTATGAAGTCTTAAATATTACTCTAGCAAACTTCCTTAAAAGTTTTGTCATCTCAAAACTGAAGCAACAAATTGAATTGTGGGCCCGATGTTTGTAGACCTAAAATGTACATAATGGAACTTCACACCTAGAATTGACTGCAACCTTAATAAATTCTTAAAGGCAAATAGGGATTTGGGAATTCCACAGCACTTCTCCTGTGGATTTTATAAGTTCCACAGGAGGGAGTCTTTCTTCTATAGATTATAGATGCTTCAAGCATACTAAAGGAGCTTGTAAACAGTGCTTGAGGAAGCTCCCCTTCTTTATATCTCAGAAACTCTGCAGGAGGTAGCTCTTCTACTGAAGATCTTAGAAGCACAGGCTATTTTAAGTACAGGGTAATTCTAATTAACTACACCATCAGTTATGTCAAACAAGGGCACAATCACTGACCTTTCATTAAAGGAAGAGCTATCAAAGCAGGAATTTTTAAACTATGTAAGGGAGGAGAACCAAAGGAGGATCTCTTGTTACCATCTCTGGAGACTGTGGTGGATACAAACATCACAGGAGAGGTGGAACCTAGTAGTAACCTGTCTGTTTCTCTGTCATGTGGTCAGTGGTGTGCTCTTTAATGGGAGGCTTCTTCCTCCCTGTAAATATAACTGAAGCTTGGTCAGCTCAAGACTAACATTACTTCTTATAAATCTTTTCCTATAATTGTAAAAATAGGCCACATTCATGGATAAATAAATAAATAGAAAATACAATTTGTTTTAAAGAGAAATATAGGGAACAGCATTTGTTACTACACCTAATCAAAACAGGAATCAATAATATAAATGCTACTGGTATTATGCATCTAAAAGAAAAATCCTGCAGATAGGCAAATGAAATGTTCAACACTGAAGACTTACAACCAGTAGAGTTAAACACTGTTGTGGGAATTTTGAAATCCATTAAACAATGATAGAGGTTTTAACATTTAGGAATTTCATTCTTTTTAAATATAATGTTCAAAGTCCTGCTAACATTGTACGAATGAACAAGTTGGGTTTTTTTAAGTACTATATTCACTTTTTTTCTGCAAATATTTTAAAATCAATGTAAAATAAAGTTAATATACTTTCAACAAAACAGATTAATGTGTTGTCTCTAAAACTAAAACTCATTCTCTCTGTTAAATATCAAAGGAGCATAAACATTTATCAGGATTAGTATTAAGGAAGCATTTCTAATCAAAAGGTCTCAACAGTTTTAACAGTTAAAACTTGAGTTTCTTTTTTAAGCAGTAAAATTAATCTAGGTCTGAAGATTTGGTTTGCTATGCCCGGGCAACTCAGATTGTTCTGAAAAACACTCCAACACTCTCTTCCATATCATGGAATAGGGACACTGGAATTAGAATCCGTTGAGGCTCAAGTGAAATACGTGGAAGCCAGGTATTCGGTGACAATGAGAGGCTAGAAGTTGATCACCTGTTGAACAGAATTGTCTGGGGGAATAAGAACAGGCACTAATAAAAATGGAAGGAGTAAATAAATAAATGGACAAGGTGAAGTCTTCATTATCCAGAACTCTGAGATTGGGAATTCGTCTCATCTAACACTAGCTGTTGGTTGTTAACAAGTTAGTTGTTTAAGCTAATCGTCTAGGTTCTCTCTCTAATGCATGGAGAGAAACAGAAACTGGAAGAGAATAATCAATCCTGTGTATAATGTATCTTGGGATGGGACAAACTCCCTCAAGAAGAGCCTAACTTTCTAGACTGGCTGTGGTGAAAACCTGGATAATTTGCTTAATCTGAATGTGTATCTTTTGAACTGCTGAAGTTAGATAAAATTAATGATTGTTTACACTGCGCGAAAGAGATACAAGGCTCTACCAGTTTTCCCCTCAGTTCTCCTCCCACTCATTCTCCTAAATATCTGCTTTGCTGTCTATTTTATCTCTATTGTTAAAAAGACTGGAGATTGTGTTCAATTTCTCTGACAGTTTGGTATCATCTTATCCCCTGGTTTGCCAAAATCTCATATTGCAAAACATACTGCAATTGCTGCTCTGAAATGCTTCATTTGAGTCTTGAACTGCAAGTGCTATTAACTAAAATCACTGATGCATGCCTTCCATTTTCAGTAATACTGGGTATTACTGGGTATTAATAACTGCAAATATCTGTTCAGATTCAGAAAAAAAAGTAGTTTTTCATTGCAAAACTAGACCAAAAGCTGAAACAATGCATATACATATGAGAGATCAAATGTGTAGGAATATTAGCAATGGACTTACAAAAGCTGAGTAGCAGCTTCTGTAGAAATACTGCAGATTCTCACTTGGTCTAAAATGTGTGGCTAAACAGACAATACTGTGTGAAATATGTGTGAAAAAGAGTGCCTACATGGAGCAGTACTGGGAAAGGTCATTTATTTTGAATTAAAGGATAAACCCCTCCAAAAATATTGTGGATGTGAGCAGCTAATACTTTCTCCATCTCAAGGATGAACAGATACAAGTAGAAATGAATGAAAACATTTCAGAGATATAACCAAATATATAATCTGTAGTTTCAATTTACTAAAAATGTTAATATAAGTTAACATTTGGGCATAGCTTTGATGGACAGTTTGAGGATTTAAGAATTTGGCCACCACAACAGTATAATGCATAATCCAGCATATGATGGAAGAAATGTGCCACAGCTAAAGGCCACACAGAATTCTCATTATATTTGCAGTTACACTTTGATCTGGTCTATACATGATAACATCACCCAGTGTTTTCCTACATATTTATAATGAACTCTTTAAAGTTGGAAAACACCAAGAAATCTTTACTAAGATTTCTTTCTGGTTTTTTAACCCTTCCTTTTTTCTGTTTTATAAGACTGGCTTCCTTATTTTTGGAAACTGAATGCTGACTAATAAACTTACATTTTTCTTCACTAACTGTCACCACTGTTGTCATAAGAACTGAAAAGAAATAGAAGAAAAAAGAAAAAAGAGAGAAGAAAAAAAAAAAGGAAAGAAAAGAAAAAAAAAACAAAAAAAAACAACCAAAAAAAAACCTTTGCATAGGTTTTATCTTAAAAAGCAAGGATTGTCCAGGAAAACATGCACAACAAATGACATACTTTTTCTAATGTGAAACCTGCATTTTAAAGATAATTTTTTTCAGATTTTCTTCTGATGAACCAAACTCTTGTTCTTCAACATCTGAATTTTATTATTTGTGATAATGAGCACAGTTGAACATGTGGGAAGATTTAGATCAAGTGAGACAGCAAGTCAAACCTGAACCTTGACCTTCTCTTCCAGCCTCCTTCATGATGTGCTTGCTACCTAGTAGTTTTTAAAAAGCAGCTCATTTTTAAAATGATTTCTTGAATTTATGTTGTTTCTGGTTTACAGCAAAGTACTTCACACAGTTCTATTTATTGTAACTCACCAGAATTACAGTAACTGTTGTTCATTTCACAACCAAGTATAGAGAACTTGTACAATGAACTGTAGTGGGTCAAATAGTGGTGACTAATAAGACTAATAGGACTTATTCTATGTTGGAGCCATCAAATCCTTTATCAGTACTTCAACCATTCTGCTTACGTGGCCTCATTGTTAAGATTATGCCTTTCATCTATGGGAACTAATCCTTTTCATATACAATTTTAGCAAGAAGCTTATAAAATGTGTATTAAAGCAGTATTGACTTGTCCAACAATAAAAAGTACAATTAGGCTTCCAACACAGAGCATTTCTAATTTGCATAAAAACCTCTCTAACCCATTCCTTTTACTGCAGAATATAACCAAGAGGTTACATTCTGTACCATGCACCAGTAATTTACTGTAAAATTAGTAGATAGCCGTACCTGTGTAAGTGTTCACTTTCTTTGTGAAAATCTTTTAATAGTGAATATACATGCCGAATGTATCAATAGGAAATAATATTAAAGATCATTACACTGAATGGCCAAGTACAATGGGTTCCTTTGATAATATCCCATAATACAGTAACTCAGGACTCACTTATTAAGGGTACCTATCCTGATAGGTAGGGTCACACTAAAGACTCAGTTTTATCATACTTTGTAGTTGCAATAGCTCATTTTCATAATGTACTATATATAAGCAAGAAGCTTATAAGAACTGTAGAAGAGTAATAATGACCAGTCTATGCATAAAAATGTATAAATAGTTAGGCTTCCAACACTAAGCATTTCTGTCTAAGAAGATTACTTAATATCCCTTTTGCAAAATTTCTCATTTCCATAACCAAATAGGTGCTATTGTCTATTCACTCTCTAAGTACTACACCTCTTTGTAACACTACAGAAATTTCTTTTCTGTGTGTACATAGGAATACATTAAATTAGATTTGTAAAGTACATGCCAAATAGTAAATAATAGTACGACACAATTCATATGGGATTTAGATTCCCTGGAATTATCCAAAAGAAAATCAGAAGAGCAGACTACTTGCTATTAACTGCTTCTCGTTACAGGGAGTGCCGAAATGCTTCATGACTAGCGATGATTAGCCTTCTCTTCACTTCTTACTTAATAAAGAACAATGTTTCTTTACCTAGGTAACACAAGATGACATTGCCTTGGATCACTGTGGGGCATGTCATATCATGTAACACAACATCACCTTATGTAACTGGATTCAACAGGCCATATGCCTGTTGCCTGCTTGTAGAAAATGGCGTTTTTTCAGATGAGAGGATGTTTCACAAGACATAACAAAGTATTAGATCTACCTTTGAGTCCAAATATTTCTTGTGCTCATTATTAACTAGGAGTCCAAATCACACAGAACAGGAAGAATATCCTGTTTGGTTATTCAGTGTTGCCTATACTATATTGACAGAGTAAGTTCTCCAATATTTTGAAGAGATTATCTTTAATCACAAAAACTTAAATTAGAGACAGCCCTATGAAATTACCCTCTCTCTAACCCTTCCTCTCCACACAGCCCCCTCCAACCCAATTCTCCTCCCTGATGCCCCCCACTCCCCCCCCCCCCCCCCCCCGCCCCAAATAAGACAGTAAAACCACTAACCTCTCCACTTTTACAGATGTTGTGGACATGTCACTCTGTCCATTTCTATATCAGTACACTTCTCCCTTGAGCTATTTATTTTGCTGATATGTTTGGTTATCAATTTATGGCATATTTGCAAAGAATGGTAAATATCTTACAAATTGGAAATATACTTATTTGTTCCTAAATTAAGCCAAGGAAAATCCGATTTACAGCAAAAACTTAAAACCCTGTTGTAGTAGGCAACAGCGATGTCTTGGGATGTGACGCGGTGGGACTCTCCCCTTGCACTGTGACAAAGGGATAATGCATGCTTAAGAGTAGATGAAGTAGGATAGGTATATAAGCAAGCCACACGATATAATAAACGCCATTTTACTGCTCACCATATTGGTATCCACGTGCAGTTCTGTGGTCCAGGCAGGTTTTGCCCAATACTCCAGCACAGGTGCAGGGCTAAAAGAACATGGGTTGCCAAGTGTACGGAAACAAAAACCCGTGTGTTGCTGATCAAATGATTACATAGAGAATGAACTTTTATAAATGTCTAATCTTAGCTGGCAGTATAAATTTGTTAAAAATATATAGTTCTAAATATCTTGAGGCATCACTTTTGAAGCCGTGATGTTCTTGAACTCCTTGCTGGAATAAACACCAAAACCTAAGAAAATATATTTTAGAAATCAATCATAAGAGAAAAAAAAAAAAATGTTACTCATGATTAACAAGTAGGAAGCCTAATTAAATTGCAGTGATATTTGAAGAGCTTACTTGAGGAAGATTTCTGGAAGGGAGGAAGTTTTATGGAAGGAAGGAGGGAGGGAAGGAAGGAAGGAAGGAAGGAAGGAAGGAAGGAAGGAAGGAAGGAAGGAAGGAAGGAAGGAAGGAAGGAAGGAAGGAAGGAAGGAAGGAAGGAAGGAAGGAAGGAAGGAAGGAAGGAAGCTGATATCCCCTGATGAAGATATTAGCCTGCCAACATAACTAATAAATAAGAAGATAACTGCATAACTTTCTTGTTATCACTTTATTCTTTTGAAGCATCACCTTCTTCTTTTATGGTCATTTTAGTGTAATACGCCCTTTCTTCCTTTTTATTATAAAGTGTCTGTTTGGGAGTTGTAGGAAGAGTAGGACATAATTCAGTAATGGTTCTTATTGTTACAACTGTTCACGTAGGAACTGAAAGTTCAAGAGCTGTGCTGCTTATTATTTAATACCATATCTTAAAAATCTGTAGTTATTTAAGAGTATTGTTTTTAGCATTCTGTTATTTTGCTATATACATTGTGTATATATTAATGATTTCCACTGAAGTACATACAACCAAAAACTAATTTTTTACAGAAATGGAGATTCCCAGGAGGGGAAAACTGTTGTTGGGTATCCAGAATCCATTATTTTCATCTGGAGTTTATTGCCTTGGCAAGCAAGTGTGTGATAAGAGGAGGTGCAAAATTTGAAGACTGTTTTTAAAGTACAGCTGTTTTTAAGCCCCACAGCATGCTCAAAAATTGCTGCTTAACAAATATGAGAGCAACTGAAAAATCTAGATCTCAGTGCTGTTTAGTATTTGAAGAAAAATCCAGTCATGGTATCTGAACACCTAATTTGATAAAGCTGCAACTTGTATCTGAACTTTGCATCCTAGGCATGTTTAGTTTAGAAACGTTAAATTAGTTTTAATCCTCAGCAGTGAAAACCTGCCACCATTCAATGCTGGTAGCAATATACAAAAGCATGAGCAATACAATCACCTCAGAGGAAATACTGCTTTACTATTTCCCCTCAGTTTGACCCTTGCTAGCATGCATGAATCAAATCAAGAGCTTGAACATTTTGCAGACCTAGATTAACATATTTGCAAGGCTCAGTTAGATTTTCACAAAGAGAACAGATATGGAAAGAAAAACTCTTTGTTGTTTATGGAAAGTCTGATAAACATGTGGTCAACACCTGGATTTTAAAGGGATTCTATTCCTTGCTCAATAAAAATACAATAGCCACCTTCTCAGGCATTCAAACAATAAAACAAGATGATAGCAACAAAAAGAGCTGCCACATGTTGTTTTCTTCACCTCTTTGATTTTGTTTAATAACAATGAATCAACTTTTAAAAACAAAAGGATAAAATAACAGGTTTAAAAGTAATAGCCTTATAAAATGTACATTAAAATATGGGAACACATGCCTCATGGTGCATATGTTTTCCTAATAAACATTTTAATACTGTGAAAATACCATATTGATGAATGAATTTCCATATGACAGTGTTTTGCATCTTGGAAATGCCTGATAAAACTGCTGTATTGTGAATGACACAAAATTGATGTTTAGTAGATGTATCTGTACATCCCAGTGACCTCTGCAGGGTTAATGAGAATAAATTCTGTCTTTTAAGAATAAAATATTGCTGTTTAGTTGGGGGCAAATATATGGATAAGAAATTGCATTAATTAGGATTGAATTCATACTTGCTTTCCTGCAAGGATACACGGGCAGAACACTGCAAAAGGCTTCTCCCTGTTAACGTAGCACTCACTAATCACGAGATGCATTGGCATAGCAGTCCTGCAGTCACCAGACTTTTGTCCGTATGCAGCTTGTAGAGGGAACTGGAATTCCTGTCGCTCTGAAGTCCACAGTAAACTGCCACCAGAAACACATGGGTCCACATGAAAAGGCAGAACGTGTCTTATTTGTAAATCATGTCTTTATATACCAGGCATCCCCCTCAAGACTACTCAGACTGACTGCTTTGTGAATGAAACAACTTCCTTAAGGAAGCAAATGGGGACTAGAACCATTTTGGTGATCTAACTTTTACTGTTCTGATAATAGTTGAGGTAAATGCTGTTCCAAAATGCAGAACTATGGGGCTTTCTTTTCATTTATGTCAACGAATGCAGAGTGTTCAGCAGTCCAGGCTCCCAACCACTGAAATCTAGGAACTTGATGGAGTATTCCACACCTTTTCTATGGGAGATGAGAAAAAGGTGGTTTCCACTCTGTATTTATGTTTAACTCTTTCCTAAATAGAGGTCTGGTGAGGTTTCCTAAAATTGCAATATTATGTCTACAGAGAGCTAGAGGTGGCCTGAAGATCTTGTGAACAGCGAGTTTTAAGGGTTTAAATGTAAGAGGAATGCAAGATATAATCACTCCAGCTTCAACTGGAAGACTACCATAAGAATTTTAGGTTTCAAGTAGCACCTTACTTCTAAAATTCATATTATTTTTACTGCTGATCAAGAAACTAGACCTATAATTAGATGTGAGAATCAGGTAAATCAAATTCATTTCAGTATCTTGTTACCAAAAATGGCTAGAAAAATATGTGAAGAAGTAACCATCAAATTTAAACTAGAGAGGAAAGCTAAGCAATTGCTTATTCTGTTTTATCCCACCATTTCTACTGTAATGAACATTTTCACTTAATTTAAACTAGCAAACAAACAAACAACAATCTTGCTCATATATACAAAACATAGTTTGAATAAAAAAGATGAAATTGTTACATAGAATAGCAATAAATTTCCAGAGAGAATATGTATATTTCAACCAGTATTTTTTTCCTGCACATTAATAGCCTCTCATCTATAATTGCAAGATATCTGCTTCATGTCAGGGTTTTTGTAGAGCGCATTTTGGTTTCAGCTTCCTCGAGTGAGACAGTGCTACACACGAGCACTGAAACAGCTCAGTTACAGCTTGAAGTACATTTTCATCATGCTTGGACATCTTATGGCCTGATCCTGCCCCAAGCCAGTATGCTCTTTTCACACTGGCTGTACAGACAAAAGAACTCAGTGGGTTAGACCTTTATACATCTCATTGTTTACCTGACGTTTATCAATCTGAAACACTGTCCAACTTGAAAACGCTCTATTATGGAGAAACACAAAGAACATGATTTTTCTTCTCTGCTATTAACAGATATCATTCACTTTTACTGTATACATCAAGCTGCCAAGTAACATATCTTTGTGAGTAGAATATTTGAGTTAAGCAGCTTTCAATAAAGAAACTATATAGTTGCCAAAGGAACAATGATTTTTATTTCATGTGTAAAGAGGGGTTTACAGACTGAAGCAAACTTGGAGAGAGAAAAACTTTAATGCTAAAAAGATGTAGCTGGCTGTGGGGAAAGAATTGATGTAATTATCGTGGACTTGTTTTTGGAAGTTGTCTACTTAGGAGAGTAAAAACTCTTTATTTTTGAAAACTTTACATTGTTTCTCAGATTTTCTGGTTTACTCCCTTTATACGCATTTGTAAATTTATATGTAGGATATTATCTGAAGCAATAAAATATATTTAAAGAAGTAGAAACTATGATATTGTAAGCTCCACATGTTAAAACACCATAAAATTGTTGTAAAATATATTTATCTTAAAAATAACTATTAAAAAAAACCCACAATTTTTATCATTTTGTTATTTGTGTTTTCACTTCTGAGGCTTACACATAACTAAAGTGGCAAAGTCATTTTTTTCACACTATCTTTATGGGGTCAAAACTTACTTTTTAGAAATGAAAGACGATATAATATACATTTCTTTGATAGCTAGATTTGGTGCCATAAGAAAAAACATTGTAAATGCTGAGTCTTGCCACAAGAAAAGAAAAAACAAAGCAGATAACCTCTGAGAAGCTGTACTGCAGACCTTACTGTCCAGACTGAAAAATTGTTGAGGTATATATAATGTAAGAATGGCTTTGCAAGAACTGTCTGCTTCTTATAGTCAGTTATGTTTTATCCTGAGCAACTGTTTATTTTCAATCTTATAAATAGCATTAAATATATACACCGTTACCAAAACTAGAAATCAAACTATGTAATATAACGCAGATCTAAATCAACGACAAAAAGTCATAAGGAGTCAACCGCAGAATACTTGTGGTTGTGTACATAAGATCAGTGCCATCTCCTCAAGTTTGGACATTAATAAGACCCCTCCTGTTGCTAAAATCAGACAATTTTCACATCTATCGTTTCTGAAAATACTGAATGATTCAAGTGACTCGAGGAACGATTGGATGTTGTGTTGAGGGACATGGTTTAGTGGGAGCTATTGGTGATAGGTGAACGGTTGGACTGGATGATCTTGTAGGTCTTTTCCAACCTTGGTGGTTCTATGATTCTATGATTCTATGATTCTCTGAAGTACTAATTGTCTGTACTATTAATTGCATAAGGTGGTCCCATTTTTCTGTTTGAGAGATTTGTCACACTGATGAAAGCAAATGAACTCCTAGCCACATTAGCTATGAATTAACAAAATGTATAATTTGTTTGCTTAAATAAATAAATCTCTAAACCAACTTGAATTAAATATAAGATAAAGGGAGTCTTACGTATGAATCCAGGAATGGAATCTCTCAAAATGTGGTTAGAATGAGCTACAGCTAAAATAAGGGAGATGAGGGAAGGAAATAAATCTGAAATCAATGAGTTGCCTGCCAACTGAACATCCAAAGTTTCAGAAAGACGGCGAGACCAAGGAGAAGGAAAGGGACTGTATTTTTGAATTAAAATTCCTGAATGAACTCTATTCAGAAAATATGGATTGGTTACACCATTCAGAAACCTATATATTAGTCCAAGAGTTCTGTCTCTTTTCCTAGAAAAATGCACATCACATTTGGGGTATATCTCTAGGTAGACTTGTTTTGAGAGTGTGTGTGGTCCACTATTTAGCTAGGCAAAATAATCTCTCTGTGGTAAGGGAGTATGTGATTTTAACACAGTACAATAAAATCACTCCAGATTTTTATTCTAAACTTACAGACCAAACTGCTCTTAATGTGATAAATGTTTATGGATCCTTCTAATTACAAGTCTGGTTTAAAGCTAAGACAAGTCTATTTCATGGTGTTTCCAAGGTTTTTGTATAATAATCGATTACCATAATGAGTTTTTCTGTCACCTTCTTAAAATATATAAACTACCCAGTATAAAGATAAATAGCTAGAGCAAGCCTATCCTGAGGCCCTCTGCCAAAGATGCCCATTAAATAAAAATCAACTAGGAAATCTGATGGATTTAATTTCAAAGTCAGTCCTGCTTGAGCTAAATAAAAATCTGTAGAAAATAAGCTTAACTTTATTGTAAGAAGAACTGCTTTCTTAGCAGAACCTTAAAAACATGTTAGGCTTGATCCCCGAAACTCTATTCAACACTGATTTCAAGGAGAATATACCACTACATAAATCTGAGATCTCTGTAGAAAGGACCATCTACTTTTAGACCTGACTGCATCTTTGTTATCTGCCACAATGTTTGAAGGTGAACAGTGCAGTCAGCCCAGCATCCTTATTCTCACTCTTAAATTTAAAATACATAGTTGCTTAGTAGCAATAATCTAGCATCTTCACCTAAAAGAATGTAGCTACTGCTTAGGACAGTCTACCCCAAGCAAATAATTGATAAATAGTCATCATGTACATGCTCTAAATTTTTTAATTTTCCCGGATCTTTGGGCAGAAACAGTTTCTTGCAAATATAGACCCTTGTCTTGTACAAGCAATACCTTTAATGAGTAAATATTCCAGTGCACCCAAATGCCAAAATAAAATACGAAGCTGAAAAAAAAAAAACACTTCGAAAAACACAATTGCTGCACCCAAGTGCCAAAACAAAATACGAAGTTGGAAAAAAAAACCCACTTTGAAAAACACAATTGCTGCTTTGTTGCTGTCACTCTTGGCAAATAAAATAAAATAAAATAAAATAAAATAAAATAAAATAAAATAAAATAAAATAAAATGAAGATTGTTAGGTCAGCAGAAGAATTGCACTTTACTTCTTTCCTTGGGAGTTCTGACAGAGAAATTCATATTCTGTAAATGAAAATAGGATTTTAATTTCCTTTTTTTTTTTTCTCCTGAAGAAGAAAAAAGGAAAGGCAATGTATTCAAACAAGAGGATATGTCTGACACCCTGAGCTATTTGTATTTTACACCTAAGCCAACGCCACACAAATAAATAGGAGAAGCTAATTACAGATGAACAGGTACTTCGGCTTATGTATATTTACTGGAAAACAATTCTAAATGAGAACCTCCAGAAGAAAGCAGTTGGTGGTTCCTTTCAGAAGTCTGTAGCTCATAACCACAAGTGCAATAAGACTGAATCTTTTCTAGCCCCCTTTGCTTAACAGAGAATTTCTCTAAATGTATTTAATAAATACATTAAAAAAATGAGAAAAGTAATTATTTACCTAGCAAGTAATACTATAAGAACTGAAAGGAGTAAGCTTGCAGAAGAATGCTTCTTTATTTCAAGTATTATATCACTGCTGTTCTCATTTTTTGAAACACAATGAGTGTTTTGTGAATATGTTCATATGCTATTAGCTCAGCAAGTGCCTGCTATTTACTGAGGTCCTGAGGTTCTTGTGCCTTAGGTTGTGCAGGAGCACTTTGGATCCAGTTACTTGTATTCTGCCCACCCAAAAGCCTTCAGGAATAATGCCATACCTCTAATAAATGGAATTTTTAGAGCCTTGCACCCATGTAAGTTTACAGATGCGTAAGGCAATAACACCATAGGATTGGATATGCAATGCTGATTTCATTTGCATCAGCCTTGGAATTTATTTTAGGAAAAGGATATGTTAGAAAATCACATGCTGCTGATCCTATTTTTCTTTTTTAGCTGAAGACAAATCTATGCCTTCAAACACGCAAGTGACCACACACAGGACAGGTACTCATGACAGGGCATCTGCATTTCAGTTTTGGATCCACTGTGTTTTGATAGATCCAAAAATGTTGTAACTTGTACTTAAATACCTTAGACATTTAACTATCTTTTTTCATGTGGTTCAATGGCTTTTGTACTATGTATGTCCTTTCTTTAGATGCTACTATGGGTTTGCTCATTATCTTGTGTACACATGTGATTCTACATATATAAGCTTATGCTCTTCAACAGAAATAATCCCTCTTTCATGAATTTACTATTTTCAAGAAGTTCATTCTGTTTTCATTCATTACTTAGACAGTATTGAACTGTGGTATTTTTTGGTTGTGTACAGTTCTTCTGACTGACAAGTAGAAATTTCATTTTTGAAAACAGTGGAGACGTTTCAAAGGCTGAAACACTGACTCATTTATTCTATGTGTGAGTGAGATAATGCTTTGTGTTTACTATTAAAATTGTGCATACGTTTAACATCAGACACAAAGTAATGTTTAATCTAGCATGCCCATTCCGCTTTTCTGAAAAGCTACTGTTAACTGACTCCTACCCACTGTGAGTTGTGGTTAAAACCTTTTTGTGTTCTGCAGAAAACCAGTACCAGAAGTTACCAGTGTCCATTTTTATTCCTGAATAATCAGTGCCTCCAACTGCCTTTCATTACCATCTAGGGAAAAAAATAGGGCTGTTTCCTAGAAAATGACCACTGAAGAAGCATATTGACAGTGGGAATGTTTACTTAAAGTTAAGGCTTATTTGTGTAAGATAATTGAGAGTAACTCCTAATTGCAAATGTATATACACCCAGAAAGTACCAACCCCGCTGTTTCCTTGAATAGGCCTAAACTAAAGGTTATAAAACCCTTGAAATATCTTTTCATCATCTGCTGCCTGAAAGCACCCAAGAATTTGAACAGAGCATATGCATAATCCCCTCAGTGATTCACAAACTATACAGTTTCCTTACCACCTTCTGACTTTGATACAGTAAGGTGATGTTTGCACTACCAAATTAAACATTTGCAGATGTTGAAACACGATCATCCATATTGTTACACTGATAGATCATCCTAGGCATGTTTTTGGCTCTATCCAGCTAGAAATTGCTTTTAAAACATTTTCTAGTCACAGTTAGGGAGTTAGCACTATTCACAAGAGGCATTTTGAATGCAGCCATCCTGTTTTAAGAGCGAAGAGAGTTTGATTGATAGCAGGGACACTTAACATTCTTCGTCAACTCAGTGCCAATGTATGCTCCCAACATCTTTAATTTACAAACATAGATGTAGTCTCAGAGTTTTCACGGCACGTTTAATACAACAGACTCTTGTGGCAATGGTAGCAATGAGGGGACTGTCACTGCTGCCATTCCAGCTTGATTACAAAAGTAGATGAAAAACTTATTTAAAACATTTTAAAAAGCATATTTTAAAATATAAGTAAGAATCTCAAATTAAAATATTAGTAAATGCATTTTAAGCATTAAAGCACGTCATCTATGACAATCTGTTAAAGAAATAGAGTTATTTCAGATATACAATTCTGATGTATTGAATAAGATAAATTTCAAGTGGTGCAAATCATTAGGAAAATGACTGGACCCAAAGTTTTCTTAAACGAAAACCAGGTACTAGCAGTGGTAGAATCTTTTGCAGTTGTACAGAGAAACTTTTCTTCATTTCAGTCAAATTGGTTCAATTACTGGCACACAAGAAGGTGAGAAACTGTCTGAGAGCTGGAAAATCATAAATATTTGTTTTCTTTTTCCAGTCTACTGCAGCAAATCAGGTGCAGGAGGATAAATCTATTAGTGCTAAAATTACAGTGTTTATGAGGGCAAAAATGAAGGGGCTCATTCTCTTTCTCCAAATAATTCTGTAACCCTTGGCTCTGGGGTTCAGCTTTCTGTGATCCAGAACTTAGTTTGATACAGCACAGCTCTGTGACCTCGCCACAGTTTTACTGAGGAAATTGTTGTTAAGGTGTGAGAAAATGCATAAGCTGAAGTCATAAAAGATGAAAAGTAAAAACACACACAAAATGGAAATTCTTGAGACAGCGATGATAGCAGCTCAAGGATTCAGGAAGACAAATAATGGTGTGAAAAGGCATAAGACAGAAAGCAAAGAATGGAGAGTCAGCTACACAGCAACACAGAGGATTCTCCTCATCCGTGGAGCAGCGGAGGCCTCTGCTTCTCTGACTGACGTACCTCTGGGTATTCATCACGTGCCTGGAGGGAATGAAGAAACAAGGTGACTATGTTACACCTTAGCCCAGTCACATGTAGTTCCAAACACAACACTCTCTCCTTTGTGCATTAATCAACAAATAATCACTGGTCACTCTTAAATTATGTATATCCTGCATGCAGAGATTTTTCCCCCGTAGAAAAAGGTCCCAGGACAAAACTGATCTAGGGACTGAGGACTAAAAATAGTTTAATGCACCAAAGTAACATGAAAGCTTTTCAGACAAATGTATGCATTCCTTATTCAGAAGCAAGTTAATACTGGTTTATTTAAATTTTAAAATATTAATGTTTGATCTTAATTAGAAGAATAGTCTTTTCTGAATAAATCAAGTATAAAGACCTAGTATACATTCAGTAGAACCAAAACTAAAAATAAAGGTAGCAACTTTGCTTTCTAACACGGTGCAACTATCTATTTAAAGTAACGTATGGGTACATTAACAGTAAATTTGCTCAAATAAATGTGCAAAGATTGCATCTATCTAGGTACTTAGCCAAGACTCAAAATGAAAAGCCTGCCTTTATTAAAGTGTTTTAACAGTTGCCAGACACTGGGAATCAGTTTTCCTGTAGGAAAATAATTAAGCAAATACGAATTCAAAACAGATTATAATAGATTATTCAAGTAAAAGTTTTGTGAATGTAGAATTATACTATGGAATTCAAGGTTTTATATTTTTTTGTCTTCTTCAAGAACATGAATACACAACGTCTACAAAGAAAAGGCTAGCCACCAAGGTGATTCTGCACAGCAGAACAGGAAAAAACAGGCAAAAATAAAACTTTTACTCTGGTAAAGTATAATCAGGATAAAATATTTATTGCATCTAAAAAAGCATCAAGTTTGGATGAGCTTGACAGTGGCATTCACATGGGGAAAGGAGGTTTGTATTTCAGTCATGCTCCCACTTCTATATTCTATTTCTCTGAATTCGAATATGCCATCAGATAGGCCTTACTATGGAAAATAGAACTTGTGTAATTTTCTTTTTTTTTCCTTAAGAATATATTTATCTCATGTAGAGAGGGTTCAGAGCTTTGGATCTCAGGTTCCAAGTGGAGATAACCATTTCCTCACTACCTAGAGCTAGATTTCCTACTGCCACAACTTGTCTTTTCCCTTCTAGATAGCGTTGCAGCGCTGAAAATAATTATACTGTTTGTGAATGCAGTATTAAAACCTGATGAAAGCCAAAATAGACTTACTTAAATTCTTACAGATATTTATATCTGTAAGATATACATATGTATATATATATATATATATACATATGTATATCTTACAGATATTTTTAAAATACTTTGAAAATTCATAAGAATCTTTGACCCTGAAACGTGAATGTTCTGTGAGAAAACCCTGAAAGAACTAAAAACCCCTGCTGTTTTAGTTTTTTGGGGTTTTTTTTTGTTTTGTTGTTGTTGTTGTTGTTTTTTGCATTAAGTGGCTTTTATTAAGATAAAAAAATTCTCTTCCTCAGAACCAAAAGGAAAATTAGATTGTAGGTCTGCTGTGTATATGCAATTATGAACAGGGAATATATATATTATTATACCTTTTTAATTAAAGGATTTATGATCAGTTACTCTCTCTACCATAATCTTCCAATGTGGCCTTTTCTAAACCAATTAATCTTATTGAACCTTTGTGGAATTATAGGATGCATGTTTCATGAAGTTTCAGTGAAGTTAAATACATTACAGATTTGGAGGTCATTAGATAAAATTAGGCGAGTAATTTACATGTAGAATGAAGGAAAAGAACCCTCTCTATTTGTGTGGTAAGCTCTTGCGTGGATACCTGCTTGCAAATATGTTGTTTATTTGTTCTTGGGATTATGACTACAGACTGTTCTTTGAAATCAAAAGATGTAATCCCACTTTGTTTCCAGTTTGTTGCCATTTTTCGGTCAAATATTAACTCCATTTTATCTTCATATAAGCAGCAAAGGAGAAACAAAGAAAAGATGTGAAATAATAGCTTAATCCGTAAGACTGAATAGAAATCAACTGTGAGAAAAGGAATTTGTGAGCCATCTGCCTTTCTGTGTAGCCGAAAGTCTCTCTGGAAATAGGATCACATTTAAATGAGAGAAGGGGTTAAGAGGGAAGTAAGCACTTATCAAAAGCATATTTTTTTAATTAGTATTATCTATCACAAGCGAAGGATAAGGAACCACCAAAAAAAACAGTTGAAGGACTTCTCTAAAAAAAATAAGAACAGGTAGCATAGAGAAGAGAAATGATATCTAAGGTAGAAGAGGATTTCAGTGTTTTAAAGACATTGATAATTATACAACTTCTTTTACAGATTATTTCTATTCCATAGTGTAGCATCTAAGGAAAGTAAATGCTGAGTATGCTTTTACATCAATACTTGAAAATTTTTTTGAAATAATTTAAAAACTAATAAATGTATTGAAAACAGAGAAACATCAATTACACTAAGATGAAAACTTCCCGTTATATAGTAGGTAAATCTCTGTCAGTCTCAAAAAGATATGATTCTATATTCAGGGTGATTTTCAAAAGAGTAAGGCGACGTCATAAAAATAAAAATAAAAAATATGGATTTAAAATAAAAGACAGTCAGTCCTATCTGCACCTTACACTGGTTGTGTAACTACAGCAGGCAGATATTTAGATACTAATCCAGAAGTCTACATTTGAGCCTTAATGAAAACTCATTTCAGAGGATTCAGCATGACTACCTTGTTCAAGGATGGGAACTAAAGATGACTAGACATGATACTGACTCCACGAACAGTTTGTAACCCAATGGTTAGTTACTGCATTTCTTATGCATATTACAGGTTTGGTAAATTGCTTTATCTTGGGAATGTCCCTAACTAGAACTGGGGGCAGATGGGAGAGCATGTGGATAACTGCAAAGGGAGAAAACTGCTAAATTTAATATTTTAATGTTGTCATAAATAACATTGTATCTACAATAGTTAAGCGAATACAAGTGGGTAGATCACACTTCATGTGAAAACAAGCATTCTAATACAGATGAAAAACTGCTGGTGAAATTAGACTACAACAGGTATTAGAATTCTACACAGAAAGGCCCGTGCAACTGTGGATTATGGGTTAAAGACAACAAGTTCAGAATATATTTAAGAAGAGAATGAAATTATTCTACAGAATAAAACATATTATATGCCATCTGCTTATACAGAACAGCAGGCTTTAAAAAAAAAAAAAGCGGTGGTCCAGATAAATAACTTCTTTATTTATGTCAAGAATTTTTAAAATGCTACATTTAATTTTAATACCATGATGAGAAGTATTTCTCCTGCTTGATAGGCCTCATTACATTACGCTGAATACAGTGTTTGCCTTATTTAACACTTTTTATCAATCATTTAACAATGGATAATGCAATCAATGTCGATAGAAATACAAGTAACAAAGGCTCAAGGGTACAATAGACTAGGAAAAACAATTTTTGTCTTAGTGCATGATAAAACTACAGTAGTGAAAAGAGAAAAATCTGTTGCTACTGAATTAAGTATATCAGGATGATAATGGCAGTCTTAATGAATTTTAGTTTTATTTTGCAAAAACTCCGAATCATTATTACTTTTAATGTACACTAACTTATGTTTCCTATTCTAAGGCAAGCTGGATGTGGCTAGCATTACTGTTAATAGATAGGCCAGTTACAGGTTATGGGAACTTGCATCTAAATGACAACAACAACAAAAGAACTGCCAAGTACTTACGAAACTTCTGTATGAATAATAAAAACTAATATAAATATTCAGCAGTGATCTAACCTGGCAAATGGAATATTTTTGTTTTCCATTAGCCCCTTTAAACTAATTAATGAATTAGTGAGTGAAAGGAAGCAATATCAGACCTCAGTAGACTGAACTGAGGTCACTCCAGTGCCATTTCCAATTAATATTAGCATTTCATATGCATTACAGACTACTGAATGCTGAATCTGTGTGGGCTGGGAGTATTTGCCAGCCAGAACAAGGGACCAAGGACCTAGAGCTGGTCTTGTTCAATCCTTTGTTCTTCCACTGACTCACTTTGTCTCTTCAAGCCAGACACGAAAGGTGGCAGCTACTGGTGTGCCTACCTGGTGAAGTGATGTGAGGCATAATTAACTAATAACTTTGAAATACTGGGCTATAACCTAATGTAAGGAACAATAAAAGTACAAATTATGTTATTATTTTTTGAAATCTGCATATAAATAGAGCGCCATATTTGGAGACTTATAGATTATTATTTTTTTAATGAGACTACTGATGGCAAACAGTACTACCTTACCATGTGGAAGAGATACTAGAGAATGAAATGATTTGTGCAGCTGAGCAGTAAAAAAGAATCTTCTCTGTGGTAATTTTTCAAAATGTTGCATGGGGTTTTAACTATGTGACTCTTATTGACTTAAATGGGAGTCACGCAGCTAAAAACCCATACAACACTTTGAAAATGTATCCCTAAGTGTTTTGTCAATAATCGTATGTAAGTAATAAAATGGGATTCATTCTTTTCTACTCAAGACATATAAACATTATGTTTATATCAGCACAATTACTGACTTTCTGTAGCTTGATAGCTAGTCTTTAGTCATACTGTAATTGGCATCCTGATCGCATAATGTCATTTTAATGTGTTCTTCAGAACACACATTATATTATTAGATTCTTGCTGTGAAAGAAGTGCAGAACAACTATATCATAAAAAACTTCAATAACGCTTACTCTAAAAATCATTTCCTATTCAAAATGCAATACAGATCAGTGTCTATCTAAGTGATAATTTTCTAGAAATGTTTTCAAATGATGAAAACACAGCTAACTTCTGAAAAATATTAGATCCCCTGTATTCTGCTGGCGTGCTAAAAAAAAAACAACAAACCAAAACAAATGAAACAAAAACACATAGAATAGCTTTGATAGTATTGTCTTAGGCAGTAGGAAGGGAGGAATACTGCATTTTCACTAAAAGATTTCCCATGTTTATGAAACATTTTCACACCAAAATTTCCTCTTTTATTCTGATTGGATAATGATAGATTGCTATTTGAAAAAGTTTGGGATTTTGTGGCATGTTTCAATATAAGTAGTAATTATTCATACTTCTGATAACTGGCTGATACCCTTATCATTAGATGGTATTGAAATGATAGACAAGCCAAATGCTAGGATTTGTAAAATGGATTATTCTTGTCATGGTTATTGAGGAACAATTATTACTCAATAATCAGTCTGCTGCTTCTCATTGATTGCAAAACAAATCCTGAACTTAAACTGACTCTCAAGCTATAAAAGGTAATAAATATCTGTTGCATTTGATGATTTCATGATGTGCAAAGAGGAGCACTTGAGTAGAACAGGGAGTCACAAAGATCAGAGAAGCCAGGCTATAATTATATCCTTACACTGGACATATGGAAGAAAAGCTGTGAAGAGACAAGCTTACAGAAGAGGAATTCAGAGGGGCTATCCACAATGTAGTCATGTAAGGACAGTATAAAATATTTCACTGTTTAATAACAACATGCATGGAGCAATTGCAATATTTTATTAAGATATTAACTCTGAGTTACATAGCTTTTAACTATATATATCTTATTGTGTAGCTCGTAAACAGAAAATATGGATGCTGGTATCATCACGTTGAATGATGTTTTAGTGAAGAGGATTCAAAAAAGGAATTACAAACTTACCCACGAAGCTCTGCCAGCATATGTTATCCTTGACCTGCCATTATATTATGCTGCTTCTGCTGAACAGAAGCTACCAATTGTGTTGTTATGTGGTGATTTTATGAGGTAGACAAATACCTCCTAGAAAACACAATAAGATCATTATGAGAAGCTTATTGTGTTGGAAGGGCTTGATATTTTTTTATTGCATTTCTTGGTGACTCAGAATATAATGTCTTGGCATTGTAGAAACAGAAGTGTAGAGAAATAATTAACAAAAGAATGGGCCTGATTATATTATTTTCACTATATTGATTGGACTATTGTCATATATGTGTCTATTCTTACGAATGTCTGGAAGATGAAAGATGTTTGCTTGGATACAAAACAAGGGGTATCCTGTCCTACTTCCCAGATGAAAGAAAAACAGAAAGAGATTGTAGAAGCCTTAACATCTGCATTAAGCAACACTATGTTAACAGAACTGGTCATAAGTATTCTTTGTGGTTTATAAGATTTGATTAGATTTTAATTCTAAATTCATTGACATATCCTCTCAGCTAAATAGTTATTTTTTGTCTGGTGATTTCCACTATTTTTCAAGCATTGCAGCTAATAAAATGTAATAAATAAATAAATAAATAAATAAAAGTGTGATCAATTTAAGAATTAGACCATATGATCACAGAGGTGAATTGCACAAATATAGGTGTATATTCCACCGCTGAACCATCCAGACTTAAGTCTGCACGAGCAGATTTAGGGGATCAAAGCAGATCAAAGCAGAAAACTTTCATCTAGATTCATCCAGATTTTATTCCTCTTGGCTCTGTACCCAGTGCAGACACATCATGTATCTTGGCACAGATTGGTCTTTAACACTCATATTCCACTGTCCTACACAGCTCCAACAAACCCTGATGGACTATACTATCTCAGGAATGTGTACTGTTCATTTACGACCTTTACAGTGGAGTGCTTTTCAGCACTCCACTTGCCTAGCAAAAGAACATGTTCATTCACAGAATTATAGAATCATTAATGTTGGAAACAACCGCTAAGATCATCTAGTCCAATCATCAATTCATAACCACCATGTCCACTAACCATGTACCTAAGTAAGTGTCTACACATTCCTTGAACACCTCCAGGGACAGTGATTCAACCACCTTCCTGGGAAGCCCATTCCAATGCCTCACCACTTTCTGAGAAGAAATTTTTCCTAATTTCCAACTTGAATCTCCCCTGGCACAACTTGAAGACATTACCTGGCATCCTGTCATTCTTACCTAGAAGAAGTCGACCTCCACTTTGCCACAACCGCCTCTCTGGGAGTTATAGGAGGTGGTAGGTCTTCACTGAGCCTCCTCTTCTTCTGACTGAATAATTCCAGTTCTCTCAGCTGCTCCCTAGAAGATCTGTATTCCAGACCGTTCATAGCTGTCATGGTTTTATGATTTTTTGTTACTGGCATTCCACATCATAATATCATGTAGTGCACTGGGAGTTAAAGAGTTAATGCTCCAGTTCCATGGATTGTCGATATTTCCGGAATACCTGTATCAGAAGAGAAGAACTACATACCCCAGGGGACTATTCACTGTTTTGTTTCTGTTTTTCATTCAGAGGGAAAGATAAAACTGCATGTCATGAGACGGACCTTTTTTCCCTTTCTGCTCATCCCACCAGTGTGTGTGCTCCCTAGCCATTTCACCTTCACCATTACAGTAATCCCTTCAGTTTTTGGACATTACTTTTATTTTATTTATTAGCTTCAATTCCAATTATACTGTATTATATTGTGTTTTCTTGCATTCCCCTGTCATATTTAGTAAATTAGCTTTCCTCCTCAGATCTTTGCCTCTGTTTTGCTTCATGCCCATTTCCCTGCCTTTTAACCTTTCCCCTTTTCTGGGGTGTGGGTCTGTGAGTTTCCCTGCCCCACTAGTCATGGAAATGGGCCAAACCAGCCCTTAACTATTGACAACAGCTTCATTGCCATTCTATGGACATCCTCCAGGGCCTCAACGTCTTCATTTTAGCGAGTACTGAACAGGACTCAAGGTGTGGCCTCCCCAGTGCTCAGTACAGAGAGATGATTGATTACTTCCCTGCTCCTGCTGGCAGCACTTTCTGATACAAGCCAGGATGCCACTGGCCTTCTTGGCCACCTGGGCATACGCCAAGCTCATGTTCAGCTGGTTGTCCATGAGCACCCCCAGATCTATTTCTTATGTGCAGCCTTCCAGCTACTCTGTCCCAAGTCTGTTGTGACCAAAGTGCAGGACTCAACACTTGGTGTTGTCGAAGTTTATACAGCTGGCCTCAGCCAATCAACCCAGCCCCAGAAAACAAACAAAAAGCACAACATCAAACAAAAATAATCAAACAAATAACCTGAGTAGGAAAACTATATCTCACCTTTTGTATACACTCAAAACAGCAACTAATTTGAATCATAAATGTGATTTTCACTCTATTGTTCTTCGGGTTAAGTGCCACAATAACTGATGGTATGTATTTGCATTGTTGTTTCACTCAATGGCAAATTCAAACACATTAAACCATCTTCACAGCTGATACAGGCAAAGAACAGGTGTATGATTGGGTACTCTATGCTGGCTGTTTGAGAAAATCAGATATCTCAACTGATTTTAATCATGAGTTGGTCTAGTCTTTGCATTAAACTCTTCAAAAAGGCCAAATTTAATAAATAATTCTACAACTGCACTTTTTTTTTTTTTTTCATATCTTCCACTTAACCAAAAATAGCTGCATTAGCTATTAGCCAAACTCTTCCTGTACCAAATCCTTATATTGCTAATATGTGGTTCGATTCTAGTATTTGCGTCTCATCTCCTTCTGCAGGCAGGATAAGCAGTGCTGAAGATAGATCAACTTCGTTCTTCTACAGATACTTTGAGAACAGAAAGAAGAACAGATTTCCTAGCTGGATTAGCAGTTCTATTTTTCCCGCTGTTATTTTTTCATACTTATGAATGAAATAGATTTTATTAAACAACTGATTAGGGGATAATTTAACATGTCCTTCCAATTTGCTATGATGCTTCTGACTTCATTAGAAAAAGTGTTTCCCAACTAAAACAGCATGTATTTCTATATGAGGTACCATTAGTGCAGGCAGGAGTATCTGCAATTTATAGACCATTCTTAAATTGCCTCACCTTCAAAATGATATTGTAATGTAGTCACTTTAAAGCAGTTAATGTGATTATGCAAAAGCTGTGCAATATATCAATAAGATTAGGTGTTTTCTTTTCACAAAATATCCAAACAAGTGTATGAAACAACATGAAATTCTGGAATCATATGTTCAGTACTGATTAAATACAAGACGAATTTGCTAAGAGTTAGCCTTGTTAGCCATGAATTTATTTGCTTGCTTCCTGGGATGTCTACATTGCTCACACTACACTGCTCTTGAGGTGACACTGGTGTTAGCTTAAAATCTGTTCAAGCAGATGTGTCAGCAGATAACCACTTCCACACGGAACTTGGTTTAACTATCTGAGCACTTAGTTTGCATCTCCAGCAACTTCTGCAGCTCACACTCAGCTTATTCCTGATGAAACTGTCCTTCCACTAGCTAGCATAAAGCTTTCACAGCTATTTCTAAGCAAGCTGTGGTCATGGCAGCACAAGTAGGATTTTTATGGAAACAGATTAACTAGAAAAATTCTGAAAGTGTAGTGCAGACTTTACAGAGAAGCACAGCAAGGAACTATTGCAATGAAAATTATCATAAATCACCTAACTTGAAGAGGCTTCAGAAGTTTGCTGCAGACAGGATTGGTGCTTAATCATTTCAGACAAGATATTTACTACAAGTCAGTGCATACATTCAATGTCAAATTCACTACAAGTGTAAGAAAGCATGACTTTAATTGAGTCATGCCTGTTTATATTAGGTTTGGCCTAAACCCAGAATGGCTTTCAGCAGGTGTAGTTCATCGTGCTCCAGAAGACGAATCTTTTGTTCTAGCATGAAAATAAAAATAACAAAAAGAAAATGCAGATTGTGTTTCAATGGTCACAACCTATTTCTAGATATTATGTGTATGAGAGTCCCCAGAGAAGAGCTGGGGCAGACAGCTTAGTCTGTAGTGTAGTATTTTCTACACTCCTTCTCCGGTCACTGTTTTTAAATAAGGAAGAGCCGGAATCTGATGGGCACAGAGACATAGTAAAAACAAAGTGCCTAGGTTTTTAATGAAAAAAAAAAAAAAAAAAAGACAGAAGGAAAGACCAAGACCATTCTTTAGTATCATTTTGTTAACTCAGGTGAAACAACGACAAAGAAGTTCCCCACATCTTTTCAGCTTAGTGTGCACCAGCCACTTTGTAGCCTGACAAATTCAGCACTTGTTTCTAACAGAGAAAATGCAGTGTGAAATTACATCAAATCTAATTGTATAATTATGGTCCATGAAAACAAGCGCATGAGTGGATGAGGTATAGTTCAAGAGAAATGTGAACAACTTGGTTTTCATTGTTGGGTCATGCATTTTAATTCACAGAGCTGCTCCAGAGGAAATATCATTTTGTTAATCTGCAAATCCACAAACCATAAAGAGGCTGGTTGGTTTGGATCAACAAACAATGAAACAGAGACTAATACAAGCTATTGGAAAGGATCTAGGGCTGTACTGGATAATAGCCTGTGCCCTGAAAGTCAATTCCTTTTCCAGTGGCTTGATATCATTCCTCAAAGCAAGGAAGTATCAAAACAAGAATGAGAGCTTTGCCTGGCTGCCATTGCTTGTCCTTCTTCCATCCATTAATACACCCTAATCTGAAAAATTCAGCAGCCCTATAGGTTCCCACACCACACACCAGTTGTGTTGATTAGAAAATTCACACTTCAGTATTAGTGCTGATTAAAAATGTTTTCCTGTGCTTTGTACAGATATTGAATATTCATCAACAGTGTCTGGTTTAAGAAATGATAAATAGCATAGGAAATAATTTTATAACTACATCAAAAACTTATTTGTAGTGTTCAGCAATGTTCCCCTACAGCCTAGTTTATAAACAAATTATCTGAATTATTAATTTATCATTCAGGGACTGTAAAAAAAGAGAAAAATCCCAGTGGGTTATTACAGCTCTTCACAGGAAGTGCATATCTCCTGGCACTAATGACATCATCAATAACAAGAAGTTTATTTCCAAAGAACTCAAACTAAAATTTAATTAACTCTATGTGATATTTTCAAATTAAAAATGAGTTAAGGGGTTCAGAATTTGGATTAATATAGCAGATCTAAAGTAAATATATCTTCTAAGAGATTAAAAACAATAACAACAACAACAATAAAACCCCTCACAAATTCCAAAATAAGCATAGAAATTATTACAAAGGTTTTGATTTGTTTGCTGACAGTATGGAAATATTTGACTTCTGTCATAAATTCCCATTTGTTTAAAGAAGTCACCAAGAGCACTGATAGACAGGGAATGTAACACAGGTCAGTGATGGGAAAGGAAATCTTGCAAATAAAATTCCCACTTTCCCATACTTTGGTAGTTTTTCTCTTCCTGGATGACAATGGCACACAAAGTAAAGAGAAAGTAATCTACACTGCATAATGTCTATATCGAAGTTTTTTTTGAAACTATATATCCGACTTACCAGACACATAATTGAGAACAGGGCTACTTGGATTTATGCTGAAATTTCCTATATGTGCTACCAAAGTCAACTGGGAAACAAAACAAAATGGAAACAAAATCCCAGAATTTACCTTACAAAATGAGAAATGATTAATTTCGTATTTATGACAACATAAAAAATGTGTTTGATATTGTAAAAAAACCAACACATTAAATTGAAAGGAAAAAGCATGACGAAAGCAACTCCAGAGAAACAACAAGAATGTGGAAATTCCTCAAACTTCAGGAAAAGATAAAGCTAAAAATACATCTTTTAAGTATTTGGATTTTCAAATATCTGTGATACTCAAGTACACAATCAGTGTCAATGCCTTTCTCATTATTTCTTCTTGATAGAGTTACATATTCAAGAACAAAACAACACTTATCAATGCATCTCTAAGGTACTGAACAAACATCAAATAATTTTTTTTTGTTGTTGCTGTAGCATCATTCTTTTGACAGATAAAAGAAAGTGCATTGAGTATGTAGGCTGCTGCCAGGAAGAACAGGATCAAAAATTATACCATTGTCTTTCTTTTCAAAAGGTAGATAAATGTTATGCTACTGAGAAAACTACTTTTCCTTTCAACTTCCTCTGATGAAATCTTCTTCCAAGAGAGTGGCTATTGACAGGAGGAAGAATCTTGGACATGACCTTTTTTTGACAGAGGGTAGTAAATGTCTTCTTTGTAGTACCTTCTGTAGCTTATCCTAGAGTAGCAAGAATACATCCTTCAGTTGTACAAATCTAAACCAACAAACTTGGCCAACCAATCTCCCTTTTTCATTTCCCCACGGCCACCCTTCTGGGTGTGATTTCTTTGAAATCCTGTTCACCTCTAAACTTTGGCTGTATAATGTCTCCAAAGCTTTTCTTAGTTGCAACAGTGACAAAAGCAACAGCCCAGGAAGCCATGGTAAAAAAAAAACAAACACCTGACTGCCCTTTAGGACTTGTTGAGAGATGTTGGAAGCACAGTCAGAAAAAAGAAATGAGTTTTGTCATTCCAGAAACTGATAGAGAAGGAAGATGATAGAGCATGCAATAATGAAAAGGAAGCTGAAATTTTACCTAGAATTGAACTATTTTTATTTTTAGAAAACTGTCATAACACAGTAACTGTTTTGTGAAATGTTGAGTGTAAAAGAGCTTTTATGAAGCAGTTAGAGAGTTGAGAGAAATCTTGTCTACACTAAGTCACCACAATTATGTACCAGTGTGTAAAAAGAGAAAATTATATGTAATTGTATGCACAGACCAAACAGCCAGGTAATAATAGCTAAATTATATAAATGCAAAAAAAAAAAAAAAAAAAAAAAAAAAAGGGAAAAGTAATGCAAGAGTTATTATTACTATTGATGGTGATGATCATTCTTTTACCCTCGTACGTAGGAGCCACTCTGCTAGGTACATTGTGTAGGGAATAAAAATACTGTCTGTCCTATGAATCATTTGATTCATAGGTGTAAGGCAGTACTGTAAACAATGTTATTTGGAGAAATTCTTCCCAAGTTCTTCAGGGGAGGTCATCAGGAGGACTGGCTTCAGGATTGGCCCTGATGTGCTACTGTAATGAAACCAGCAGAAATTAACGTTCACTTACTTGTGCCTTTGCAAGGATAAACAATACAGCTGCACCAAATTCTTACCATCCCTTGAAAACAAAACTAAGCCTGTACAGAAGACTTTTAAATCCCTTTTAATATATTTAGGAAACAAAATGCCTAATACAAAATTGATTTTGAGGGCAAAAAAGCTGGAAATCTTGCCAGGAGTTTACTGAGATGATATTTTTAAAGAAAAAATTAAAAATGTTTCTATATGCCACGTATATTGCTGTAATAAGATCTTGTGCAGTATGGATATTTTGAATACATAATAAAAATCTAAATTATCAAAATTGCACTTCACATAAAATAAATATTGCATTGTGTAGAAGATGTTGGCATTCTGCTAAAACATACTGCAAATAAAGTAAATGCGATATTTAATATATATATAGGCTCATATCAAGTTTCTGTAAAAATAATATAAAGTGTCTTATTCAAGATGTCTACAGGGAAAAAGCAGAATATTAATTTTCATGGTACATTCTTCCAGTATTTCCATATGTATTATGTGTCAATGTCTACATAAAACTGTTGCTACATACTAGGACCAATATAGCTGAAAATGTTCCATGAATCAAATGGGAATCTTTCCACCCAAAAACTGCCAAAATAGCAGGTCACCTCAAATGGATAGTGAAATGTATAATTATGAGTGCATTTTAATATCTACACTGAGTCCAACTTTGAAAGCCTTACACTGTTTGTGTGTTATATTCCAGTCATAAATAAAATTTTAAAAGGTGCTGTATACCTCAAAAAGAATATTAAAACTTCAAAGAAATATGTATGTTTATTATGTTACCATGACATACTATGTTGCTGAGGGTGTGTATAATTTTGATGGCCAAGAAAAACATATTTACGGAGTGTGATATTATGATTTATTGTTTTCTTTACTCACAGCACTAGTTTAATTGTGCTTTTACATTTTCCAGTAAAATTTTCACAGAGACCTATAGTCCAACAGAGCCAAGTTAAAAACAGCATTCATTGCCATACCTTTCACTTAAGCCAAACAATTAATAAAACATCATTAAAAGATACCCTAAGAGGTACGCCTATCATGTATAACAGTATTAAAGTAGGTAGGAACATGAACTCTAGGTTACATCTTCATAATCTGGCTAAAAGGCTATAACCTGTCCCAAACACAATATTACACCTTGTTCTTTCTGTTGGATAATTGTTTCCTTCAGCCCACAGTCATCGTCATTACAGAATAACTACCTTCACCTATCATGAAATTGTATCCTCATAACAAAAACATTATCGCTGTATCTTGTCAGACACTCTTATGCTTCGATTTTTGGTCACTCTTTTATCTTCTCACTGTGCAAGCCAGTAAAAGTCCGGGCTCTGTGCTGCTAGTGGTCCCTAATGTTCGCAATCCAGCTAAACAAGCTCAGACCCCTCTTTATCTCCTCACAGAAAAAATGCTCCATCCTCCATCCGTTTTGGTGGCTATTTGCTGAAATCATTTCTGTTAATCAGTCTCTTTACTGTCCTGCAGGGCTCGAAACTGGATTCAGGTCTCCAGAAATGATCTAATGAACACCAAGATGATTATGCTCTTCCTTTGATCTTATGGCTGAATTCATCCTATTTTTACAGCCAAGTTTACTATTAGCCATCATCACTGTTACCCAGATGTGACTCATGTTTAGCTTACTGTCCACCAAGGATTCCTGGTGACTTTCCAAAAGGGTTGCTATACATCCAGTCAGTACCCAGCCAGCACTGATGAAGGGTATGTCTGTCCAAGATGCAAGTCTTTGCATTTGTCCTTGTTGAATTTCACAAATTTCCTTGCTTTGTCTAGCCGTGCCATCAAGAATATCTATTGTACACCCAGACAGTGTTGTATACAAATATGATGAGTGTATCTTCACTTTTCTTCTTCTTTTCTTTTCTTCTTCTTTTCTTTCCTTTCCTTTCCTTTCCTTTCCTTTCCTTTCCTTTCCTTTCCTTTCCTTTCCTTTCCTTTCCTTTCCTTTCCTTTCCTTTCCTTTCCTTTCCTTTCCTTTCCTTTCCTTTCCTTTCCTTTCCTTTCCTTTCCTTTCCTTTCCTTTCCTTTCCTTTCCTCTTTCTTTTCTTTTCTTTTCTTTTCTTTTCTTTTCTTTTCTTTTCTTTTCTTTTCTTTTCTTTTCTTTTCTTTTCTTTTCTTTTCTTTTCTTTTCTTTTCTTTTCTTTTCTTTTCTTTTCTTTTCTTTTCTTTTCTTTTCTTTTCTTCTCCAAGCTCTTAAATAGAATCTGTTCCAGGATAGAGACCTTAAATACTTCACATGTAACCACTCATCCGAGGTGAAGTATGGACGGTGAATCTACACACTTTGACAAGTAACCTACTCAGGATTTCATCCACCTTGTAGTCTACCCATCTGTACTGTAACATCCCAACTATATTAAAAGAATGGGAGACACATCGAAATCCTTGCTAATGTCATGGTTGATGACAAAACCTACTAAGAAAATTTGGTGAATTATATGCATAATGTTCTACAACAGAAATATTTTCACATCATATTTTCAACCCAGTTTATTTATTCATTCCTTCTAGAAGACAGCTATTGTAGCTGATAATGAGCTCCTATTATGAGCTGCTGTAGCAACAGATTTTGTGCACTCTAACACTGATTAAAGTACTTCACACAATCATTTCTGATATAACAAGTAAAGATCATGAAGTTCACCTGAATATCACTGAAATTCAGAGGTAAACTTCCCTTGGCTACTCATCCAGGTTCCTGGTGAAGACATTTCCAGTCATCTGGGTGGTTGAATGTTACTGAATTGCTACTAGAAAGCTGAGTGTGTGCTTGCACACTGCTGAATTGATAGAGATGGTATATTTCATTAGGGAAAGGATGCAGATTGAAGAAGTACTGAGGAGATGGAGAATTTTACAAAACTGTTGGCAGACTTCCGGAATACAATGTAAGTTAATTCGAGATCTACATTTCACGCGTAGAAGCATTTACGCATTTGCAACTTCTCTACAATCCTTCAGAACATTTAATCACATTAATTCTCAAAAACTATGTACATATTTAATTGCCTGATGGATTAGGGCCTTAACTGCTGTGCTGTGATGCAGCAGACTGACACCTGGGGCTGTAGGACTTATCTCATCCAAAACTAGACATTTATAGCAAAAGTATATATCTCAACTAGTTAGTGTAGGCCCCCTTTATAATTAATGGAGAGAAATAGACACTTCCAGGGTGCGATTCATCAGTCTTGCTTTAAATATCTGCTTTAAGAAGAGATGAATTGCACACATCAGGTGTGTATTTTTTCCAGCTGGTTACAAAGGGGATTAAGGTAGCTACCTTGGAGGCAGCATCTTTCTCTGGATCCTGCACCATGTAAAGTCTCTGACCAGACTTGGGAAAGGCTCTTGACAACTTGTAGATTGCTTCTTAGTCCAGTTCTGCTAGTCTGTTCTTCTTGGTTCATTTTCTGATCAAACTTGCTCAAGTATCTGTCCCCAAATAATCTGCACAGCCTGCTCCTAATCCTGTCCCCTCATCTCTTGATTTTAAATCCCTGACACCCTGGCCTTGCTTGTGCCTGTGTTAGGTTTCTGCCCTGTCCCTTAAATTTGGAATATACAGATGCTTTTTCTTCTGGACTTCCCACCTAGCTTGCCATTTCCTTCCTAGCGATGACACTACATTTTCTTTTCAATTTTCAGAAACAAATAAACAAAAAATCTTGAGATTTTTAAAGAAAATTGCAATTAAATACAGGAGGGGAGGAGGTGCAGAAAAACACAGGGCTTCTGTCCTCTGAAGTGATATTACAGCCCTTTCCTTCCAACCTTACCTCTCTACCTTCAAAATTACATGTATATTTGCTTTCTTTGGCTGATCAGTAAACTATTAAACACAACTCATAAAAGAATTTTAAGCTTTATTGGATGGGAAATTAATTGTTAAAAAAACACAGCTGTACCAAAAAAGAAAAAAAAAAAAAATTACAGAGAATTACAAGAAACATTATCCTTCAGAACATGCCTTTTGTCATTAACATCCAAAGGGGCCCTGCTATTGCCCTTTTCAAACACTTAAGAATGTTAATGTCCATAATGGCGACCTAATCAGTTTAGGTGTATCATCCAAACAGTTTCACAGAAGCAATTGAGAGAATGTCACCGAGGACTTGCAAATGTAGTGTGCTTCAGCACATATGCAGAGCAGGCCAGAGTGTGATGGGTGGCAGCTACGTTATATTCCTTCTCAAAAGCTACTATCTCATACATACAATAACATTCTAAAACAAGCTTTCATATGGTGTTTAAATGGGTAAAGCATAGATGTACTGTTAGATTCACAATCTGGTAAGACTTTCACAGAAAAATACCAAATTTTGAGCATGAATTTTGAAGGCGTGCCCACAAAATACGCCATCCTGTCTACTAATTATAAAGTTGCATGAAAATAGGTGCTTGAATCATTTGCCCTGTGTGTATCAGTAAATCTTTTGTGTATGTGAACATGAGAAAATTTCTCCTAAGCTGAAAATTGTAAGTTACTAACCAAGAAAACATAGAAAATCAATATAATACACATCTTATTTTTTCATTCACTTCATATTTAAAAAATTAGAGCCTCATAAGAAGAACCTACGGAACATGCCTAGAATGATGTTCTGATTTCATGCAAAACCAGCTGAGGAATCTGATACTGATTTTGAAGTAGGAAGGAATAACTCAAAAATACCAGCATTGCATAAATGAAGTAACTTGGTGAAAATTCCCCAGCTTTCAGCACCCAAGTAAGTTCTTCAAAACATTTGGTGATGAGAAGAGGAAAGCAAAATGTAGAAACAGATATTCTCCCCTCCTCATTTGCTTAGGAAACATTTCCCCAAATTAATTCAAGTCCCTCCCATTCAATACAGAGATTACTCTGTAGATATCTTTAGATATCTTATGTTTTAATCATCAGTGAGGATATAAAGAATACACCAGGCAATAATATATTAATAAGTGACAACAATAACAAGGAAATGGAACCACTAGAATGTGAAAATGCCTTTCTAGAGCTATTATGTAAAATGCACAAGACTAGAAATTCTATTTTTCTTAGCTTGAGCTCATTTACAGCTCTGCATTTGTTAATGCAGTGGATGTTTGGACTAAAGCAAACCATGGGAAAAATTGCAAGTGGAATCACATTGAATGTGAAAAAGGCCTGCGTATCAACCAGGCTACAGTTGTTGCTTTTATGGTCCTAAAATGTAACTACTATATTTCTGTATGCTTTTTAGCTTGGATCATTTGAAACCTTTTGTGGAACGTGATACAGCCCATTCACTGCTATGCACAGAGTACAGCATGAAGACAGTAGGAGTGTAGTAGGGGTGGAGGTCTATGGAAGATGGAGAGGGCCCATCCTGGTGCTGTTTCACCACATTACTATGGACATGCCCAGTCCTTATCCCAGGAAGCCACAGTGAGCATGACCCTCAGGTGGCCAAACAGGATCCCTGCTCAGCCATCCAGAGGTTCTGCTGCCTCTCATGCCCTGTTTCGTACAGCAGCACAAGCATCATCTAAAGGTACCTTTCTCAAGTTTAATTTTATAAAGTACTTTCTTCCTTGCTTATGCTCGCCTGACAATTTCCTGTGCTAAAATAAAAATGAAACCATCTTCTAAAGTTATTTCTTCAGACAAAAGCAGTCAGATCAGTTTCTCCTATGATGCCAGCGATTAAAAAAAAAAAAATCTGTTGAAGAATTTTTGAGGCATTTATCTGTGCAGGGCAGAACTGCAATGTCTGTGAACTGCTCTTGTTGTTCTCACACTTAGATTTTGAGAGAAGTTCAGCATTCAATGAGTAAACTTTATGGTCTATGGGGTTATGTATTGTCTAGTAGTGTAGCTAAGCAGTAGATCTGCAAAACAAAACAAATAATGTTTAAGATCCTGTGTCCCCGGTGTACACATTTCAAGGGGAATTTAATTTAGATTGGTCCTTGTGTTGCCCATGAGCTTTGTCCCTTCTTGCAGTTGGTGTATTTTCACAGTGCTTCAGGGGAATATATTGCAGTTTAGTTCTATTGTAAAGGAATCTGGTTTGCATTTTCCAAGATGACTGCAGGAGCTGAAAAATCCTCTTTTAAATCTGTAAACAGTTATACTCCAGGCTACAGAAGAAACAGCTGTACCCAGAGTGATTCATTTTGCAGGCAAGTGAAACTAGTTGAAGTGCTAATGATCTTTTTTGTTGACGTTTTCAATTAATTTATTTGGAACCACTTGTCAGGAACTGTATTTTTAGCTAGGTCTTCATGATAGAATTGAGATGGAAAGGTATGTAAGTCCTAGTACTGACAAGTAAATGAGGTAGAGCTTTTCCCCTCTTGACATTCTAGTTTTCCTCTTCTCTATACGCAGCTGGTGTGTAATGAAAGGATGTCACTCGCGTTGTTAGGGGCCAAATTTTCCCATCCAACATAAGAGTATATACTTTAGAGAAGCAGGAGGAACATCCGGCTGTGAAACAACCCAGTGGTGATCAGGAGAAATAACTGTGTCTCCAAAGGTCCAATACCTTACAGATAACATAACAAAAACAAACAATCAAACAAAAAAACAACCAAACAAACAAAAATCAAACAAGTAAATAAAAAGTATCCCTGAAATGTATACTCTTGTCTGTCACACTCTGGTACTGTCAAATACATGTTTTTGCAAATGTTACATTTTCCTCATCTCTTCAGTTATTCTTTTCTTTCAGCTATATACTGTTATCACAATTGATCCAATTTCAAGGAACGAAAAAATGTCTCTTGTTATAATAAAGCAGTTTGAGCTATTTAAAATCTATTTTCCAGATTATCCTGGTTTTGTCATATCAGAATTTTACTTTAAAACAGATCAGGAAAGCTTCATCAAGTTTTATCTTGCCCAAAGTTAGCTAAGGGGCAGGCTGACTCATAGGCAAGTAATGGGAAGCAGAGCTCTTCATCTCAATGTCACCAGCAGAAATTCAGCAAAGGTCACTAGGGATAACCAACTGAGCTTTTGATGGCCTAATGAAATTAGCTGATAGTCTTGTTATAGCGACTAGTGGACAGATGTCCTTATTATAAAAACCATTAAACCCATTGATAAACTCTCCTGGTCAACTCAATAGAGAAATGAGTAACTGAATAAGATACAGGTGCTCAGCTACTTTCTCACATCAACACTTTGCACCTGGAAAATAAGTTTAAGGGCATGTTGCCAGAGGTTAAGTGTGTTCCATCTACTCTGTAGCTGAAAGATTTCGGACACCTAGGCTATTAGTCTATCACATTTCTTAAATGCCATGCTATTCCAATTTTTGTTTTAGGAAAAAAAAAAAAAAGAAGAAGAAGAAGAAGAAATTATCCTGACACAGTCCAAAATTGTAACCAACATAGGCAACCAGGGAAAATTAAAATATTTGAAAATAACACTGGAAGTAGTGGGTTCAATAATACATGATTAAGCTATAATTTTATAAGCTTCTACTAGTGTCAATTTCTTGCTAATTTTCTAATGTATTGTTCATATAAGTCCTTTCCTGCAGAAATCAAAAAAGCTTGGGTCATATAAGAAGAGAGATGCTATGGATTTGATCACTGGAGTTGGAATTTAACCTCTGGACATCTTCATTAAAAAGAGTGATAGAAAACTTTTCTTTCAGTTTCCTTTTAGGAGCAAATTCCTTCTTTCATTGTTAAAAGCAATTTGTTTTAAAAATATAATTTCTACTTGTCGTTTCCTCAGCACTGCAAGTTATTTTTCAAGCTAATTTTACCCACTCGTTTAATTATCAGCCCTTTCAAAATAATATATATATATATTATATATAAACATATATAAAGAAAGATACTGCCAGCATTGAGTCTATGTGCCAGAAACTCGCTTCTTCCTGAAATAAGCAGAATGCACTTTAGCAGTTTTTCTTGCACTGTACTTAAACGAAATTTCCCCAGGCCCTATGAAACTTGTGCATTTAGTGGCGACTGTTAGTTCATTCATCAAACACAAGATATAAACCACTTTGTTATGCACCTTCAAACCAAAAAATAAAAATTAAAAAAAAAAAAAAAAAAGAGGAAAGAAAAGACATGCTCACAAAGGTAACTGTGCTCACTGAAGGACAAGCTTTTTAGTGCCTGGCTGTACAAAAACACGTTCACACAAACAACTGTTGTAGCAATTATTTATGATTTAAAAACATGGGAATGTTGTGGTGACTGTGCATTAGAAGTCTAGTGTATGTCAATTGTTTTATTCATGATAAACAGATCATTTAGTTGGAAAAATCCCATCTGCCTAGATATATCTCTTATTATTTATGAGAACCATGTTTAGGAATGCAGGCAGCACATGTGCATAATTAATCCTGAAGAGAATTAGACATTGTTTGATTCACAGCTGAATGCAATTAGCATTAGGAAGTTTACATATGTTGGCAATAACACAGATTAGCAACTAAAGTGCTTGTTAAAAAATTTAACCTGAGGCTGCTGGAGCAGACCTCTCTTAATGATGCTTTAAATGTTGTTGATGAAGTAATAATCAATTTTGTTTTATAAATAGTAAATCAAGAATTTAGGTCTAATTAGCTGTGCTACAGATCACTTCACTTACATATCCAATGTACATGTGATGCATGCTGTGAACTTTCTTTGAGTCTGGTGTGCAAACAGTTGTTAAGGGAAAGATGTGATCCCTTCTGTTAAAAAAAAAAAAAAATCACAGATGGGAGGAATGAGATGTCTGTGTTGGGAGTGACTCTATGCTCCTGGCACTCAAGAAGTAAAGAGCTTTTCCTTTGTCATTTCAGAGCTTTTTAACTGAAGGATGAAGAAACAATGCCTTGCCTGCCTTTTAAAAATATAATAATTAGATTATAATTCACAGTCTGTGAAATGAAGCCCTCTAATGGAGAAGGAGGAGGAAGAGAAAATGTAAGTGATGAAAGTGAGGAGGCAAAGTAAAATTGAGCTGTAATTGTTTTCACTTCAACTTTAGGAAGTTCAATATTAATTAAAATGTTTCTGCACCACTCACCACCAGATTGGCACAAAAAAGGTCTGGCTGGTATGCAGCTACTGACTGGCAGGGATGTCAGCAAGACAGCTGCCAAGAAGGCTGCAGCTTCACAGACACACATGCATACACACACACAGAGCCCCCATCCCCCCCCATATAGTCTAAAGGAGTTAAAATTAGAGCATGCAGTGCTAGTTTTATTCAAGACATTAAAGCAAGAAAGTAAGAGGAAGAAATTGGTACTTCCTAAAAGAGTTTAGATAGATAGTTTTTAAATTGTTCCTATATCTTTACCATTACTTTGGCTTAGTGTTTCCTTTGTTTTTTTCTCATCTGGAGTTCTGCTTTTTCCTATGGGAGATGTTCAGAGACCAAACTTCAGTTGAGTACCTAACATGCCCTACAGGCCAACAGAATTTGGATCTTTGTAGAGTTTTCTTTCCCCCTCAGCTACGTCTTCCTGTTGCTCTAAAAATTTCTAGATGTTAGCAGGTGCTCTTTGGGATGTATTGTGCAACACCTTCTTGTATCAGAGGAACATGAAGTGGTAAAAATTAACCTTAGTGAATGAAATTACAACAGGATCCTCCAGCCCTTCTTTTTTCCAACTGATGCCTTTGTATCCCTGCACCAAATGCCAGGATGGGTATGCCTCTAGCCTCAAGCTCTCCCTCCTCAGCAGGCTGGGAAGCCTATCTCAGCTAGCCAGGAAAATTTTAAAGTAGCTGGAGGAAGAGGGAGCAAGCAAAGAGCCAGAGCTGACAGGACTTTTCTTCCCCCAAAGCCATAAGAAACCCATTTTGCATGTGACGACACAAAACGGGCATTTCCTACTCACTCATTTACAGCCCAGCTGGAGATTGTAAATAATCTTGAAAAGGATTCAAGGCTAAACTGGAAAAGGCATTTAGGCTCCGAAAAATTGGAAAATGCACTCACTAGCAGGCATTCAAGAATGAATAAGAGCCCTCGACATAGGAAGAGCATAAAGTGTGGAGCAGCTTTGATTGGCTGTGTTTCCTTTGGGAGGCATGGAAAAGAGCAGCCAGCCCAGAGGATTTCCCTGGTGAACAGCAAGCTCTCCCATAGCTCTGGAGGAGAGCAGGAAAGGCTCAGCCTACGGGGAAAGACTGCACATGTGTGATTGCTGAGTGGCTTCCTCTGCAAGTGATAAGTGTCACAAATTCCTAAGTGCTGTTCAATCACATGATTTGATATCCTTCATATCAGTTCTGTAGGCTGTGTGGGAGCAATTCATGCTCCCCTGAGTCACTTCCACTGATTATGCTGTCATCATTGCCACAGTTTTTGTACAGAAGGATTTTGGAGAAATAGTTGTCTGTATTCAAATTTAATTTTCATTGTTCTGGGGGGGCCACTCGCATAAAAACATAATTCTAAGGCACCATGGCAGTAGCAATTTTAAGAAATGTCTTAGATAGCCTGTTTGTTTATCTTTGTTTAGCTGATAGAGACAGATGATAGAAACAGAATACCTCGTATGTCAGGAGACTGAAGTGAATTAATAGACTGTTGTATCTCACAAGAAAGGAATGAAGGAACAAATGAATGAATGAACTTTGACTTTTCTTAAGTAGACAGGGCAGCCAGGCTCTGACTGATGTTTACAAAAGTAGATGTGTTTGAAGCAGCACCATATGGAGAACTAGGAAGAGTTTAAGGGTTAAGCAGGAAGAGCCTTAGGAACCAAAAAAAAAAAAAAAAAAACCTGAAAAAAAATCAACTCAAAAAATGCATTTGTCACCTTTCATAGAAAAGAAATTCTCATGAGCTTAAAAGGGAAGAAGCAATTTCTATACAAGATGCTGAAAAAAAGTTAAGAATCAGATCATAAGGAAGATAAATAGAATTAGCAATTCACTACAGTGAATGATTTCAAAGCATCCAGTTATTAATTGTAGCAATCTATTGGTCAATCAGAAGAAATATTCCTGTTCTCGTGCTGTGCATGCTTATAGATCAAGGAGTAGGTTTTAGGTCATTAGAATTCCAACAGTGGAGGACATTGCCTCTGTTTATGACTTGAAACAATAAGACCCTTAAGCAGATGCCTAGTTTCAGACGACTGAATATTGCTAAATGATTCTAAAATAATATCTTCAATGTGTATTAACAAATCTAGAGTAACAGGATTGTTTATGACCACTTTTCCAATTAAAACAAAAAGAATTCAGGTCAGACATAAACTTGTGGAAAATGCACATTTTACATTTTTAGCTTTTCTTGTATAACATGCTCTATAAGGTGAATAACAATAATAAAATAAATAAATAAAAGGTTTTCATTCAGTTTCTTTTCCTCTTTTCTGTGATATTTTGTTGCCATTGTTTGCTGCACTTTGATACCTTCAAAACACCACAAATGAACGTAAAGTTGCCCAAGCAGATGCTATTACTGACGGAAGAGCAGAGGTAGCACTTTCAGCTAATTATAATGACGTTCTTATTTTCTGCATGAAATGGGAAGAGATGTCAAAGCCTAAATTATTCTGTGTTGGCTTTAGGAGGACAAACATTTGTTGTTGACAAGTATTTGATCTGCCTCATAATTCTGTCACTGCGACAAAATAAAACTGTATTTTATTCTCCATTCCTGTGATCTTTCACCTAGATAAGAACCAACACCTGGCATCTTTTCAAATTTTCTTTTTTCTTTACATCAGTGGCAGAAGTTAAAAAGGTAACATGAAAAGAAAGATGAAAAAGAAATGCTGTTCAAATTGAAGGACTGTAGTTTCAAGTTTCAATCCTGTATCAAAACATCTCCGCCTCATCTTCTTTCTCAGTCATCACAAATGAAAAGTACAAAGAAGTACACAAACATCAGTACAATGCTGTGTGTGTACTGCTATCCAAAAATCACAGTTACAAAATTATACCTGACATATCAAAAACTGACAGTCACATCCTCAAGATTTTCTTCTGTTCGTTCCCATGGACCTTCTTTATTAATAAATCTGACACATAAAAAGCATCTGTATGACTAAAGTGTCAGTTACTGGAAAGACCGTTTTGATCTACTTCTTAACTTTTAGAAGAAATATTCTCTTTTTTATGAAGAGAAGATCCGTTCACTGACTGCCAGCTTTCAAATGACCACCTCTTGAAGTCTAATTTTAAGTTTTAAATAAATATTGTATGCATGCAGAATAATTATGATGCTCTACAGAGACACTGTATAATGACATTGATTCTTTTTTATCTAAAAATGACAAACCATTGAGGTGGCTAAGTCTGTATTTGCCACATATATATGAAGGTTCATTCCACATGTTAAATTACAAGAAGTTGTTCATGTTTCTGTCACTAAATAGGTTGCAAAACTTCCATCATAAACTTCAATTTTTTGGCTGCTTAAAACACCTCGGTAGAAATTGGCTTTCGTCAAATGTTTGGCATAGACTGTTTCAGTTGTGGAATAATTGTTCTATTAAAAATAAAATTTGACTTAGTAATTCATCCCTAATACTTTGGAACTACAGAAAAGCAAGTTTATCGGTTTTGCAAGCATAATGCATAATAATAATAATCATAATAATGAAGACATACAACTCTTTTAATATTAAAAAGAATCAGAAATCCCAACTTAAATTTGAAAATTAGTGTTTAAGCATGTAAAGCATCTTCTCATGTTTTTGTTATATTTAGTATATCTAAATAAATGTTCTGATTTAATAATTCCATTCCCCCAGCAACCCCCCCCCCCCCCAAATAATTTCACAACCAAAACAAAAAAGAAAATAAAATGTATAAAGATAAAGCCAAGCTCCCTTTTTTTTTTTTTTTTTTTTTTTTTCTCTGTTGTTTGGTTCATACCTTAGGTTAACACACTTTTATTGAACGTATGTCTAATCATCCATAAAAAATATCAGTAGTAATTTGAATACCTGCATTTGCTTTAAAACTGTCGGATAAGAGATTGTTGCTATGTAATTTTTGTTGTTCTCCATAATAAAAAATAACAATGATATATATAACAATAATATTACTGTTAATCATGAATTGCTCTTAAACAGTAAAAATGACAGTAACAACAGAATTAATTGAGTTCCTTGTATTCCAGTCCAAAATACACATTTTGGGAACTACCATCATGCAAGTGTTGAGAATTGAGGGTAGAAGGCTGAACTGTATTGTAAGTATCCAGAAAAAAAATATCCATTGCAACATTAACTCTCATTGAAATATTAATTTATCTTACTTAAATGCAGCTGAAAAGTACTCATCCAGTACTGCGTGATACGAAACTCCAGCCTTTACTGGGGTTAGAGAAAGATTCATTTGTAGAGCAAGTCATTGCATCTAACTAAACATCTATTTTGTGGCAAAAGATTATGCTTTTTTCCATTAAGGCCTAGCAGACTAAAGGCCTAACTTTTATTTAGCTCTTCTTAAAAGATATGTTTCTACCTTTTTTTTCCAGGATGCATAATAACAATAGATATATATCCTAACGTTACACTAGTTGTTCTTATGTATATACACAAAGCCACATAGCCCAACTGCTCTTAGTAATAGTCAAAATTAATTTGCCTGACAGAAAGTGCACAAGAGGCTGAAACATACAGACTAAAATTGCAACCGTTCTTCCATTACTTTTCATACAGTTGGTAGATATTAGTAAAACGATGAACAAAGTATCTCCTGCCTCAGAAGGCTAACAGAAATTTTCACCTGAAAGACACATCCTACTCATATCCCATGGATAAGTCAAGAATCTTACTCCAATGAGCAGAACTCACTCTTCTATGAGAACAGAAGTTCGTTAAAGGTCAGGATTGAGACGAGAATGCCAAAAACACTCTATGCCAATTTTATGACAGAGTGAGATTCATCTCACTTGCTGTGAGTTCTTCACATAAGAACCAAATGAGAGTAGGAAGGCTCTACACAGGGATCTGGATAGGCTGAATCAAGGGGCTGAGGGCTATTGTATGCAGCTCAGCAGGACCAAGTGTTGGGTCCTGCACTTTGGTAACAACAACGCCATGCATTGTTACAGGTTTGGAGCAGAGTGGCTGCAAAGCTGGGGGGAGGAAAGGGATCTGGGGGTGTTAGTTGATAACTGGCTGAGCACGAGCCAGCAGTGTGCTGAAGTGGCCAAGAAGGCTGAAAGTGTCTTGGCTTGTATCAGAAATAACGTAGCTGAAAGGGCCAGGGAGGTGATTGTACCCCTGTACAACCTCTTCTCACAGGTAATTAGTGACAGGATGAAAGGTAATTGACTCAAATTGCACCAGGAGAAGTTCAGGTTGGATAGAAAGAAAAAAATCTTCTCAGAAGGAGTGGTAATGAGTTGGAATGGGCTGCCCAGGGGGGTGGTGAAGTCACCATCCCTGGAGGTAGATGCAGCATTTGTGGACCTGGTTTATTAGGCATAGTGGTGATGGGCTGACAGATGTACTACAGGATCTTAGAGGTCTTTTCCAACCTTAATGATTCAAAGTTTCTATGAGTTAAGCAGCTAAATCCCTTTTGACCTTATAGACAGAAAACACATTTCTAGATAGTCATTCATTTGACTTATTTTTCAGATCTATCTTGAGAAAAGATAAGTCATACTGTAGAGCTGCTCTTTACTTCCACTGTTTACGGTAAACTACTCTTGAAGATGTAGATGTCTGTTAAAGACCTCTGAATTTGGGAGGCTGAATCCTATTAAAAATAAAAATAATTAAAAATTCCTTTTCATATACTCATTTGTATTTTCCCTCAATAAGTTTTAATAGTGTCTTTTTAAGTATAGCTAAATTTACTTAATACTTTCTATAGTATATTTTTTCACCACGTATTTTAAATCTGTTTCTACACTCTAGATACAGTCTTAGGAAGAGATGCTGTTGAATATGCAGGTGGGCAAAACAAGACTATCCCCTACATTTATTACTGTGTGCTGACTTTTTAACTTCCTTCCCTCTAGAAATAAAAGTTTGCAGTGGATTTTCAGATAAAAGTGTTCTCATAAATGATTGAAACTATTGTGACACAGCTTTTATCATAATTTTAAAGCAAAATTGCCCATTGATTTCACGAAGAACTACTCCATACATTCTTTAATGATTTGGCCCAGTGTAGATTAAGCTGAACATCCTTGTTTGCAATTTTGTTTCTAAGAATCCCTTCATTATTAATTCACTTAGTATTCATGGCAATTATACTGAGTATAATTGTTTTGCTATTCATGTGGCTGTCAGAAGGATTTTTATAGGTCTTCCATTATAATTAGGCATACATTAATAGACATTTAAAGCATGTTACCATTCTTAATAAAACTTGAAGATGTGATCTACTAGAAGCGGAAAAGACTAGTAGTGAAATGTGAACACTTCATTTTAAAATACATAGCTTTTACCCTTGAAGTTTCTGTAATTAGTGATTTTTGAATTTCTTTATTTGCCTGAATCCAGGACACTGACCTGGATTCAGATAATGATGGGCTATCTAGTTATGTACCTCCTAAACAGTAGTACATTGTTCTCCTGCAAGGTGTTTGGTCATCTGGGGATCTGCAATATAGCAATAAGTAGGTTAGCTAGTACTCTCATCATTCCTTAAACCTGTAGAAAACCATTATAAGCAAAATTTCAAGCTGAAGCAGGAGAATCTTCTCCCTGAGGACTTTTATGAGACAGGAGGAGGCCATTTCCGGAAAGCATGGAGAAGATGTCCACAAGAGCTTGGTACAGATAGTGGTACATCAGATATTTAATTTTAGGTAGACTAACAAGTGCTGAAAGAAACCCTGTTAGAAATAAAGTACATCTCTTTAATGTTATCAGTAAGGCTATCAGTTGCACCACAATTACTTTACTTGGCTATTCTGGTTTATAAGGGAAAATTATGAAGGTATTCTGTATGCAGCCTCCATTTCAGATGTGCATGAAGGAAAAGGGCTAATAGAACTTGTGCCAGAGGAGTCTTTCTCTCTCTCTCTCTCTCTCTCTCAGTAAGCACACTGTTTATGAGAATGTTTACACAGCCTAAATAAATTTCATAACTCTTCCCTATAATTTATTCTACAGCATGGTGGTAGGAATGTTTCCTGAGACATAAGAAATGCCTTCCAGCTTAGGAAGGTTCTGGGTTTCCCAAACCTATTTCAGAACTTTATAAGTGATAGTGTGAATATGAAGGAAGTAATTTCTTCCAAAAGTTTTTTAAAGTTATCCCCAAAACAGCTGAAATTTTTAAGCTGACACAACTTCAATCAACCTTGTATTTCTCAGGAATAGAGCATATGGCAAAAAGAAGTTTTTGCTTTTCCAAGCAAACGTATCCTAAGACAAAACAATGATTGACAAACCTTCCCTCTCAGTGTTCCTCTAATAAGGGATAGAGACAGAAGATCTTGGCCTCAATACACTCATATTACTAGCTAAGTTTAGAAACATTTTTTTTCTTCACACATCTGCATGACGTAAGACAGAGCTGAGACTGGACTTGGTATTGGATCTGTTCAATTGTGTATTTGGGATTATTTTAATTTTGTCTGTTTCTGCGTTATTTTGTAAATTATCCCTATGGAATAATTTATGGTTATTTGTTTGTTTGTGTTTCTCTGAGAGAAAGAGAGAGAGGGACTCCTGTGATACACGTTATCTTAACTGTTATCAAGCAACCGGCTCTGAGGTAGTGCTTACTTTCTCTGAAAAATGTCTTCTAATCCGAAGATGTTATCTATTTTCATTTCTCAGGACCATGCCATTTGTTCCCAGGAGAAATCTTAGAAAAATGTAAAACATCATGGAGCAACTGAACAGGCCCAGGCCATTTCAAAACTCCCTGTTACATTTTGCATAGCCTTCATTATGCTAAAATAATTAGGAAGATTATTTAGCAATCTATGCAAATGGAAAAGATATTAATGCTTCAGTACCAATCTGCATTTTCAACCAAAATTATTTTTGACATTCTAAAATAGAAGAAAGATTTTCATTAATGGACATTGTTTTGTATGTTATATAAAAATGTGGGTCACTTATTTATAGAAAAGTCACAACTATTTGTCGCCCTTATGTTACATATATATTTAAGCAAAAGGAAAACATAACCAGAAAAACATGTTAGAATAGAGAACAAACACTTCCACAACTCTTGATCTTAAACTGTGCTTGTCAAGCAGCATCTCCAAGTATCTCTGAAGACAGTGCAAGATAGGTTTAAATAGCTTTCCAAGCAGAGGAGAAAAAATAATCATTTCCATATACACCAGAGCTAGCCAACTATGTGTCTGTTTTTTCTTAAAATATTGTAAGGAATGCAGTATGGACTGTCTATACTATAAATAAATCATTTGGTCTTTTGTGGTATGAAGAGGAGTTGAGAATCTGAATATGGCACAACTCAGGTTCGCTACAAAATAACCTGCAAAGACCTACAGTCCAAAGTGAAGACAGAGTACTGTTCAATTTGTCATTTCATTTTTTTCTAAAAGATAATGAAACTGGTAAAATTCATAAAAAGTAGATCATGAAACTTCAGAGTGTAATAATTAAGCAAGCCTCCCTATGTGTCTTACTAATTTTACTCATGGCAAACCAGTGTAATCTAAAAACAACTTCACATTCCTACATATTGAGTGCTACATAGCTAGATTTGTGTTGTTTCAGCCAAGGAGTTTTCCTCTTTTTTATTTTTTTTCCCTTCTTCTCCCTTTTTTTTCCCTCCAGTTGTTAACGAAAGAAGTAGCATTTCAAGAAGAACAATTAGGTTGGTTTGTGACACTGGACTCCTTGGGGATAGTTTCAGAGCACTGCTGTAAGTAAGCCTGTAGGACACAGTTTCAAACAAACTACATTCCTACAAAGGATTTTTCTTTTTCTTGTGCCATGTAACACATTCAGGGATGTAGGACAGGGAAAGAAAATGAATAAATGGAAAGGAACAATAAACAAATTTAATGGGATTTAATGGAAGCCTTGTCTACATTCCTTCCCTTTAAAAATGATCATTTGTAAGTGCAAGTCCTTATCCTAAGGTATGTCTTAGTCTAGACTGAAGCAGGAAACTCTAGGTCAGACATAAGGTGACTGAAAAAATGCATTTGATTTATTCATATCTCTTAATGTGAAATGTGTGTTTGAAGAGACTAAAAATCTCAGAAAGTCTTTTTTGCAACAGCCAATTACTCTCATCTTTTTAATTCTAAAATGCATTTGGAACATTTCCATTGTTCTAAGGGTTAAAAACTTCACCATGACAATGACGAGCCTTATTACTCAGTCAAAGTAAATGGATCACCATATAACCTTTCAGAAATGTTCTTCCTTAAGCTATTAAAACATTCCATGCCCTTAGATGACAACAATTTCTCTGCCTTTTGAAATTTCTTTTCTATCCTGCAGAGTTCATAGAGATATGCTTGGTTAAAATCAACTTATATAAAACTATGCACTGTAAATTCTGACACTTCTGTTTGAATCTCTTTTCAAACACTTGTCTTTGCTCACCATAATAGATGTCAGTTCTTCTGATGTAGTTCAAGCATGAGCTTCATATGAAGACTCAGCTATGTCTATTGCATTTCTGAAGCTACTACTCACTGAAGTTTTGTGCTGTTTGACATCAAAGATAGGCAAGAATCACCTGCTGAGTTCACATGCATGGAGCAAAACATCTTCAAATCACTTGTGCTAGACAAAAGTTTTTCATATTAAGCTTTCACTATCATGTGGACTTAAAGACAAATGTAGTCCTTGTTAAAGTTGCAGCATCGTGTTATTAAACTATGCATCTAGGCCTTGTGATTTATATAAGTCTGAAGAAAAAAAGATAATCATTTGGCTGATTTATTTTTTGGCATCAATTGCAAAAAAAAAAAATCTGCTACATCAAAAAATTGTTTTTCATTCGATATGCAGTGATTTTGCTCAAAGGTAAAAACAATTTGAAAGCATGACATCCTCTAGCTTAAAAAAAAAAAAAAGAAAAGAAAAGAAAAGAAAACAACAACAAAAAAAAAAAACAAAAACCAAACCACTGTGCTCTATTTTTTCAAACTTTAATAGCTGACTTTTTTATCAATTAAAAAATCAGAAAGAGGCAACAGCTAAAGCACGTACTGCATACAGACAACATAAATGAAAAAAATAAATATATTTTAAAATTGTCACATATCCATTTTGTGTATAAGTAAGTTCAACCAAATAACATGCTGAAAAGTAAATAACAATGTAGAAGAAAAAAAAATATTTATGAAGGTTCAAGAAGGTTCTGTATAATGGCTGTGTGTCTAATGGATGCCTAATGAGTATAACAACTCTGCCATAGTTCTTAATCACGATGACTCCAGCGATGTCTCTGTCCGTAGAAAAGTGTCAGCACAGGAATTAGAGTTTTGAGCTGCTGTGTATGAAAAATGTTTGTAATGAACATGCATTTGAATGTCATAAAATGCCTGCATGTAGTGCAAGCCAAAAGACAACAGGGCATGTGAATGTCAGATAATCTAATGCCTTGGGTACATCAGCAGATGCTGAGATGCAGTTGTCAATTTTAAAAGACTGAAGATTTTGGTATTATTGGGCTTCCAGTGCTTTCTTTCCATGTTTGTTTTTATTGATTTAAGTGGCTCGAAATAAATTTAAAAGAAAAAGGGAGTTTTTTCCCCCTACTATTGTTTTTCCGTTTCTTAAGAATGTGAATCCAAGAGAGTCAAAATGCCTAGCACTTTCCAGCCTCTGCAATTGTTCCATAACTGTAAGGTTAAAACCCAGCCAGATCATCAACTCTCTCCTGAATATTTGAATATTTCTGTACTTAAATTTTAAGTTCTGTACTTAAATTAAAAGCCTACTTTAGCACTTCAAAACTGATATGTATGTTTTTGTGCATTTCATACACAGGTAAGAGACTGCTACATCCCTTTAAAGACTCTAGTGCTGGCTTCTGTAATACAGGTTCCAGAGTTGCTCCCATGTCTCAGACATTCATCCTAGTTGTAATCTAAATGTAGTTTGCACAGAGAAGCAGGCATGTGAACTTCTTTTCCTTTCCATTTGCCCCCTCCTGAAGTCATGCTTTCCATGTAAAAAATCTCAAGTATATGGGATGGAAGGGAAACGTGTCTGGCCCAGTATTAATTTCCCAACACCTGAATCAATTCTGATATATCCAAAACCTTAGCATACGCCAAATCAGACAAATGACAAAGGTCTAGAGTACTCTGTCTCACTGTGGGATGAAATGCTCAGACACATCAGTCTGTCAGTGAAAACCTCCCCGACCTTATATACCTAAATAAGACCTTAAAATACATAAATAGATTAGATATCAAAGGTGAAAATACAAAATGTCTTATGAAGATGGATTGTGCTAAACAACAGTGTAAGAAATCTGGGGATAAGGAGACAGAATGTGTGTTACAGATGATGCTGATTTACTTAAAAAACAATAAACCCCTTGCCTTGAAGTTGCTTATTGGCCCTGGGTCCTTCAGATCTGTCAACATTAATTTAATAACCTACTCTTAACATGAACTGTATTGAATATGAGGCATTTCAAGATGTATTTAAGCCTCTGCTCAGATTTAATTAGAAACGAGAAATACAGCAGATGGAGAGAAATCATTGTTGCCTGTTGGGCCCTAATGCAAAGACATTTCTCTAACAGTTGACAGTTAAAAAGTGTTTGATTCGTAAGCCGCAGCAAAAGAAAAGTGATCTACAAATAAAATTAAAAAGTAGGATAACAGCTGCTCCAAAGACTCTACAAAAATCTCTAATGGAAACAAGGAAAAGTCTAACCATGATACAAAATACCACCGTAAGGTAACTAGATTGCAGTACTGGTATTCAGAGTTTAGCATCTGTGAAGTTGCTACAAAGTGACCTTTATATTTGGCTTTCCTGTCAGATGAACTCAAATGAGACATTCTATTATCAAAGGAAAAAAAAATAATTCAAAGACTCTATTCTACCATCAGTTTGCATTGTACAACACCGATTTCCTCATATTTCACACAACAGAAACAAGTTGCTGTACACAGAAATTGTATGCTGCCCAGATAAAAATATTTTACCTTTAATGAGCTTTATACACCCAGTTATCCTCACATCTGAGTTCACAATACACAGAAGAAGTAAGCAACACATTAAACTAAACTACCCACAAGAGAAAGCACAAAGCAGAAGCAGCGGGCGGGTCAGCAGTCTCTCATTTGAGAGGTATCAAAGGCTGTTGATGGATCTAATAAAATTACTCTGAACATCTGACCTTTGTCCATGGCCAGAAGGAATGCAGTTGCACAATAGGGGAAGGGAAATCACTGGTGACAAAATGAAGTTTCAAATAAACTATGTTTCTACCGGCAATTTTTCTTTATCCTCTATCATGTAATATGCAGAGGGATGTACAGTATGCACTGAGAACAGGAAATGAAAGTGAAAAAAATGGAAGCTAAAACTGACACTAACAATACTTAAATTGCTTAATGGAGATGCTGTGTACATACTCCCCCAGGCAACAGATCCTTGTAAGTGTTTAGAGCTTCTAATTGTACTGTATGTCTTCATAAACAGCAGGTTACAGAAACTCTAGGTCAAATGTTAGACAACAGAAGGTTTTTGTCTATAATTTATTCAAAAGTTTGATTGTATCATTGCACATTAGAAGGAAATCAAAACTCAGTGTTATGAAGCTAATTACTGCTAAGCATCTCAAACGTATGTATGGGTGTCTGTGTGTGTGTGTAGATATGTATATACATTATAACACAGAGAATGTATATGTGTGTGTGTTTGTGCATATATAATATATATAAAACATATATTATATATATATATATACATATACACATAGACATGTAAATACATACTTATAACCATTTTCAAAAGGGCTGAAGACATTACCAACACAGTGCACAAGGCTTTTCTCTTATCTGGGTTCCAATTATTTCATCTGTAGCTCAAGAATTCTACATCAATATTTTTTAAATTATTTTTAGTGTTTTTTAGGAAAAGATTGGGGAAATTTCTCAGTACATCCTATTTTAAAACCAAGAACATAAATAAAAATGCAGCAGACATAGCTTCTCTGATCAAGAAATTCTCTACCAAGGAACTCCTGAAAAAATGACTGTGGGTATCCAATAAAAGTTGAAGAGTTGGGATGACAAGATACTTAATAACACTCTGTCTTCCTGTTGTGAAGGCATGCAGAAAAGTCATCAGGTGAAGTAATGTCAAAGAATGCTCCCTTGGGTGTTGTAGTAGGCGACAGCGAGGATTTGGGATGTGATGTGGTAGGACTCTCCCCTTGCTAGGTGTCAAAGAGTTAATGTATGCATAAGGGGCGTAAACGAAGTAGGATAGGTATATAGGTAAATAGCACAACGCAATAAACGCCATTTTTCTGCTCACCATATTGGTATTCACGTGCAGTTCTTTGGCCCGTGTAGGTTTTACCCGATAGTCCAGCACAGGCACAGAGCTAAAAGAACATGGGTTGCCAGGTGCACGGCAACACTTGGGTTTCCACAGGTGCTCCTCTTCCCACAGAACTCTGCTTGTACTACCTGCCTCTGGAGAGGCTCTGTCCCCCTTCTCAGCAAAGAACAGCTTTACTACCCAAAATGTTTGTTCTAAGAGCAGACTTTTGCTCAAATTTCAGAGTGCTCTGGGTACAAGAAGCCCCAGCATGAGCTAACACTCTGTCACTGAGACAGTCTAGATACACTGAGCATTTTGATGAGCAGATAGATAGGAGTCACTATCCTTGTTGGAAATGCTGCCTTCCCTTTGCAGCAAAGGATGCTGAAATGCCTCTTTTATTTAACTTGATGCCTTTCTAGCTATAATGTAGGTTTATAAGACTAAGTGACTGATGGAAATTTGTAAGGCTCATGTTATAAATATGTACTGAACACATAGGTGATGATGGTAACTATGGTTAAGCTGGTTTTAAGCTTGCTCTCTGCCATGAAAGTAATCAAATGTTTGTAATACTCATTAACCTTTTGTGGATTGGTATCCTACAGCTTGAAAAGCCTAGGGCAAGCAGGGAACAAACACCTGCCATATATCAGTATCAGAGAAAAAAAAGGTGTAATAGACCAGATTCCACACCCTTCATAAAACATGGTCAAAGGTGAAGTAGAAACTTCTGCAGAAAAGAGACTTTTCTAGCCCTCCTACGTTGTTTTCTTTTTCTGTAGGACTTCAAGGAACTGTATAAGAAAATCTCTCCATGTCTACACTGAAGACAAAAACAAAGTTAAACACAATTAGTGAACCCAAGCAACACAATCCCTTTATAGGAAACTTTATAGTCTCTGTCAAGCAGTGGTGACAGAAGGTCTGTATTTGTACTTTTCAGAGCACTCCGATGGTCTAACCAAGAGGAGCTGACAACACAATCTACCACCCCAAAGTCCCTTGTTAGAACCAGAAAATTTTCCAACAGGGAAAAAAACAAAAACAAAAACAAACAAACAAACAAAACAACAAATAATTGTGCCAACTAGATAAAAATCTCAAGACTATACAAAAATAAATAAAATACAGGCAGTTGTATTTATATATAATATAAAACCACTTAGATTCCATAAGAAACACAGAGTGTTCCTTTTAAAATATTTTGAGGTACATCCAGGACCTCCACTTCAAATAAAAGGATCTATCAATGTTTTGAACAATCTTTCACTTCAAAAATATAAGCAGGTAACTAACCAGGGAGTGTACTGATAATTAAATACACATCATGTTTATTCAAATCTTCATTTATATTCATTTTGAAATTATGTGGGAGGGAGGGGGGAGAAGGAGAGGAGAGAGGGAGGGAGGAAGGAAGGAGGGGAGGGGAGGAAGGGAGGAAGGGAGAAAGGAAAGGAGGGAGGGAGGGAGGAAAGAAGGGAGGAAGGAAAGGAGGGAGGAAGGACATTTTAAATAACACTGAAAAAAAGAGTATCTAACTTGCCACCTAAGGTCAAATATTATTCTTCCTGATCTTTTTATTATGCTGATATATTGTCTTAGAAAATGTTAAAACATACTGATCTTACTTTGGCTATTTTAGTTTGTTTTTAATAGCAAATTTCAACACTAACTTCACTGTCCCAAGAGCATTAATTTCTCCTATTCCAAACAAACTCTTTCTGTGTCTGTATTTGTTATCAAGTGTTACTAAGCAATAAGTCTTCACATAAAATCTGCCCCAACTCATCCACCACTAGTATTTCCCTCCTAGGTCATTTGAATGTATAAAGAAACTATGGGGTGCAACACTGTCAAGGTTTGCCACAGTGATCTGTAAACCTCTACAAGAATAGTTCATACATATTCAGAGTATTCATTTCATTAATTGCAACATTTGCCAAGGAGCTAAAGCTTTTGAAGTTTAACTTTTAATAAGAATATCATTACTTTTATTTATTATTAGAGGGAACCAGCAATGACATAACACTACAAATGACACTACACATGACACTACAAGCACCACTTATTAAAAAACTAGTAAATGCAGATCAATCTGAGTACATAAGACCCCAAAAAATCAACAAAAACACTTGGCTAACTCATTTAAACTCAAATGAAAGAAGCTCTGACCTGGCTGCAATCAATACAAATATAAAAAATAATAGCTCAAGAAAACTCACAGAAAAAATCCCCATAGTGCTGGGCAAAGTTGATCTATAATTCCTCATATCTTGAACTCTACTTCTGTCTTTATCATTTGTTGTATATTGATAAGTAAGGAAAGGAAGTACATTGTTTCTACTACAAAAATAAAACTGTATATGCAACTAACAATTTATTGGAGAAAGCACCATACAAAACATGACCTGCATTGGAGCATTAATGTTATCTTACTGTTGTAACTGAGCACCCTGCCAAATGTCAGTGGACACATTTTGCATCCCATTCTTGGAATTCATTTCCAGTGACAGCAACATAAGATCATTTAGAAAGACAATTCTGCTTAGAGTGTATTCTGTTCAGAACTGACTTTCCACAGGAAAGATAACACCTTGTATAACGATTAAAAACAGAATCCATCTGATGACTAAGTCTAACATCTTCATCATTTTGCTGATCAACCAGAGTACCACAAACGTTGGAGCGGATGTATCTGTAGGCCTATGCTGAAATGTATCAAATCGTATGGCATGCATTAAGTCAAACGAGGACCAAAATTAAGAAACTGGAAAAATATTCAAAAATAACATAGGACATTTTTTCTCCTTATTTTTATCGCTCCTTTGTAGAATCTGTGCCCTGATTACCTTACTATTCGTTACTGGCATTGAGGGAGAAAAGTCATCCTGCCAAGGATCTTCTAACTGCTCTTGGAGATGTAAAGGCTGCAGCTAAACCAGTGGCCTTTTACCCAGCATTTGTCATTTTGAACAGTGGAGTTGAAGGCAGTCCAGGACGCTGGATCTCTTCTCATAACATGTTTCACCCACACTCAACCTGGAAATTTCTGCTTTTTTTTTTCCGTAATACAAGGAATGTTTACAACATGTTGGCTGCCTTATGCAAAATCCAGATATTTCAGATACTCGATAACAAACATGCGGGAAATTAAGACAGCTGTGTGGAAAGCATAACTTGTTCTGTCAAATGAGAAGGTTACAGACAGCTGGCAACATCCCTTTCTTTTTTTCAGGACGCAGTGTTCAGCAGTGAGGAGCAACATATCACACAGTGAGAGATGTCCACTACAAACTTCAAAGTGATGAAATATGAAATACATATGCTCCTTAATGAATCTGTATGTGAAACACAGAAAATAGCATCATCTGCTGTCTTAATAACACACTTTCTATCTCAAAGACTGGCAAAGCAAAGAGAAGCGTTTCTGTAAAAGGAAGTGCTATGTCCACATGTGCCATCTGTCAACATCTGTCAGTGAATTCCTGAGAGCAAATGTGGTGCAATTTCAACATCTTTCTGTTTCTATATACTGAACCAGTTTCAAGAGCATGTTAGCATCCCTCTTGTGTTGAGAAGATATGTGCAAATGGATACTTTCCCACTGTTATTTTTTTTTGTTTGTTTTGTTTTTAAAGTGAAAAAAATATGAAAGAAAATCAACATTGACAGCTGCCCTGCCCTAATTATCTGATATAATTTAGCCTATTTAGGTAGGAAAAACATACCCGGACTATCACCTCTAGGCCTCTCTGATAATGAAAATATATACAGATGGTGTAATCATCATTAGGCAGACACTGAGTTATATCAACATACAGCCGTTGTCTTTACCATAGCCTTGCAATTCCTTAGCAATAAGGAGTTGTGGGAGTTGTTAGAAAAATTATGCCCCCTATAAAATAACGTGTGAGCAATTTGCAGTCAATTTAGAACCTGTCCTCGAACCTCTACTGTGTGATGGGGAAATAGGTGAAGTAGTTTTTTAAGCCAAAAAAAGACCAATGAAATTAAGTGATGTGTCCAAGGCCATTTGAACAATCTGAGGTAATAATGAGAAAATGAACCCAAAGGTTTTGAATCCCAGGCTTCAAAAGATAATAATAAAAACCAGAAATGTCCTGTTCAATAACCGTATTTTCAGTGTATTTGGGGAAGTTATTACAAACAATGAACAATTATGCAAGAATCAAGAATAAGAAACATCTCAAGAAGTAAATGTGAAAACTTTCATGTCCAGAAGACACTGCTGTTGCTGTTACAGATAATGACACTTCAGTTGATCCTGGCACTGCTGAGTCGGGTGTAACATCAGTTCTGGATGAGGGGCTACACTGCAGCAAAAATTCTGATCATGAATCCCGTGATACCTTATCAGCATTTAGCAGTTCTGACTTCCATGCCTAGGAGACAACTGACTAAAATGCCAAGCAAAGAATCAGTGAAATCATCCTAAAGTATATTCAGTGCATTTAAAGAAAAAAAAAAAAAAAAAGACTGGTTACTATTAGCTAGTGATAAACTATGGAAAGACATGGAAAGTTACTCTAATCTGTAGAGGAAGACTAATACCCCACTAAGCTAAATTTTGGTTTTGCTTAATAGTGTCTACATTTGCACATCTGCCACGGTTTTTACTGTAAGACTCAAGCTGTGAGTAAAGCATTTAGAAACATTGACTGAACTGCTCCAGTTTGTTTTCATTTGAATAGAAAAATACTCACAGCATTATTATATCCAAATAATCTAAGATTAAATTATGGGTAATGAAGACTGCACTCCTCCTTGTATGAGGGTGAGGAGACGCCATGCAGTCCCCAGTTTTCTTGTAGCCACCTCTGCAGTAACAATGGATATCTCCTTTTGATTTTGCCAACTTAATACTTTTTTGGTCAGTTTCCCATATTTATGGATCAGTTTCATCACTGAAATATTTTTCTCCTATATTTAAAAGTTATTATTACTGTTACAAAACATTTTCATAGTGCTAGTGCTAGCATTAGGAAACTAACCCACTCCATGTGCCCTGCACAAATGCGCAGAAATAGCAGTCTGCTACTTGTGATTATTCAAAGATAATTCATAACAAACAGCTGTGTGAGCAGCCTGAATTTCTGATGCTTTTGACTGCTGTGGTATAAGGGTTGGATTTTTGTGCATATTAACAACAAATTGTTGTTTAATAAACCAGAATGAAGCCAAATAAAGAGCAAGTCTGGTCGTTTTTTGTTTGTTTTTTTAGCAAATCCTTTGCAGTTCACCTTTAAACTAAAGTTCACCAGGTGAGAATTTGTGTTTGAAAGCCCTCGAACTACTTACTTACAGAGTTCATCTATCCATATTATTTGTATGTCTTTGATGATTATAAATCAAAAGTCACTGAAATATTTCTAGCCTTTCACATCAGCAGGTATCCAGAAAGCACTGTCTTTTATTTACTGACCATGTTAAAAACAGAACACTTTTTTCTTATTTTCTTAATAATATGCTGTCTGACCAGTTCAGAGAGAACTCTAATAATGTCTCAGTCCAACCATGGGTCTCATTATGTTGGTAGAAACTGTCATGCAACTGTGAATGTGCAATAAGTGTAGAGGCAGAAAAATATGAAAAGCATTCTACTTTCAGATGCTGCACAAAGCTATTTATTCCTACCACACTGAATGAACCAAAAATCGAGGAGAGAAAATGAGGACTTTACTTCATGGCCTTCTAAATTTAAACAAAGAGAGGATTTAAGGATACATCGTACGGCAGAAAATGAGGACTGTTACACAGTGCAAGATCTGCATTTAGCTTTTATATGTTCCACCCCTTTTTAAGCACGGTGGCACATTAATTTCAATGGACTTTCTGTTTAAAAATCAGTTCTATGGCATGATCCATGTATCAGTTTAGAGATTATAAAAATTATTCATAAACAATGTGATTTTGACACATATCTATCACCCTTACTGTGGGCATCTTCCCCTGTGGTTTCATGAAACATGATCTAACAATAGTACAATTGTATCTCTAGATTTCAAACTTGAAGCACTGGAAATTTTTACTTTCATTAAAGCTTGTGTACTGGTGTATGCAAAGTATGCTCTAAGCAATACCTGGATTTCAAGACAAATAGCTACAGGATATGACAAAATAGAGAACTCAAAACTGGAGGAGAACATTGGTGGAAAGCAAAGAGAACTTAGTATAGAAGTATCTTCTTCCTAACCTTGGGTCCAGCCCTCCTAATTGAAAGCACAAAAATTTCTCTGAAATGAAATGAAATGTGAGGTAAGTCACCCATTTGCTCTCTGTCTGTGCCACATCGCTGCTGCTTCTGGCATGACATTTCTTAGAGGATGAGAAACAGTGAAGAAGAAAGAGAATTGGTGAAATGTCTTTCACTTCATTAACATACCTGTCAACAACCAGTACATGTACCACTATTGACGGTCTCCTCCCTCACAGTTCTGTTTGGCACACCCCATAGGCACAAATTTCTTCCCTAAGGTGAGTACTGCAGTAAAATCAACAGCTTTATATCTACTCACACAAGGATCAATGATTTAAAAAGCTTTCACCCAGAGAAGCACTGTCTGCAGCCAAACAGGAGTTTTTTTAATCATTCTCATTGAAAAAATAACAAAAAAAAAATCTTTCAGATAAAAAATATATGCAATAATATTCATTGCAAGAAAAAAAAAAAAAAAAAAAAGAATAGAGCTCAATCTCATTTCAATCAGTACAAAATATTCGATTCAAAACCTGGCAGTTTGGACACATCTACAAAAAGTAAGGTAAAGAAAAGGCTAGATTCACATCTGTTCCAGAGAATAGTTATTTGAATTAATAGCCCAGTTGGTGGGAAAATCACCCAAGCTGTGAAAGACCTCTTCTCTGCCTACAATATACTACCCAGAGTGCTCACTTGCCAGGAAAGCATCCTGACCAGCATGCCACAGCAAAGCTCTGGGGGACCCAAGGGATCAGGGCCAAGCCAGTCCCGTGGCACTGCTCCACTTTGTATTCATGGCAGCAGAAGCTGGAGCCCAGGAATTCCACCTCTACATAAAGCCTCTCGTCCACAAGGCTGGAAAACCCCTCTTTCACAGCTTTGCTCAATGAATATTTAGGTACCCCATGCAAACTGGAAGAGCCTTCCCCAGAGGGATGTTTGTTCCAGCATCTCCCTGAATCAGACAGAGATCAGGTTTGGACCACGGTCTTCTGCCACTCAGGAGAGCATCTTAACCACTGCGCTATTAGGTGTTCAAGTGTGGAGCTCCTGAAATCCCTCCTGGGGGAGCAGTGGCACTTGCCATAGCGTATTTAAATATTAATTGAGCAAGAGAGTGTGAATGACTTTTTAAGCCTGACTAGCAGTTGAGGCACTCTCCTGGGACGTGGGAGCTGTGATTTCAGATCCCCTTAGGCGGAGCAAGGAATTGATGCCAAAGCTCCTCCGGCTGCATCTCTATTTTTGCCAGCTTCTGAATCCAGCCTGAATCCAGCACAAGGTAGACCCACAGATCACTAAGAAGCCCCAAACTGTCTTGCTTGATGAATTTATTGTTCACCAAAAAATCTTTGTACTGCTTATGATCCACTCAGCTTCTGCTCTCCTAAAGTGTCAAAGCAGTTGATATATGGCATCTCACTCTCCTCTGGGTATTTACGCCTTTTGACATATTACAAGGGCTACTCTGAAAGTAATGCCTCCTATTTTATTCTGTTGGCCCACAATATCAGAAGTAGATGGTGATGGTATGGCAACAGGAGCTGAACTTTCCCACCAATATTCCATTACATTTTGTTGCTGTGTGACAGATGGCAGCAGAGAGGCAGTCTGACAAAATGGTGTCTGACATGGAAGTGAGTAAGAAGCAAAGGTGTGTCATTGGATTCCTCCATGTGGAAAAACTGCACTCACTGACATTCATTGATCCTTGCTGAACATTTCTGGAGACTGAACACTGGATGTGAGCTCAGTGAGGCAGTGGGTGGTGCGTTTCAACAGTGGCAACAGCAGCAATGGGTCACCTCCACTGGTGCAGCATGCAGGCTCTCGTTCATCACGGTAGAAAATGAATAGCTAATGGTGGTGACTATGTTGAAAAATATAATTTTGTAGATTGGACTTTGCTCTATCAAGTACTGTTATTGTGCTCTTTCTGTCTGACATTGTTTCCATAGAAATAATAGAAGGCATCACTTTTGGAATGACCTATTTTTTCAGAGGAAAGCCTGTGGTTTCCCTTTATTTTTTCATGGGAAGTGATTAGAGAGCAGGTCAAGGCACTCTGTTTATTTTGAGTGGGAATTTTACACTGCCCTGATGCTATTTCTGTGGAAATGGTGTATGAGATTGCAAATGTGAAGTGCAGGACCAGGTGGCTACCTTACAGGTAGAGCAAAAGTTTGGGAGATCTGAGGAATCTGGTGGGGAAAGTTCCGAAGTCCTTTAGAATCCTCTGAAGGGAAAGTCAATATAGGAATGCATGGTAGAAGCGATGTGGGCAGAAGCCGTGAGTCCGTTCATGTCTGTAATTGTTCCACATCTAAAAGAGACTGCTGCACATCTGTTATTCCACCACAAGAGTGGAATCTTTGATGAATTTGCCTGCACCTAGCATGCTGAGGGAGGGTTTCACTGAGTAGAAAAAGATTTTCTTGCCAATCTGTGCATCCTTTTGGAAACTAACTGAGGCCAACACAGATGTGGTGAGCAGCACAAATCCCTATTTGGAACATATGAGGTTCCAGAAAAGCATCATTTTTCTAGTGCTGGCAAGAAGCCATAAAGTCATTTATACTATTTTCTGAGAACAAGAAGAATGGACAATAAATATATGAATGTATTTGCTATTCTAATACAATTAAGTGATTAGGAAAAAAAAATGTTATGTCATAAACAACCACTGGTATGGTGAGAACTTATCAATAAAGCACAGCATGAGTTAAAGGAACTGGCAGAGTGACTTTTGTTCTGGAATATTAATCCAGCTGAAGGTAGCAGGGAGTTGATATTTTGGTGGCTTATGTGAAATAAGGTATTCTCAAACATCCTTAACAACACATTTTTGGTTCTCTTTCTGCTCACAGGGAAATTTCAACAAAGTCAGAGAAAGGTGCACTATCTGAAGCAATCCTATGAGGTTAAGATTGAAGTACAGCAGGCTGACAAGCTGAACAGCATGGCATGACCCTGCCTTTTGTTTGTTTGTGTTTTATATCAGTAGTGCACTGTGTCTTCTAGGGCTTTCAGTCTTCTCATCTACAATAATTAAACTATCATACATACAGTGAATAAAGAAGTAAGAGTTCATTGTCACATTTTGGTTCCTTAGCCCTAATAACAAGAATTCAAGTGTGCTTTTCAGTCAGAAGTGGAATTGTAGAAATAGGCACATTGCTTCTGTGCCCTGACACCAAAAAATAGCAAAACCAAGTAAGTGCTGCTCAAAGCAAACTAAATATAAAGAAGGGGGTTGTATCTGTGTAATAATGAGTATTTCAGTTTCTCCTTAATTTATTCTTCACTGAGAAACATGTGTGTTACAGATTTATGGCTATTATCTTATTTTGAAGTAATTTTTAAGGCATACACAGTATCACATTTGCAATCAAATATTTGGCATTTCAAAGAAAATTATTTGAATTATTTTAGATTTTGTCCCCTCTTTTTACCTTAAACTCTTAACTGAAGAAAATCTGAATCATATGTCTTGTCTTCAGTGTTTCATTTTGCGTTGAGTATTTTGTAAAAAAAAAGAAGAATATTTATTATCATTCATAGTTTGTCTACTTTTGTCTCATTCCTTTTCCTGTGAAGTGATATTACTATGCTGTATTTGTTGTCTGAAGATTACATATCTGAAGATGTTAAAAATACAACGAGAACAGTAAATAGCAATTATAACATACATAGGCCACTCTGAAAGTAATGCCTCCTATTAATTTCCATATGAACTACAACAGATATAAAGAGAACAGTAACAGTATTTCATAATGCAAATTCTCAGTTACAAAACCATTATTAGCTGATTTTCACAGGTAAGCTGACGGAGATGCCCGTCATTTCATGATGAGACAGTTGCATGGCTGCAATGTGGATTCTCTTTCACGTCAATGTTGCCACTGCTAAAATGCACCACCTACTGCTTCACTGTGCTCACACACACTGTTTGGTCTCCAGAAACTTTCAGTAAGCGTCGATGAATGCCATTAGGTGCCATTTTTTCCTCATCAAGGAATTCAGTGGCGCACTTTTGCTTCATAAGCACTTCCACATCAGACACCATTTTGTCAGACTGCCCCTCTGCTGTCATCTGTTGCACAGCAACAAAATGGAATGGAATATTGGTGGGGAGGTTCAACCTCTACTGCCATACCACCAACATCTGCCTCTGGTGTCTTGATCTGACATCATAAAATAGGAGGCATTGCTTTCAAAGCAACCCTCATACATATATATTTCTTCCTGTCCCAGAGTCAGCAAACACAAGTAGGAACATGCAGCAAGTGTTAACCTGTGACCATAGTCTTGCATTCCAAAGCAAGTTTAGAAAAAACAAAGTTTACCACATATGCTATGTCATATATGATAATGTTCCAAATGACACAGGATCCTGGATCAATCCAAATATGCTATGCACAGTAAGTTGTATCAGAGAAAAAAAAATCAGTTTGTATCTCAACACAACATGATAAACTATCATGTCTGCTCCAAGGTATACGCCCAAGGAGAAAAGAGAAAAAGTCAGCCTGATTTTCAAGAGTTAGAAATTAGGTTACAACTGTGAGTTAACTGTTAGGTCTCTGCTACTTTCAATTCATTTTTCAGTAGGTACTTATCTGTCTGCTGATCACTCAGGAGGATGATGCCATTCTGTATATGAAATTAGCCTGTTACAGAAGTATATATTGGAAGGTCATTTCTTGACTTCGATTGAACAACTCTCCTAAAAGAAAGGGTTAGCAATTAAAAATTCAGTATGGTTGGAAGAGATCTTTCTTTAATAAATAAGCTACCTCTTACTCTTGTGAAAGGTTCTGTAAGATTGCAATCATATACAAATGCCACTTATGCCTTTTTATTAGTACAACCTTCTATGCTACTAGCACAGTTTGCTGATAGAAGTATTATCAATAACTTTATATGCAGGCCAAAAATTAAAAGAGTGCATGCATGAAGAGAGAAAGAGGAGAGAAGGAAAAGAGGAATTGTAAGGGGGATGACAAAGGCTGTTTAATAGGCAAAAAAAAAAAAAAAAAGCCACAGCTCCAAGGAAATGTCTGTAGAAATGTGCATGTACACATAGGCACTGCCTGTGCAGCCATTCAAAAGGCTCTGAGCTTTAAAAAGTATATATTTTGGTAATTCTGTCTTCCTATTGTGTCTGAACAGTAATTGCACATGCAATGTGTAGAGAGTATACACTAATAACAAGAGAGTTTATATTTAACCCACTTTTCAAGATACCTAATGTTTTGTCAATCATTTTATAGGTTTTAGCTTAGGGATAAATTTGAAGCTGGCTTTTCCCTGGTGGAACTCCAACAATAGAGAAATATATACTGAAGGGAATGAGAATCTGGGATATTGAGCAAGCCTAACAGAAATCTAACATTTCATTTTGTACTTAATAATTACTTTTTACAGACCTCTTTGACTCGAAAAGCTTTTATATCTCAGGGTTTTAACACTCAGCAATGATGCTGAAAATCTAGATATTTTTTTCTTGTTTCACACCCTGAAATATACATATGGTTTGTTTTCTGCCATGAAGTGTTTTCAATTTCAAATAGCAATAGCTTGTCTGCCAAATCTTAACATAAGGTTCAATAGGTAAAAATTATTTTAAGTCAACTTGTTAAACTCACTATTGTTACAGTAAGTAGGAAACAGCTCATTTGTCTGTATATAAACAGAAACCTCGTGTTTTGTTGTATAACTATGGCAACTTCCACAAATGACTCATAGATTACTTTTTTTATTTTATGACTCAGACTTATTACTGTTCACCCTATTACTTCTCACAGCTTCCAGTACAGTATCTTCTCTTTCTGAAATGAATTCAGACCACTTTCTTTGGTCTGAAGGTCCACATCCAGCTGCCCATTAAAAGTTTCCAACAAAAGGAAAACAATTGTTCTCTCTAGGTGCGGGCATTACTGCTAAATTCTGAGTTTTAGGTCTATGTACCAGGAGTGTGATGTTGAGGTCTATTACATGATGACAAGACCTATTTTTTATTCAAAGTAGCAAAATGACTACAGCATGTGACAAGGAGATAAGTACACCCACGTAGTTTGTTTCCAAGTGGATCAGTTCTCCAGTCCATATTAAGCCCTTCCAGATTTCTCCCCAGCAGCTGGCTGTTTGCCAGGGCTTGGATGCAGCTCTGGTGTGCAGCGTGCTGAGTATTCCCAGGTGCTAGTGTATTTTTATGCCTTAGTTCTTATTTACAGTTTTTCTTGAGGTTGCTTTGAAATGTGAACAATCATGGTGCAGCATGCTACAAAGTTCTTTCCCCATCCAGCAATCTTTTCATGTTGCCTTGAGTCAAGTCATCTTTAAATGAGAAAATATGAGGAGGAGCACTAATAAATTTCACAAGGAAAGAAATTGCATGAAATTAATTATTTCAGCGTACCAAAAGCTATGTGAGCAATCGCAGTGCGAGATTAAGAATTTACAGCCATGATTCTCTCCATCCTCCTAAAACTCTTTGACAATGGCTACTAATATAGTACTACTTACAGTGTTATAGCTCTCCTTCGTTCCAACACCGCTTCTATAACACCTGGAACACCTGGCTGCCATGGTGTAATAAAGAAGGGCAAAATGATGCATTAAGAAAGGCAATACTGGGAGGTTAGTGGTCATAAAGCAGCACAGGCGCTCAGCTCTTTGAGTTTCAGTCAACTTTCCAAAAGCCAAAGGAAAACCAGCAAAAAAATATAGCAATGTATTTGACTTTCTTTTGGAGAATAGGCACCTAGAGAATAAAAAGGGTGCAAACATGGGGTAGCAGCCACATTACACTGCAGTTTTAACCAACATGATTCATGTGTGACTATCAGCATCTGTCTGACGCGAGCAACTGCTCAGTGTTTGGTAAAACAACATGGTATGGTAGCATACTTTGTGTCATGAGACAAAGGGCACTCAGTGGAGCAAGGAAAATTCTAATAAAGCTCTAGAAAATAAGCCCAGATATTTGGGGATTTAGAGAATTCTCTCCCAAAGAATGAAATTCTAATTGCTCACTATAACTCCTGTGGAATTTTTTTCAGATTAAAAACAGAAATCCTCACTATAGTTCATATCTGTTCTCAGTGCTTTTCTTAAAATAAATTAAAAAAGAAATGCATACATTTGTGACTTCAAAACAGTTTGGTTATTTTGTAGAAAACAGAGCTTCCTGCATATAAATAGTTGGATGGTAGTCACCAGACGTCAAATGTTTATCTACCTTTAAATTTTATTACATGTAATTGTTCTTGTGGAATTGCAACCAATTGGAGAAGAAGGCTGTAATTCACTGTTCAAAGACAGACAGATAGGTGGTCCTAAGTCAAAGTACAGTGCTGGTTTAGCTAAGATGTTAGCTGAGTCTTTTAATGTTATGTGCCTTAGGTTTGTTACTTGGTATATTACAGACCTGAACGGGGACCATATAAGGACAAATTAAGTATCTGTAAAATGTGGGGCATGCATATTTTGGAAGAAATGTAGTAGTGAATAAACTGAGGAAGGGATAAGGGCGAATTTCAAAGCCCATTGAAATTTGCAATATGCTTTGATTAACTTTATTTAAAGCCTATTTAAATTTTCAGTGGATAGTAACACTGTACAAACCAAACAATAATTTTACCTGTATCAAAAAATCTAAAGCATGGAGACGAAACTGGAGAGCAAATAAAAGAAAAGAATGTGCTCTATTTTACCATCACAGAGATGCGTGTATAACAGATAAACATCCTCTCTTTTGTGTTGGATCAAGAGCCAAGGGAGATACTGCATACTTGAAGCCATCAACCACTTAAAACTGCTATTGTCAAAGCAATTTTTTACAGCAGACTGATTTGTATGCAGACTGTTTTTAATAGCACAGAAAGAGTTTGGGACCATGTGTTAGAGTACACAAGTGATTTCCAAAAGACATTTGAAATGTAAAAATTCTAGAGGCTGCCTCCTTCCTTTCTCCCCTTCCCTGAAACATGCATACACATGTACACACGCACCATCAACTTCCACTGACATTTCTTCATTACTATGAAGAAGCTCAGGCTCTCTTGGGGGATTTTGCAAAGCACTGCTCCTCTTTTTAAGTAAGGCTGCACACTTACATCTCTACAAATGATTTCCATAAGTTTATATTCTATCAAAACATATGATTTCAGATCTTAAGGTGTAGAAGTAGTGTTAACAGTGTCCTCCTATGAAGATTTTAAGCTCTTTTGAATGCATTTTCACTCTTTCTGGTAGCTCCCACTTGTCAGATTTGCACAGGGCGCTGGGACATTCTTTGGCATCAGAAGGTGCAGCCGGAGAATAAAATATCCTGAAATCCATACTGCTAAGCTGAAATCTTTGCTTGTTTGATCTCCAAAAAGGTCATACATTGGTGTAATGTTATGAAATCATAAGATATCTGCAGGAGATGCTATATTTCTATAAGAAGAATGTTAAAATTAAATGAAGTTCTGAAACACTTTTGTAGAGTATCAGAGTATATAATCTGTATGAGAGTTCCATGTGGTCACCACAGCATTTTGGAGCAGATATGGTGATTTCTCTTTTAAAAGCCAGATAGAACCACACTTCCCTCTTAAGTGAAAACCAATCAAGGCTTAATATTAACACTGATTTTGAAGTCTTATGGGAAAAGTAATTACTTCTTTTTACTGTAAAGTTACTGAAACCACGTAATCCAGCTGTGAGCATACTATTCTAAACAGGAATCCAAGAAGCTAGATACTTTGCAATTCCACTTCACTGCATTTTCAGCACACTAACAAAAGTAACAAAATGATGTTTATTTCCTTTGTACGCCAGACAAAGAAACCGTGGAGGCATTTACTGTTTAGGTTTCAAGATAAGCACATAACAAAATATGTTCATGCCAGTGACGAGAAAAAACAGAGATTATGAGAATCACAGAGTAGACTGTATGAAAAAAAACCCACCAATATGGCAGTATTATGAACAAAGTGGTACTTCAGAATTTCTACATTAAATTATTATTTCCACAGTGGTATACAATGATATTAAAACTTCTGTCTAGTTTGCTCTTCTTACTTGGATAGTCTATGGCCCACACTTCTAAAAATACAATTTAGGAAAATAGCACATTGATTACTTTTTAGTGATACTATTGTAGAAAAGAAAAGGAATTAGTACAGAATTTTGTAGCATTTTTTCACTTTAAAAGGTTCTGTAAGATGGTAAGACATCGTTGGTTGAACGGGAGAATGGAACTGGGTCTGGCAGGTTTTATTCCTGCTCTTCCCCTGACACACTGCTTGATTCTCAGTCAACCACTAAGTTTCCTGCTGGTACCAGGGGAAATATAATTGTTTTTAGAAGCAACATGGAGCCCTCTCATCAGCAGAGCTATAGTGTAAGGAACACTGCAGTGGGCAACAAGTTCAGCTCTTGTGTAGTTTGGTTGAGGCCCAGGTGGAGCAGCATTGGGTAGCACTGCCTCAGGCTGCACTGGTTTTCAGGACATTTTTTGCCATGTCCCATACTTGCCGAGCAAAAAGGGGCATACCGTTGCTGCTTATGAATCCACCCTCCCTTGGGCTTGCCGAAGCTTGTTGCAGGGTGAAAAGGCTTGTTGCAGCAATACCATCCACAAAGCAACTCCAGAATTCATTCAACAAGTCCTCTTTTTAGACTTTTTCCTGCCCTCACTAATAAATGAAGAGAAGAAAAAATAAAACGCTTATGAAAGATTAAAAAAACATTTCTACATAAAGAATTTCAGAATTCTTTGAGTGCTCTACTGTGATTCACTAGAAAAATGTTTTGGGGTAACAACCTCCTTCACTACAAATGCAGTCTTACAACATATCTCCCCCTAAGATTCCATTCTCTAATACGCCCTGTGTAAGGCTACTTACACACAGATGCTCCCATAATTCAGAAGAGGTATACTGAGAAACTCACTGTAAACATACATTGTTTTCAGTATCCTAGATTTTATATATTCATGCATTATTTCCAAATGGCATTTCCATAGAGAGTGGCCTGGATGACTAAAATATGCATTAATTGTAATGGAACACCAGGGAGCCTGCTAATCAGGGTGCTGGGCTTATCACTGAAATTTCCCATTTGGCATGACGGTCAGTTCTGATCGATAATTCAGAAAAATGACAGGTCTTCAGATGTAATTAAAAACAATAACTCTCCAGTGTTCAGATGCTGTAAAGTGAGGTATTAGCGCAGTCTCGTGCAGTTGCAGTAGAGGACCTTGTAAGGTGAAGTGGATTGCATGAGCAGGAAAAGGGATGTAAGAGTCCTTCAGTAAACAAACAGCTGTAATTCTTAAATGTGTCTGCACTCTAAGTGATTTCTGTCACGTTTGAGGAAAGAATCTTCTCTGCAGCCCTTGCCATGCAAGTAACGTCTCCCTCTGTCTTGCTCATCGTGTCACCTGAAAACAGAATATTCTCTCTTCCTCCAAATCTTGTTCTTCCAGTGATTATCTTCATTTAAATTAAATGCATTACAAGGTTTTAGGACGTAAAGCATTAAAGGATTGTTATTCATAAAATTCCAAAACATACCAATAATTGAAGATGATTTTGAAACATTTAAAAACAGCCTTACACAAAGTTAAAATTCCACGATTTTTTTCCACCTGTATCTGTGTCAAATTGGTGAGTTCCACAGAAAATTCAATTTTTGAATTCTTGTGCTAATTATGTATTATAAGATCCTGTATTTACATGCGTAGTCTATCAGTTCAGATCAATTTGTATCCCATTGATAACTGGAATTGTGAATGAAAAGTGTATTTCTTATATTAAATAAATAGTCTTTCTGAGATTTTCCTCGTTTACATTCAGTGCTACAGTATTAAATATGTTTGAGAGTATTCTTTTTGCCTAGGGATAACTTCCATTATTAGGAGATGATATTTTAGAACTGAATATCATTTCTCATTTTTAAAGTAGTAGTTACATTGACTTTAAACATTATAGCCCACTCTCTATGTAGCATTGTTTCAGCACAACATCTTCTGGTGCTCCACGGGTAAAGTCTAGGTACTGAGCACTCCACATGGGAGGAAGAAAGGGTTATGCGCCAATAGATTCAAGCTGCATGGTCCAGCTGTGCCCTCTGACCCCATTTCAGGACGAGCAGCAGATGCTCACAGTTTCCTCTCCCTCCCTCCCTCCCAGCAGTGGTTTCCTCCCTGGGAGGCTCCAGCCCTCCCCTGGGCCCCAGTACTGACCGCAGCAGCACTCAGTCTGCCATTGAGCTGTTGGTCTCAGAGAGATCCCTCTTTCACTTTGTGATCCAAATGTGTTTCCAAAAAAAAAAGCAAAATCAAGCTTAGATTCCCTGTCTGCCACTGTACACGTGTCTGATAAATTTTCTCAACGACAAGAGGAACTCAAAAAGTTCTTCTACCATTATTTAAAAAATGTCCTTTTTAGTATTTAGCAAAGTTGCCTTGAACAGATGAAATCTCTCTGGAAACAGAGCTGAGCAAACTGTAATGCTTGAGAGCTCCGTCCACCTGAGCACAGAGACGTGCTCTCTCAGCCCATTCTGAAGCCCATGCTCCAGTGCTGTGCTGGATCGAGCCCTTTATTCCTCATTTAGGACACAATTTGAAAATATATGCCACCATGCAGTGTTCTATAATTCAGTTGTGTTGGAGAACTGTAAGCTAACAGAAGGTTAATGCTGGCAAAAAGAAACTAGAAAGGAATGGAACAGCCTTTGTATTACCCGGTCCTGTCCATTTTTTTTTCACACTGAAATATTCTTGTTCCTGTGATATGTTCCAGCAGATTCTGTTAGTCTCCTTTGATAAAAATGGCACAATCTGATGCAGCAGCTCATACGGAATACATACAAAAACCACTTGATTTGTATTTCTGCTTTTTTTTTTTTTTCCTAAATATTAAAAACAATCAGGGAATAAAAGGTAGCAGAACCCAGTTGAAACATATGGGGCAGTCATGTTGTGCAGAAAAGCAAACAAATGTGCAATGTAAAATTTAACTCATTCGCTCTCAGAAACCAGTCAAACAGTCTACTCCAACCCTGTTCTATTGAAGCTGTGTTGCTGCTACTCATTTGTTGCACCTCAGTGTTTAAAGAAATTTCCAAAAACCTTCTTTACATATATCACAAATAATAAAATAAACCCTCCATTAAGAGATCTGAGTATAGGTCGCTCCATCTGCTTGCACGCAACCACTAGACCGTTTATAGATAATTTATCAACCTTTTGACCATGGCTTACCATCATCACCATAAAGCTGAGTGAAGAGGAGCGTCTGTTCAGTTGGCTGGGATTGCTCTGGTGCAGTTCAGAGCAGCAAAGCAATCCCTGCAGATCACAGATGAACATCAGGAACCTAAATGAGAGCAATTTGAGTAGCAGCTTGTAAAAACCACAGTTTAAAGGAATAAAGTAATATACTGTCAGAGCCAGCAGAGGGGGCTTCCTTTTTAGGGTTAGAATAGGAGCGAATCCAGGTGCAGGAGTACAAAGATCTTTGCGTATTTTCTAATTGCTGAAATATTTACCCCTACTTCTGATATATCACATTCCTTTGTAAGAACATAAGGTAGCTGCAGAGTAACTAATCATAAGCATGCTTTAAAATACATCCCCTTTCCCAAATTTATGCTTGTTGGTCACGGCAAAAAGTTTATATAGTTTATGTATAACTTCTTTCTTTTCAAAGGAAGCAATTTCCCTCGCTTAATTCCAGGTAGACTTCACCTAGGTGATGTTTTCATTGCAGCAGCTCCCACTCTGTGAAGCAGTATGAAGTGTCACTGACATTCTTTAAACTGCTGTTTGCCTTTGAACTTTTTTTTTTTTTTTTTTCAGGTTTCCTCAGGAATTCTTTATAACGAATGTAACATTTTACTGACTCTACATCACCACTAGGGATGCTTGGACCAGATGACTGAGTAAACCCACCAGTAAAATATCCCCATTGCCATTACGTTTCCAAAAGAGCCTATTGTCTAGATAAATACAGTGACAAAGGTTTCTCAGTGTGTGCCACTGTTATCCTAGAGTTCCTTCCCTAGGGAAAATCAATAGATACTAATAATAAATAACTAATAATTTAAAAAAGCAACCTAAGTTGCAATTTGCAAAAGCAGCTTTTATTGAGCAGCCTAAGTTGAAATTTGCCTTGCAGGGCTGGCCCTGTTAGTCCGATTCCCAGCTCAGAGCACAGTATGCTGATTTGAATCACAGTCCTCAGAAGAGCAGCCCACTGGTGTTAGGAAGGATTAGAGTTCTGAGCCATCAAGCCAGCTTCAAGACTTTTCCTATTATTTTGATGTTTGATAGCAAGCTTAAATTAAATACTTGGAAGATTACATTTTGCTAAATAACGTTGCGAGCACACAGTTTCTGCTGTCAAGACATTTTTTCACCTGAGAACATTTATCTTTAAAAGGTAGCACATTTCCTTGGACAGCAGCCATCCCTGGCAACAGATCTCAGTGCTCAGTAGGAAACCCATGTCTTTGAGTTCTGAACTAGCCCATGCTGGAATTAAAACACAACACTAACAGTCAGAATTGGTTGTTCTTGGTGGGTAAGTGTTTTATAACTGCATGGGGATATAAGAGCAGAGCCTCGAGTTTAAATCCTGTTTTAGAAAATGCTGTGATTAACTGCATGGCTTCACTTATTGTTGAGGTAACAGATGGAAGTGCCACAGTGAAATATTTCCTTTTTATTTACAAACAATAGAAAGTCATTGTACTGATAGGAATTAAAACATTACAGAAGCATTGGTTCCACAAGCTTAAATTCTTTCATGCTACCACATGCATTTTTCATGGAAAGTCAACATCTTTAACATTTTTGCACTGTCTGAATTTATCATCCATAACTTTTTTGTGATTCCTGTTCAAATGAGTTTGCTTCTTTAGAAAGAATTATGTACCTACAGTATAATGAGCTAATTAACTAAAGAACAAAAGGTGCCTTCTGTTATATGTGAGACTTGACTAGCACTCAGACACGGGCAATGCATTCTTTATTTTTAAAGGCAATCTGTATTGCTGATTTTGATGTCAGATATCCTATATCATTTTACACAATGCCACAAAAGGACAGATAAAATGTTAAAATGAAAATTGGCTCTAGAAAATTCTTTAAAAAGTGCCACATCTTACCACCTGTATTATGAATTTGGAGAGGCTTGTAAAAGATGTGCACTTCGATCAACTGCAACCTTTCCAAGAGCAAATAATCACTTTTATGGTTTTTGAATGGCAATAGCACTGAGCAACGGACAAAACAAAACAAAACAAAACAAAACAAAACAAAAAGGCAAGGATTCTATTAAATATTCATTCTATTAATTCACAGCAAAAATCTTTGTTCATTGCAGTACGATAAAAATAGTTTTTCTTTATTCTAAAACATTTCTCCACAGACACAGTAGAACTTGTCAGTGCCTGTAAAGATCTCTTAGCTTGCTGGAAATGCCGCAAGCACAAAGAACAGTAAAATACTTTCTAACACTGTAGACTTAGATCTCACCACCTTTAACAAAATGTATTAAAATTATGATTTATAACATGGTTAGAAGTGAATGGTAAGGAATACATTTACTTTTAACCAGTAATAATTACCACTGTACTGTTGAACAACCTCAAAAGAATGTAAAAAACTGCAACAGAATCTGGTAGATTCTCTGACCTGCGTCAAAAAAGCACCACCTGTGTCCAGGGTTTATAAACAGGTTTACAAGTAGGTAAGCAGAAAGGTAATGGAGTTACACATCTGCATAAACACAAAAGAAAAGCACTCTTCTTCCAGTGTTCCTCTGGAAATTACAGTAATAACTTCATTGTCTTCATATAAATTGTGTGGATTAAAGTTGATGAGCCAACATCAAACCTCTTGACCAGCCACGGTTCCACTTTGGTCTTCCTGGACCCTTTGCACAATCTCAGTGTGACGCAAAGGGTTTGGAGCTGGTCCTCCCTTCTGTGGGTCAGCTCACCCCAAAGAGCTGCAGTCAGCTGACTGATAAAACCAGAGTAAGTATTAGACTGTAACTGCACAGTTCTTTCTCTTCTAGGAGTCTCCAAAAATCAGTACAATAAGCCATCCTCCTATTTTCTGGAGATTCATCTCTGGATGCATATTTACGTTAAATTCAACTTCTGTATCTACATCATCAAGCATCTAAGCAGATCCCATGTATTCAGCAGGATACCATCCTTATGGGATACATATTCTGCTATGCTTAGTAAAAGCTCACAGTTTTATGCTACCTTATTCCTATACTGTGACAGAGAAGAGGTTGGAAACCTCTTAGGCATACTTTCATATTATTTTTTCTTTTTAAAAGCGCCCTGTAAAAGCAGACTAAGCAGCACGAAGAATCGCATTTGGTTATCAACTACACAAAGAGTAGTCTTCTGACAGACATAGTCTTTCAGAACTAAAAAGTGTCTGTAAAAAGGCAGATATCCACCATTTTCATTTCTGTTTGAATGGACACTAAGATGGCAATTAGTATGTACCTTTAGAGCTAAGGTAGAGTTTCCTATCATCATTAATAATCACTTACCTTCTCTAAGGACACTCAGTCACTTGGGTGATACAAGTGCACACACACAGACTCAGAAACTCCCATTCCTCTGGCTTCTCAGCTTCAGAAAAGTTCTTATCCAAAGGTCAGCTGCCAATTGGTATGTACATATATACACACATGGGTCCTTGGTGGGAATAAATTCCAACTTGGCTACAGGAGCATATAGATACTGATACCTGAGGTTAAAAAAAGAACACATCTTTTTTTTTATTTCTTCCTTGTTCTTTCTGAAAATGAAACATCCACACTTGCCGAGCTACTGCATTGTTCAACAATATACAACTGAATATTAGAGACAGAGAGAAATGCCTATTATAATATCTAAAAATCATTACAAGTATAGTGAAACTCTGTTGAACCTTGACTTTCAGATCTTCAAATAGCACTTAAACATGAATGTACAGCTTGGAGTAACCACAAAGCTATGAAACTGTCCTACTTGAAAATCACCATCAGCCTCTTTATCTTCTTGAATCCAGCTACAGATAGATTTGTTTAGCTGAAAAAAAAAAAAAAAAAAAAAAAAGGCTATGCAAGCTTGAGCTGTTGTTCCCTGTCTGTGCAAATAGGTGGGAAATCTAATACAATAATAACTTCAGGGCATTAACTCTCTACCCGGAACTGCTCCGGTTTTGTAAGGAGAATCTGTTCAGCCATTCAGGAGGAAAGGCTGAGACCGACAGCTAGGAATATAGCAAGTCATAGAATTATAGAATCAGGTTGGAGAAGGCCTTCTCTAATATCAAATCCGACTATCAACCTCACCTACTGACATCACTAAACAATTTTCCTTAGTGTCACATTTATGCATTCCTGAAACACTTCCACCACTTCCCTGGGCAGTCTGTTCCATGTTTGATCACCATCTTTGTGAAGAAATTCTTTCTAACATCCAACCTATACCTCCCCTTCTGCAACTTAAGGCTATTTCTTCACATCCTATCACTTCTACCCTCCTTCCTGCAAGCTCCTTCCAGCCAGTTGTAGAGAGAGATTAACCACCTTTTCTCCAGACTAAACAATCACAGTTGCTTCAGTTATTTATCATAACTGTAGTTTTCCAGTCCCTTCACCAGGTTCATTGCTCTGCACATGCTTGAATAAATCAATATCCTTCCTGCACGAATACAGACAGAATAAATAAGATGAAGCCATTCTCCAGGAGGATTTTACTTAAAAAATAAATGAATGAATGAATGAATGAATTAATTAATTAATTAATTATGTTTGTCTTAGAAATTCACAAATTACATTTTATTTGTAATTACAAATTAGAAGCTGCTTCCCTTTCTCAAAGAAACTACAAAGTGATCAAGGCTTTTTCTAGCAGCATTATATCCCACCAAGATTTTTTTCAGCAAGCTAAAAGAGGATACAAAAGAAAAAGACTGTCTGCCACCTTCCTCTTGCAGTCGGAGAATATTAGTTAGGAAACACTTGTACAGAGCAAACGCTGAGCTCAGCAAAGGAAAGGAAAAACATTCCAAAAACCCATTAAAAAAAAAAAAAAAAAAAAAAAAACTAGTAACCTGATAATATCTTTTTCTCATGCCTTCATCATACCCTGGACACAGGCAGTGGGTTTTTTTTACATATATTTCCTTGATAAAAAATTATAAAATGCAAGTAATGAAAGTGGTTTTACATGTCCTGAGTAAGTTGAAGAACATGTTTTTAGGTGAAATTTTCCCTGTCCTAAATCAATGTAAAAATACAAAATGAACAACAATTAGTCATCTCTTCTCAACAAGGTAATACATAACCAAATACATAACTTTTCAACTCTGCTAATAAGTATTTCAGAAGAAGAAAACAGGTTAATGTTTATCCCTCTTAAGTGAATTTGTAATAGCTATAACAGTCATTGTACACAAGTATTCTGTGAAAGTAAGAATCACAAACTTTAGCAATCATGGTTAAAAATTGTCATTATTTGCATAGCCACACACTTCTATTTAGGTTATGTGAAAACACACACAAAACCAGAAGAAAACAATCTGAAAAACAAAAAGCAAAAATGTCAATTTCTGAGGACTACAAATAAACGATACATTGTTAAAGCTATCACAGATTTTCATAGGTGTGTTCTTCATTAAACTGAGGGAGAATGTTTCTTTAATCACAATATAAATTAAGAAAATATTTTTATATACAGAAACATTTAAATGCATCTAATTTCTTATTGGCAGCAGGATCATTTAATTGAGCATTTGATAAATGATTAATAATTTTAATAATCAGGAATCATTCCAATTAGTTAATTGTTTAGTAGTAGATCTAAAAAGTTTAATCCTTGTTGCAACTACTTGAAAAATAAACCCAACAATATTATAATTTGATATGACAGTCAGGACTGCAAGTTTAAGATCATTAACACTTCACAGGTTATACCCTGAAGTAAATCTTACAAGAAGTTCACATAAATAAGGACAGATTTACACAATTATGTAGTTATGAGTATCACTGCACTTCTAACCATAAGTGAATTCTTCTCAATTTGCTATTCATTTGACTTTGATATGCATAAAAACCGCAATCCTACGGAAAACAAGTCAACTCATTTTTCCTTTTTTCTTATTTGGTTTCAGGACATTTATATACCAGGTAGAGGTTTATGAACCCAGATGGTTTCATCTAAGAGAATTTTTGCTTGTGAAAGAATTCAGAAAAGTTTCATTTGTTCCACTTAGGTTTGCATTTTTGCCTATTGTTTGACTGGAATGCTACAGAAGAATTATAAAGAGTTAAAGAAAAGTTAAATTTGGCAAATATAAGAGAAAACAAAAGACTCTTCTCTGGGAAAAAAAAAAAAAAACTTAGAATAATGATAACAGAAAAAATTAGATAAAATCCTCATGATAGTAACATCAATATTTTGGAACTCTTTTAGAATAAAAATAAAAAAAATGCAAAGACAAGGGAGCTCTCTACTTTGTAAGGGAACTCTTCATTGGTATTTGAAACTGAACAACTCAGAAATGATTCTGTGGCACACCACGCTCTCATCAAACACATTAGCTTGTAATATTTCTCACCTCTATGGAGTTACTGATGACATTATTTGGTTTTTATCTGATAAGGAACGAAGGGGAATTGGGAATGCATTATTTCAGTAGATTATAAATAACTCTACATTAAAGACCCATAGCCTTGAAAGATGTGCTTTTTTCTTTTTATGAACACAGCAGTTTTTAATTTTCTCAGATAGAGAATTTTTCATTGCAATAAATACAAGATCTGTTTTGTTTCATCCTTAAATACTCCAAAATGACTAACATAGTATTGTATTGGTATGGAGGTCAAGTGTAGCTTTTGTTCTTCAGTAACTTCAGGAATCATAGAGTCATAGAATCACAAGGTTGGAAAGGACCTACAAGATCATCTAGTCCAACCATCCTCCCATTACCATTGCTACCACAAGCCACTAAACCATATCTTGTAGCTCCTCATCCAGATGCCTCTTGAACACTGCCAGGGACGGTGACTCCACCACCTCCCTCGGCAGGCCATTCCAGTGCCTGACCACTCTCTGAGAAAAAAAGTTCTTCCTTATGTCCAATCTAAACCTCTTTTGGTACAACTTGCTGCCATTTCCTCGGGTACTGTTTGTTGCCTGGGAGAAGAGGCCAAGGCCCTCCTCATCACAACCTCCCTTCAGGAAGTTTTAGAGTGCAATGAGGTCTCCCCTGAACCTCCTCTTCTCCAGGCTAAACAATCCCAGCTCCTCAGCCGCTCCTCATAAGACTTGTGCTCAAACCCCTCCTCTGGATGCATTCCAGGGCCTCAATGTCTTTCTTGCAATGAGGAGCCTAAAACTGAACACAATACTTGAGATGCGGCCTCACCGGTGCTGAGTACAGGGGGATGATTACCTCTCTGCACTTGCTAGCCACACTCTTTCCTATACAGGCCAGGATGCTGTTGGCCTTCTTGGCCACCTGGGCACACTGTTGGCTCATGTTCAGGCGAGCATCAACCAACACCCCTAGGTCCGTTTTCTCTTCACAGTCATCCAGCCACTCAGCCCCAAGCCTGTAGCGCCGCATGGGGTTATTGTGGCCAAAGTGCAGGACCCGGCACTTGGCCTTGTTGAACCTCATCCCATTCACCTCAGCCCAACAATTCAGCCTATCCAGATCCTTCTGAAGGGCCTCCCTACCCTCAGGCAGATCAACACTACCTCCCAACTTGGTATCATCTGCAAACTTACTGAGGGTACACTCAATCCCCTCATCTAGGTCATCAATGAAGATATTAAACAAGATGGGCCCCAGTACCAACCCCTGGGGGACACCATTTGTAACAGGTTGCCAGCTAGACTTAACTCCATTAACCACTACCCGTTGGGCACGGCTCTCTAGCCAGTTCCTTACCCAAAGGAGGATATGCCTGTCCAGGCCACGGGAAGCCAGTTTCCCCAGGAGAATACTGTGAGAGACCATGGCAAAGGCTTTGCTGAAGTCTAGGTAGACTACATCAACAGCCTTTCCCTCATCTACCAGTCTGGTCACCCAGTCATAGAAGGAAATGATGTTGGTCAAGTATGACCTGCCTTTCATGAACCTGTGCTGGCTGTGCCTGATCCCCTGGATGCCACGCACATGCCATGTGATCTCACCCAAGACGATTTGTTCCATAACTTTCCCTGGTACCGAGGTCAGGCTGATGGGCCTGTAGTTTCCCGGATCCTCCTTACGGCCCTTCTTGTAGATGGGAGTCACATTGACAAGCCTCCAATCCTCTGGGACGTCTCCAGTTATCCAGAAGCACTGCTAGATGATGGAGGGCGGCTCAGCAAACACCCCCGCCAGCTCCCTCAGCACCTGAGGGTGGAGCCCGTCTGGTCCCATGGACTTGTGGCAGTCTAGGTGGAGGAGGAGCCCTTTAACTGTCTCCACCTGAATCACTGGGGGTGTATTTTGCATTCTGTCCCAGACTTTCAGAAGAGGGCATAAAGTGTCCTCAGGATAACTGATCTGCCCATTAAAGGCAGATGTAAAGAAGACATTGAGGACCTCAGCTTTCTCCTTATCCGCAGTGGCCACATTCCCTGCTGCATCAAGTAAGGGGTGGATATTTTCCTTGGTTCTCCTCTTACCACTGATATATTTGTAAAAGGATTTTTTATTCTCCTTAACTGTAGTGGCCAGTCTAAATTTAACTTGGGCTTTTGCCTTCCTAACTTCCTCCCTGCATATCTTAGCAACTTCATTGTAATCTCCCCAAGTAGCCTGTCCCTGCTTCCAGAGGACATACACTCTCCTTTTCCTCCGGAATCTCAACAATATTTCCCAATTCATCCACACCAATCTTCTTCCCCTATGGCTCGCCTTATGGCATTCAGCCTGTTCTTGTGCCTTTAAGATTTCCATCTCGAGGAGCATCCAGGCTTCCTGGACCCCTTTACCCTTAAGGAGTGACTCCCAAGAGACCCCTGAAAGAAGTGTCCTGAACAGGTCAAAGTCCACCCTCTGGAAGTTCAAGAGAGCAGTTTTGCTAGTCACCCTTTTGACATCTCCAAAAACAGAGAATTCTAGAATTTTGCGGTCGCTCTGGCCAAGACATTCCCCAACCTTCACGTCACTCACCAGTCCTTCACAGTAAGTGAAGAGCAGCTCTAGCAGGGCACCACCCCTGGTAGGCTCTTGTACCAGGTCATCTTCAGGACCACTACATGTTTGCTAGCATGCCAGAGAGGTATACATGTTAGTGGGTATTACAATTCTGCTTTACAGAAGAGACAAGCAAACCTATGGACCTCTTCCTCTTTCTCACTAATGAAACACACTCACTGACGAACACACTCATTTACTCTGGAAAATATCTGATGATAATACTAAATATCTGATGTTAATATAAAATCCTAGGTAGATATGTCTCTTTTGAAACCTGGGAATTTAACATTATGACAAAGTTTAGAAAAAGAGATGCAAAATTCTGAAGAGTTGAGGTCAACTTATGACAGTAATCAAGGAATTTCAATACTTCATTAAAATATTTTGGCATTTTATAATATCAAATTCTTTGTTAGTTTTGCTAAATATTATTACTGGTAGTCAGAAGGTGAAAGTGATTCAGTACCTCTGCCCTCCCAGTCGAGTTTCTAGGTTGCGGAAATTCAATCTTCAAATATTTTAAAGCACTTTAAAATAACAGAAGTTAGTGTATTAATTCTTTTAAAAAGTGTATGCAATGGTACTGACCCAATCACATTAACAGTTTCAGAACTGTTATGTTCCTCTTTTTTTTTTTTTTTCTAAATATGCACAAATAGGTAGTACTTGTGCTTGTCACTACTTTGAACTATTCAAATTTACCATCTTCCCACAAAGCTCTTCCTTATGAAATATTAGAACTACATGCCTAGATCTGCTATATTTGAGACATCTTCTCCAAAGCACAAGTTTGGCTAGCATGTTTCTGATCAAAAATTGCATTCTTTTTAGACTCCAAAACAATATCCTTAATTATAATTTGCCACAAACATTATTCATTGATGGAAAGTTTCCATTCTTCAGTATCCCTCTTTAAGCCTATCTGAATGTCTACAGAAAGTTAACCAGAAAATATGACAAGATTTTTTAAAAACCCTTCCTACTGTCAAAGACATTTTTATTAATCACAATCAAATGTTATTTATTTTTTATACCCTGTCTTTACACAGCTCACATTTAGCACAGTTTGGTGTAGTACATGAAACTATTTAAATACTGCTTTCAACTTTTTGGAGCCTTTTGTTTTACCAGACTTCTGTGTTACTTCACTGTGCAATTTACTGAAGGCTAGTAATTATTAGGACATGTGGTAGGCGTTTATCACCAGTAACATCACACAACCCACTCTATGATCAAGATACAATAGGGCAAATGGTACAATTAAAGGCACATTCTTTGGTGCATAACAATAGAAGCCTTGTGACATGGAAAGATTAAGAAAAGACTCAAACATCTTTAAAACTACTCATTACCACCCGTTAAAATGTGCATGTCTGACCTTTATGGTAATCAGTAGGACTCCACTTGTGCATTATGGAGCTAAATAAGCTTTATTTTAGACACAAAGAATTCTTTGCAGTGACCCGCGGTTAACTTAGCCGATCTCAGAGCCCACGCTTACAATGAATCAACCCATCACTGGTCATAATGATAGGCCATCATCTTTATCAACCAGTTTATGATGACAGGCAGAAAACTGTACCATAGATTTTCCTGCCAAGTGGAGTAGTATTTAAATGTTGACTGCTACATACATCAGATTAACAAGGTTGCAAAGTTACTGAGAATCCCATTCCCTGAGGTGCGGATTCACCCTGTGGTACTATTATACCATAAGGTATATCAAAGATAATTGCTTAGTTTATTATCCTGTTGTCTTTTATGTCAGCCCCTAATTGTGAATTCAGATGCTTCTTGATCTCCCAGTTCCTTATGAACCTGTTATTAACCCCATTCATTTTAATTAGGATTTATTACTATTTTTATTTTTAAAGTGCAGAATTTTTTTAAAGATAGATATTTCCAAATAACATAGAGTTTCTTCATACAGTTTCAGTTAAGGAGCACATTCAGCCAGCTTTTTAAAGACAGGTTTTTCAAGCTCCTTTTCTATTTCTTTCCAAAATTTGGTTTATCAAGTTTCAGATTTTTTTAACCAGATTTTTTTAAAATTTTAATATTCTATTAAAGACCCTGTAAATGGACAAAATTTTTGTAGCAAAATCAGATTATTATTTTCTTTATAATTTCAAGGAACCATCCTAACAGGACACCAACTTCTCCACAGTCCTGAAAAATTGTAGTCAAACTTTCACAGTCCTTGTGCTGCACCTACAGAGAACAGTTTAAGCACATTCCCACTAAATACCACATGAAACCTAAAGAACCCAGAAACAGTTAAAAACTACGGCCTGGCTAGTACAGATAAGTAGTCATTCATAATTCCTCCTAATGTATACAATATTAATCTGTATGTACCTAGAAAATCTGACTACTTCCTATACTTCAAAGTCATTGCCTTTGCTATGAGACCTAGAAAGTGCTTCAGGATTCATTATGACATGTGGAATATATAAGCAATAAGGCATGACAGGGAGTGTGGTTATCATAAGATAATCACACCCCTGGGTCATTACAAAGCATGAGGTGCAGCCGAGCACCTCTCTTTCCCCCTGGGGTGTGATTATATCATGATAAGCACACTTCATGCAGTTACCTTATTGCTTTTATAAAAAGTCTTTGTTGGGAAGAAAAACTGTATTTTTTACTTAAAGATGATAAAGTTGGCAGTTTACAATGTTGAGCAGTACTTTCTGCTAAGCTCGATGGTTTATATGTATTAATCTACTCCTTTGGAATGTACATCTGCCAAAGCCGATCTGAATTCATCAATCAAAGAAGGTTTCCATAATTCAGCATGTGTTCAAACGATCCTTCTGGAAAAGGATGTGTGCACGTCCCAGACAGTCCCATACCACTGGCTACACACGGCACACCTATTTCCTTTTTCCAAATTTAAAAAACAACAGCAAACAAAGTTACTTAACCAAAAGTTAAAAGACATTTTAAACAGATACATTTACAGGAAAATGTAGCCTTCAGTAAATGGAAACGAATTCAACTTGACAAACAAGAAAAAGTTTCTAACTTGCTTTTGCCCCTGGTAGGTGATCCACAAATTAAGGGTGACAACTTAATTTGGGGTCCTAGATAAACTACAAAATCCCACTGCTGTCATTCAGAATGTAGCCTAAGGGGTCTAATGTGATCTTTTGGATTTACAAACACCTGCCTTGGATTATGCCATATGTCTTCTTAGTGGCTCCAGGGGTGTACGATGTGTCCAGTGTTCAGCTCATTTTGCGCCTTAAGAATGCATAACTGCACACAGGATATGAAGGCTTGCATCCATTTACAATTTATCAAGTGTGATGGCCATGTTCTGATTTCAGAAGCATTCAGTGGTCTGGAAAAGGGCATATGTATGGGCTGAATTTGGCCCTGGGCCATTTATGAATATAGGTAACACTTTTTCACCTAACATGAGCAAGACACAAATTCAACTGCTTAATTTAAATAGGTCCTTGTCACCATATCTTCCAGATTTAAGAGGAAGGACTAGGAACACTGTCAGTATACAGGATGAAATGGAAAAATTCCAGTAGCCTTCTGTCTTCCAGTACTGAATTTGACAGGATGCTTTAGCTACAAAATAATGCATAAAATCTTGCTTCTCCCAACAACAATTTGAACTCTCCAATTTATGTTTTAATCACATAGAGGTATAAGATTGGCATACATTTATTTGATTTTTCTTCTATCCCATGATGCCAGTTTTTTTTTCAACTGTAAGTCCATTTCTTAATACAACTGTATTATAATTATAACATTAAATATTTATATAAATATATATGTAATATACAATATATTAAAATTATACTCCTAAGGAAATGAAAATATACCAGAAGATATATATCTGACGCATTTCCTTGGAAATACATGAATTTATCATGAGCAAAAGATCTGCCCTTTCAAATAGAAATATGACATTAGTTACAGGATAATTTAATAAAAACAACAGAAAACAAGTGAGAAAAACAAGGATATAAGAAAAAAATATTAAGCAAGTATTTTTGGCTAAAGTCACCAGTCTTCAGATGACAAATTTTTATGTGATTTGTATTATTTTAAATTACTTGAGGAGATTTGTAAATAACTTCAGAAATGGTTTCCTTATCAGGAAGAGATTAGTTGAAAGTGGGAAAGTTGCTATTACTCACTTCCTTAAAATTAGATGGAAACAGGATCTTAGAAGAGTAAAGAAGTTAATGTCAGCCCATTTATTCTTAAAGTATACACTTTAAAAATTGCAGCTAGTAAAATTACCATATTCTGGTTTATAAAAGCATTTCTAGTATTTTTTGACTCTAGAAGTACTAACATGCAGATATAGATTCCTCTCAGTATTTCTGTCTTCTGAAAATAAAGTTTTACTCCCAAACTCTTACTCTACATTTTAGATTCTGGATATGCAAGGAATACCAATCTAAACGAGACTAATTAACAGTAGTCCAATTTCATTTTTTTTCCAGTTGATTTCAATTTTGTTTATATTTGAAATTTTATTAGAGTAGAAATGGCAACACAATGCTTGTGTATGGAGACCCAACCTTATTTCTGCTTCTGTGTAATCTGAGTGTTTTACTTACAGCTTACAACTTTTAATATAGAGCTCCTGTGCACATTACAAAATAACTTGGTTCTGCACCACAATTAATTATTCATAATAGTTTGTTGATGAATTACAGGATAGAAAATATGAAATGTGGGAGAAAAGTCAGGAAGTGTGAGTTTGTGAAGAAATATGGTTTGTGTAAATGAAGTACTATATAAAACAAAGGCAGTACATCTAGAATTTATTTATTAATGCACTTCTACACATTGAATTTGCTCATGTCCTGATGTGCACTGAGGACTTCCCGTAAAGGAATGAAAATACTAGTATTGCATACCATTGGAGAAGGTACACGCAAGTAACTCTCAATGGATAGCTGACTACCAGCTTGTAAAAGCTGGGCATTAGGATTCATTTGTCCAACAGATTTCCCTTACTTTCTGTATAAAAGCAACAGTGGGTATTAGCATATTTAAAATCTCTTTATTCCCTTGACTGGTAACCATGGCTACATTTACCTAGATTTTCTCTCCTCCTCTGCAATTGGATCCCAGAACAGTGGGCATAAGCAGGCTTAGAAGTGGCTGGTAATAGTTAGCCTCTGCTGCATTACTCCAAGGAGTATTGCTAGCGAAGGCTCCTCTGCTAGGGAGAACTTAGTGGGAGCACGGGAAACATCTTACTTATTAACTTACTAGACAATACCCTTTATTCACCACAGCTCTTGGTATCTTGCAGCAAACTCCACTTCAGTCAGAAAGCAGGATATACTTTCTGTCTCTTCCCAGGAAAACTGCATCTTTATTCCTAGTAGCTAGACAGGTATAAAAAATTTATCTGAAGCTTGAATGCTTTCTATCTTCTGCAAGACTGGGTTTTTCTGATGTGTGGTGGGTTTTTGTTTGTTTGTTTGTTCCATTTTGTTTTTGTTTTGTTTTTGTTTGCTTGCTTCTTTATTTTTTAATTAATACATCAGGATACAGTTGTTATTCAGATAAATTTCCATCCCTCATCACAACTCTGTTAAATTTACAAACTCCCTGACATCAAGTAGAAAATCAGTTCCTCAGCTCAGTTTGTGTCTGTGTGAAGACATACTTCTATTTACTACATTTGAATTCACAGTCATTCAGTTTTGAGCACCCTCCTGATTTACAAGACAAGAACAGACTTTTCTCATTTATCCTCATCACTTTATCAGACTCTGTTTTTTTTCTCTACTATTCTCTAAGGTAAATAACACTAATTTTCATTGCACAGTTTTAATATTTTCCTCCTGTTTCTCATTGCCTTTTTCCAAATCTCTGAAAGGTCACTAATGACCCTACGCAGTACTTTAGATGAAGTCATGCCTTCATTTCACATAATGGCACTTGAAATTTTTCTATTTCTTCTCCTTCTCACTGCATACAAATATTTGCTTCCCATTTTAACAATAGCCATACATGGAACAGATAACGTTACTGAATTGTCTGCTAAGTTTCCAAGGTTTCTGAAATGAGAATGCTTACTGAGCTTGGTGTGCCATGCTGTTCCCAACTTTAAATAGTTCCATGTGAAATTCCTCACAAGCTCTACTAATTTTCTGCAAAGTTTGCTTCATTGCTTTACACTACCCCTGAGGCAATCACATCCTGATTCTATAGCAATCTTCTGTTCATTTATAATATATTTTAAATTGTAATTTATTAATAACTATATTACATAATACAGGGCCACAATTTAATCCATTAATCCATTGCTAGCATTTCTGATGGAAGAAAAAAAAATAAAAAAAAAATAATTTCTTCCTATTCTTTTTCCTTGTCTTGTAGACATTTTCAGTAAAACAATTCTTGTCTGTCATCTAACAACTACTTAGAGACTCTAATAGCCTAACTCAAGGAAGGTTTGTAAAAGGCTTTCTTATTTTTGCACAGAAAGTAAGTCTGCATTTTAAAACACAGAATTTAGAACATAAAAATTAGTTCTCCTTTTCCATGCTCAAGAAATTCTAGAAGTGAAATAGTTTAGTTCTGTAAAGCTTTTCCTACCAGATTCTGTACATTATTTATACCTACTATCCAGATTTTAATCTGACAGTAGCTATTTCCTCCTTCCTAAATTCTCATATCAACCAATCAAACTCATGCAAGAATAACTTCTACTAGCCTTTAATTATCTGTCTAAACGTACCTACACCATTTGAAGTGTATGAAATTTTAGTCCCATATTTGTTTCCCAGTGTGAAGAAGGTATATATTTACTAGTCACATCTCAAGTCCATATTTTAACACTTTCCAACTTTAAAGGCTTCCTTTAAATACAGAACACAGAGTTCTCATCTACTCTGGGGCAAACTTTGGGTCTACGCTTTCTATAGAGAGATACGTCTAGTGTAACATGAGGAAGAAATTAGAGAAATAAAACTGCTAGCTTGAGTACATAGTTATCTTGAAAGCAAATACAGGATTCATGAACAAAGAAAAAATAATAAATTTCTAAGGAAGACAGTTTGAACATTCAGAGCCCACCGTTGCACTTTTTTATTCATAGGTATGCTCCAAAAGTAATGTCTCTTAATTATGATGAATGCCAACGGGTGTAATTATTTTCCACATGGAGGAATTCATTGATACACCTTCGCACTTCCATGTCAGATGCCATTTTGTCAGACTGCCCCTCTGCTTACTTCTGTTGCATGGCAACAATATGGAATGAGATATTGGTGGGAAGGTACTGCCATACTGCCAACATCTGCCTCTGATGTTCTGGGCCAACATGGTAACATAGGAGGCGTTACTTTTGGAGCAGCCCTCATATACATGCTATAAGTACAAAGTCACTCTGCCTCAACAGCAATATATCTGAGAGGAAAATTATCATTTTTCTTCTCTCAGACATAGTATTGCTGACATAAAACATATTCAGATTGGAACAGAATTGTAATTAGGATAAATATTTGATGTCCAAAGTGCTATCATGTTAATATAGACGGTGTAGACAGATTTGTACGCAGCTACTGTATTGCTGTTGCTGTTATACACTTCTGCTATTAAACAAATAAGAAAGATAGATTGAAGCAGGCAATATCAAAACAGATTTACTTGAGCTGAGTTGTTAGGAGAGTCTTTCAGAAAATGGGAGCAGTAGAGCAAATAGCTACACCTCAGGAATGATACTATACTGTAATCTGTTGGGAATGATAGACTTAGGCTCAGCAGAAACAAATTCATACGTTTTTACTGAGATGTGGTCTGTACAGAACATCTAGGCTGATTATAGGGGATGATGTGGAAAACACAAAGAGGCCATGAAAGATCCTGTAATGTCAGGGTTACTTTGATCCATCTTGCTTTAGTTTCAGAAGCTAAGACCTATTTCTCCAACTCAGCACTGGGTCACTCTGCCATTTCTTTTGCAGTCACAGTTTCCCCTTAAACAGGTAACAGTTTTACCTAAACATGAAGCAAAGGTTTAGTAAACAAGGAAAGGTTAATATATTTTCAGAGTATAGATATATTAGAAAACAAACAAGTAAAAAAAAAAAAAACAAACCAACAACCCAACACCATATCTGTGCTTTAGCATGTCAAAAATCATAAAATCTTAACAATGGTTATATATTACAAAATTATAGAACTGTTATAAGTGGTAATTTTAAAGGCGAATGCCTGCAAAATAAAAGGGTATAGATTTCTCTTTTTACAGGGATTTACAGTACTCATCAACTTGTATAGTTCACATTAGCATCCAGTGACATTGCTTTGTCTGTATATATTTCTAGCTGTCAACAGAATGTCCTGAGGCAATCGCATCCTGATTCTATAGCTATCTTCTATTCTTTTATAATACACAAGGGTCTAATTTTCCATCAGCAAAGCATGAAATCATGTAAGAATGCCACATAACCAGCAAGTGCAAACAAGTAGCACTTTTTCTACACATAAAAAAGCTTCGTAAAATAACAAATAAATTAAATCTTCTTGTTCAAGTAAAGTGCTTGAAAACCGAGACCATTTTTAGAAATTAGAGTACTCTGCACAGAAGTGGCCGTGCCACACTGTTCCTCTCAACACGTGTACAGTCTCACTGCATTATTTTGTGTGATAAAATCATTTCACTCAGGCTGATGGTGGAGCTCTATTTCCTGGACAGATAATACAGCTGCAAACAGCAGGCATATTAATTGAATTAATATAAGTATTAAACCGCCAGCAAGTTATCAGAAGAATTGTGCTTAAATTTGGTAATGTAAATTTACTGTTCCAACAGCAGTAGATTTGTGAAGCTGTTAATCTTCCTATAATGTGATTTATAGAAGTTCAGTGGTGCAGAATGGGTACATTGACTCTGTCATTTGCTGCTTTCAATGTGTTAGTTTTTGTTGTTTTTTTCCTGTGGTGTAGTCAGAGAAAATACCAAGCCTCAGCAATTAAACCACTTGAAAATGTACCAGGGTACAGGCACATATATGGTATTCAGCCTTTAACTCCCTGTCTGGAGCATGTGCAGAGCTCTGCAGTATTGCCAGTCATCACCAGTGACCTCCTTCAGCAGCTCGCGTTTGCAATATACTTGAACCACGTTCAAGACATATGGCTTCCTTGCTAGAGGAACCACAGAGACGAAGCTCAGTTTAGCCTCAGTGTATTGAGCACAATTGCCAAAATCATATTTTTCCTCCCTGCTTCTCATTTTTCTCCAACTTCAGGGGATTTTTAACACCCTTTTCTGTACAATGTACAGTTTATTCAGCACATGGCTTTCAGATGTCTGGCTGCAAAGTAACCTGTTGTAATTTAAGGGAGACATGTTTTGAATAAAGTAGCTAGCACTTTTAATCTCTACTGCATTTAGTACAATAGAAGCTTTCAGAAAAAAATGGATTTTCCAGGATAAAGAGGACCACATAGTCTATGTTCATGAAAAGAACTGACCTAGAATTTACGTGTATAACTTCCAGTAAATCTGCCAGTAAATCAGCTCCTCACTGTTCTAGCAATACCTTTTAGCAATGAGCCTGTACACAACAACATCAGACAATATAAACTTGCTTTTCAAAAATACCCTCTTGTTTATGGAGGTATTTCCTAAATATTACAAAGCAAAGGAGAGATGTGATTTTATCCCCCTCTTTGACTGAAGGCGATAGGAGAAAGGATAACTGTTGCCAGAGTATATCAGACATGACAGAAGTGCTCAGTGATGACTCATGGCGAGAATCCGGCACCGAGCCCACCAGGGAAAGTCCCAACCCTCCCCTCACTGGGGCAGCCTGGCCCACACTGGAATATGTGAGGCTGTCGGCCCACACAGGTGCAAGGATCCACTCTGAAACTAATCCTACAGTGCAGGAGTACTGAGAGTTGGCATCATTGCACCCACGGCTAAGCACTCGTTAATCAGGAACAGGTTTTCAGCAAGTTTTCACTGTTACTGGTCCACAGAGGCCAAAGGAAAAAGACCATCTGCAACATCTGACAATCTGCCGCTCCAGTGTTCCTTCCCTTAAAAATGGAATTAAAGGAAATAATTATGTAGCAGATAAATACCCTTCTGGATAGAGAAGCCACCCTGTAGAATTAAATTCAACTTGGATTTTGAGTAAGCTCAGTTCAGTGCATGGCTTTTTAGCCCATGACAAGCAAGCAGCCCAGTGCTAGCGGATGCTGGGTGCATAGTGAAGCAAACAGCCTGTGTCCCCTTATGTGCTGCTACCCCTAACCAAGGTAGTCCACGTTCAGCTCAGCTGTGCCCACTAGAATGAAGCAGAGCTACATCTGTTCTCACAGTCCTTCAGTCTGTACTGTACAATGGGCACAGCAGCATTTCCCTTTCTCCCAGTGGCAGCTGGGACACGGAAAGCCGAAAGGTTCAGCTGCTGTACCTGTGGCCCACTTATCTGAGACCTACTTAAAAATCTGTAACTGTGGCAATTCATGATCTCTCCTCTGAGCAACCACAATCAGACTCCAGCTTCTTTCCGTACTTCATGCATTTCTCTTGTCAGCAATGACAGTAAATGTAGAGAGCAGTAAATTCTATCAGAGTAACAACAAGAAAACCAGAGAACTTTTGCCAACAATAAGCTGGAGAAACCCAGACAAAGCCAGTATGTTATCCTGCATGCAGTATTTTTTGTGGTTTATCAGCCCTTGAATGATTTTCCATCACTTCTCTGCCTGTCTTGTGTGGCACACATAGTAACACAGCGCCTTTTCGGGAGCAAAGCTTTCACCCACTTCTGCCATACCTTCTGCAACTAATAAGTATATGGAGAACTTAAAGCTACATAACCAAACTTAACCTTTCTCATTTCGTACAATTGCAGATGCTGAGTCAACTATGTGCACATTCTCTGATTTACACCATTGAATTAATTATGCAGTGATATCAAACGCTCAGTTATGCTTTAAGGCGTTGGGCCAAACTGACCTGTTTCATACATAACCCATATGTTACACTAGGGTTCCACATATTCTAAACTTTCATATAGAACCATTTCCTTTAAAAGAAAAATATTATTTCTAGCTTTCACAGTTGTGAAGAAAACCTGCAATTGTTAGCAGACTGTAAACTGGTGCAACGCCTAAGGCTGGGAACAGATGGAAAACTGGGCTCAGTAAAGAGACAGCTCTACTTCTCTCATTTGTTCCCTGGATGTTGATTTTAAAACCTAATGATGTCTCTTTAAAAGTTAACACTATATATTTTGGTGAACATTTAAATGGATAGGCAAGTGAGAGTGTGGGAATTAAGCCCTAGCAGGTCATAATGGGAAGCAGAATAGAGACAGGAAAGGAAAAGTGAATACTGCAGCAACACTACTATCTATGAAATGCATTAAGAGAAAATAAGGAATAAATTATACATAAAAGCAAAAGTTAAAAGAATGACAGGATTAGGAAACATCATGATGTGGGGAAATAGTAACCATAAATTTACATCTCAAAATAAGAAATTAAAAAAGGCTTAGATAATCTCATTATTTTGAAAAATCTTTTTTCAGTTATGAATGTTTTCTTAATATCTCTATCTTTTTTTGAAATGAAGCTTGTTGAGTTAACTATTGCTGACAAGTATTTTCAGTAAATGGGCACCTGAAAGTCTTGGAGAATTAAACAGAAGTTTTGTCCTGGTTTTGGCTGGGAATTTTTTTTGGTTTGGTTTGGTTGGGTGTTTAGTGGCTGGTATGGTGCAGTGTTCTGGATTTAGGAAGAAAAAAAGATGTCAGCACATCAACATTTTAATAATTGCCAAGCAGCTCTTACACTAAGCCAAGGATTTGTCTCCTTCTCATGTAGATCTGCCAGAGTGAAGGCTGAGGGTGCACAAGAAATTCGGAGTGAAACAACCAAGACAGCTGACCCCAAGTGGCCCAAGGGATATCTCATACCATGCCAAAAGGGGAGTTGACTGGAGGATGCCAGTGCTCAGGGACTGGCTGGGCATCAGTTGGCAGGTTGTGAGCAATAATGTTGTGCTTCACTTGTTTTGTGTATTCTTTTATCATTGTTCTCATTATTTTCCCTTCCTTTTCTGACTTATTAAACTGTCCTTATCTCAACATTACACTTTTTTCAGATTTAGGAGAGTGAGTGAACAGCTGTTTGGTGCTGAGCTGCCTGCCAGGTTGAACTACAAGTTTCTAGTAAACTTAAAGGCAACTTAGGCATTATCTGTATTAAGGATTTACACAGAGGTATCAACATCAAACTGTATATGTTTGAGTTCTTCACTGAGGCTGGTTGCAATATGGTCCCAGAGCCTGATGGTCCATAGGCAGCAGGACAACACTGGTTTCAGTGTTGATTGTCTGCAATGAAATGTGATTCAAAAGGTAACTCACAAAGTAAAGGAAAGCTCAATAAAAGGATTGCTAGGAAATTTACTCTTGAACCCCAGTGCAGGTCCACTGTTATTTAGTCATGAAGCATATCTGTACCTAAAGCTAGGTGGGAAAGGGAGGGTGTAGTAAGCATTAAGTGCTTCTGTGCTGGTTCCTGTGAGCCAGCTCTTCCTGTCTGCTTTTTCCCAGCCCTGAAAATCCTGGAAGAATTCAAGAATAGAGCTTAACTGCTTGGCCCAGAACTCAGTGGTGTGAAACTAGAGTGTGCAACCGTTCGCAGATGTTCACTGCCTTGCTGCAGCTTCACTGGGCATCTGCTAGCAGTTCACCCCTAAGACACCAAAACTCCTCTTCAGTGATACATGGTAATTCTAATTCTATCCTCTGCTTACCATATAGGCTTTTGATTCCTGCTTCAGTATCTTCCTCTATTGTCTGCTGACACATTACTACACCTATCCTGGTCTTTGCACTTCCCCAAGGGCTGCTTGGCTACACGGAACCAGGGCTGTTGATACAGACACCTTCCTCCTCACAACTTTCTCTGTCTCTTCCGTTTGCTGTTGGATGCATCATCCTGGCAGCATGCCAGTGTAATGAGTGGCAAGGGAAGGAGAGGCGGCTTCCCGCTCAATTAGCACTGAAAGTGGTCCCTAGTAGGTAGGAGAAACCAAGGTAAAACATTATTAGATCCGAGTCCCCATATGTTTCTAAATCGGTATTACAGATAGAAATAATTTAGGAGTAGAGGGGTAGTAAATGAGGGGTAAGTATATAAGTGTAATGCAAAATGCTTGACAGGTATGTAGGAGTTTGTCAGTGTTAGCTGCCTCTCAGAATACTTCCTCAACATCATCCTCCGTAAAGGCATATGATCTGCTCACCCAAAGATAGCAAAAGTGCTGCTACAATTATAGCAGTCGGACTAGAAATGGAGAGAGTACAATTAGCTTCCCCAAAGGGCTGAAAGAGTACAGTCTCTGTTCTACATCTCAATACAGCCTGCTCACTTCCCACCTTCCCCAGATCCCCACCCCACAGAGCTTCTGGTTGTGCACAGGGAGACTGCACACCACTAACCTCTTCTCCTGCATGTTTTCTCTGCCTCTGTTTACTCAAAACATTGACAGACAAAATTGGAGAGAGCAGAATACACAGGCAGGTAGAATTTAAAGTGAGTATAACTCAATTTCATATTTAGACTTGGACAGAAAGCAGATTTCACGTGCCAGGATGGTATTTCGTACACTAAAAAAAATACAACACTGAGGCGAAGGGACTTCTTAACTTCTTCTCATGAATATCAGTATGAAGAACATGTTGTAATATTTTGAAACAATTTAAAAATTATTTCAATTTCTATCTATTTTTACATTTAAAAACAAAATTGTAGTAAAAACCAAAACTGTTTGAAAGTAATTTAAAAAGATAAAAACAGGAGCTCTAGCACTTCAAAATATTTTCTTTTCCCTCTCAGCCAGCCTCCCATCTCCTGATACAAATATCTAAGCATTGTTATGACAGCGTGAAAGCGCCTGTCAGTGTCTGTCTCTCCATCTATCTATTTACTTGAAACATAAGCTATCTCCTCAAAACAGAAAGTACAAACCAACATCCAAACCGGCTGTACATCACACCACTTATTTCAAGATAAACTAAAAGCATTTCGCTCAAGTCCAGATATTTTGAATCTCTTGAATATGAATATGATTGAGGACTATTTGCAATCTGAAGCTGCTGAGGATTTTACATCACAGAGGAGCACAACGTATTTATAAACCAACAGTGATGAGTTTCACTTACTCTGAGTAATAATGCAATTAAGAGTGCTAATAATGCCCAAGGAGAGTCTTTTCCCTGAAACCATCTTGTCTTCAAGCTTTCTTAATGATTCTTTTGCATATTTGGTTATTATTATCATTCTGGAGTCAGTCTGACAGTTTATCAGTATCACCGCATTTTCAAGAACCGGATCAGGAAACAGCACCACTCCACCTTGCAACACATTTATTAAACCATCACTAATATAAACAGATGTTCATTTCACACCAAGTCCTTTCAAGTTGCCATTCAAGCTGTCCATTCAGAGCCAGACCTGCACCAGTTCGACACCAGAATGTTTTGAACACAAATTATGCACTTTTCCTCAGAATGGGCTAAAAGCTCATTGCGCATTTTTTTATTATATGCAAATGAGCAGCATCTGATTAGGTCCTGAGGCAGCTTCACCTGGGTGTTCACAGGAATAGCAATGGGAGCTGGGGAGGAATATTTCATAACTGAAGTATATTTTCCCTTGGGGGACACCACCATTTGATTTTGACATTTATTTGTCCTGTGCTGTAAAGGACAAAACTACAATTACACTTTTTTTTTCCTCCTGTGCAGTGGGCGCAGTGTCAGAAAAAATTAGATCAAAGGTAGTGTGTTCTCACCAAAAAAGATTGAAAAAAATAATAAAAAACAAGCTTTAAAACCAAATTTACAGAATGGATTCAAAGTTAAGTCACACTGCATTATAACAGTCTGCATGATTGAATATGCATATCATGAAGGTATTTCTTTAAATATAGTAGAAAGCATGAATTAAGACGTAGCCTTGCACTTACATTTTTTTTTTCTCAGATTAATCTTCATGCAATTCTTATTATTTTACATTTTTTAAATATTTTTCATTAGCAGTGTTAAAAATGTAAAATAAATTAATGGCATGAGCTTATTTATATTTTATTTGTTATGATCTTTTTTGTATTTGGAGAAAGCTGATGTAAATTAATCGAATACAAGATTAAATGAAAGGTATAAATCACAACATCTGCATTTAAATCACATATTAATCTAATTTTAGCATGTACATTATAGCACAGCAAATAATTCTATCTTTTTGAATTCTCACATTACGTGATCGATTTATTCAGATTTTACAGAAAACATTCTTAAAAATTATCAATCCTGCAGACAAATTATGAGCCCCTGTCATATCATCCTGTTCACAAAAAAAATTTGCATAACTGGACCCTATGGTTCCAAATTATTTCTATAATAAAACTGGTAGAGATTTAATAATATATCAACATTTTATCTTCATATAGGTAATAAGCAACTATTTACAAATATCATCAAAAATCGTAGTCCAAATTAAGGTTAAACACATTGATTGCCATGTTCCCTCCTCCTACTGAAATGAAATGAAATGCAGTTGAATGCAAACATTTTCTAGGTCTCTCCTACATAAAAAAAAGTAAGAGACTGTACCTAGTATCAGTAGTTGAAATAAAAAATAATGATTTTTTAAAGGAAAAAAACAACGTAGTATTTGATAAATAAGTAAAATGTAGCACATGTTAAGAAAGAGTTTCACTAACATTTAGGCAAATTTAAACCTGCATTTTTAGTCAAGCTGCCTGAACCATAAAGTCTACAGAAAGTAGCCACAGTCACTTTACTTTGCACATGCTTTGAAGCTGATATAAAAATAGGAGGAGATAGATAAAACCAAAATGCAATATATGAAAAAAGGGAAACATTTTAAAATTTAATCTATTGCCAAATCTTACAATCACTGATGGCTGATTTAAACAGTGGTAGTGAATCAGCAGGTGAGAGTTATGTTATAGATACTAGAACACTTGATTTTTTCTTACCCCGGTCTTAGGTAAATGAAGAACTGCAGCCTATCATTTCAAGCACATGGATAACATCATAAAAGAAATAATACCATTGGTATGCTTGAACTACACACTTGCATCATAAGTTCATTCCTCAAGCAAGTTGCAAAATATGAAAAATATATTAGTATGTACGAATCAAACTAAAATCTGGAGTATGTGTTTCATGTGAATTGCATGTACAGGAGACATTACAGCCAAGTCATTCCAAGATGCTCTCTACTTCTAGAAAGGATTCTATGACAGCTGCCATAGACTTTCTCCATGCCTCCATTACCCTTAGTCCAAATAAGGAGAAAGACAGCTGACCTTCATATCCACTTACTGCTGACTCTTTATATCCACACTGCTGATATTGTTAGCAGAACTCTAGCAGATCTGTGGAAGGTTGATTTTGCCAGAAGGCAAATCAATGAAGGTCTTTTTGGTTGGACTGGGTGGCTGTTGAATAGATTTGATAATAAATAAACTTTTTTTTTTTTTTTTTTTCCAGAATATCAAACAACTTTTTGATGAACATTAGTTCTTAATGTGCAATAGTTCTCAGCAATGCAATGGTGTGAAAAGTTTGCTTGCCAGGGATAGTTCTCAGTATGGCATGAGATGTTACTTGATTGTCTGGTGTACAATTGAAGTACAATTCCCTTCCATTCCAGAGCTGGGCAGATACGGGAAGCATTCTCAGTGTATACATATAGTCCTCAAAATTTTCATAAGGAAAAAAATTATAATCTATTCGCGAGTGAGGAGTAAAAAAAAAGCTCTACATCTTTGCTCTTTAAAATGCACTGATTTATAATATATTATAACATTTAGGATTTTAATACCAGTACTTTAGTGTAATAAAACTTTCAGTGATTCCCTGGCATGTCTTGTTCAGACTTAAGTTCCTCATTTACATATCTGATGTCCCCCAAGAGACAGACAAGCTTCAAGTTAATTATCCATGTGGCTGTAAGAACTCCTGTTTCCTAGGTAGGAATTCTCTAAAAGAAAACTAACAGTTATTAAATATTACTTTGAGTTTCAGAAAGTAATCAAATTGCATTGTAAGAGGTACTAAAGAGATAATTAAATTTAATATTCTTTACAGACTAAATAATATATAAACCATGTACAACTCTTACACAACCCACAGATAAAACAACTGGCAAGAACTTAGAAGAAGCCCAGTTCTGAGTAAGTTCAAGCACTGCAGATGCTCAGAATTAACACTCTTGAGCAGACTCCTTACTTCTCCGTAAGATGAGTAGTTCTGCGTGAAAGCAAAATTGAACCAGTTGTAAGCAGTGACACATTTCTAATTGGTTCTGGTGAAGCAAGATTACAATACTAATAGCTCATATAAATGTGGAGAGAATCATGCTCTTTATAGGAAATACTGAGTGATGAAATACATACTTCTGAAATGAAGTGTAGCTGTAGCAAAGATGCAAACACATCTCCTGCATCTCACTTAATTCTTATTACAGGGAGGAGCAATTCTGTAGTGCATGTTGTCACTTGTGACAAAAGCACCTTTGAAAAATGATGTGATGTATCACAGAAAAAAGATGGAATAACTAGCAAGCATAAGGCAGACTTAAAATCCAATTGTTCTACACAATTTCCATTCACGTATCATCTGAGCGCCTTCAGGAGTGTTAGACAATGTACCTAATATATGTCATCAGTGGCTCATTCTCTGTCATCCTCAGCTGCAGCTGGCAACTTACAAGTACAGATATCAGGTGAAATAATTAATCTGAGTATTTTACAATAAATGAACATGTGCATCTATTTCCCAGAGTCTCATGATGACTTGCATGAGAGGCAAATCCACTGACTGTCTCCAAATTATTACATGAATCCTATAATTAAGTTACAATGAATGGATAGAACGTGGATGCTCTTCTCTACACAGAAGACAACAATCTCATTCCACAAAGACCTTGGAGGTCATTCAAGAAACAATTAGATGTCCTGCTATCTACACTAAATAAAAAAGGCAGAGGGCAGAGTAGCTTTCTTCTGTTTCCTGTAGCTTCAGTGCTCATGTTTTCAAATGAAACCAAACAATATTAAGGCACAGAGCAATACACACGGAACACATATGCCTTGTAAAAAGTTGCTATTATTTCTATCTGGCAAAACGGGGAAAGAAGAGTCACGTTTGTCATTTTACAGAAAGGCATTTATTAACAAATGTCTGTTAATTAGTTTCTCAGCATCAATATACGCAAAGTGAAAAGCACTAAATAAAACCACTGTCATTGTTCTGCTATGTAAGGATAGATGAGGATACATGTTAATGTCAGCTGTGTGCACATTCAGCTAGCTTTAGGGTAAAAAGCCTAAATTTGAGAACAGAAAGAGGTAAGACCTCACCTCTACATGTCAACCAACAGTCTCTCACATGTATCTGACATTTTCAACCACTTTTGCATTTAATTAGGTGTTTGATTTATTGTGACGGTGATGGTTAAAACGCTAACATTCACAGACCCTGGGAATGCAAAATCTTGTATTCCTTACGCAGGAGATGCTACAGATTATTTCAAAGAAGATAATAGAAGAAATATTCAAATAGGCAATGCCTATTGTCTATCTGAGATGATCACTTTTGGGTGAAATATGGAATGTTGACATACAGCTGCAAAGGAAGTCATTTCTTCTAGGTCTCCTCAGTCAAAATGATGGTCACTGAGATGCAGACTTCTGAGGATGTTTGTAGAACTGTGTGGAACTGTTTTCTTGAAGTGTCTTGTCTAATCTTGGGAAAAATTAGACTGTGAAGTGTTCTATCAATTTTTGTATTAAACTGTGCAATGTAAATACTTAGAGAAAGCATCTTCTAAGATATGAATGGGTCACCGCCCTGTAGTGTTTCACTTTCTCTTTCCTTTCAACTGTTTTTTCTTGGCCTTCCTGTTTTTAACAAAAGCAAGGAAGAACTGGCGCAATTATCAGCAATAAGGTGAGCTGTACGGTTTGATCTGAACTGTTCCTGGGTGAAGTCTGAAGAACAATGTATGTCACTATAAGATTTGTCTCTGAAACAGTGGTTCACTTCAATGACAATTTTAGAACAGACATACACAAAATACTAAAAGGAAGGCATAATCCTGGACTAGGGACACAGATTCTTTGAAAAATCCATTTACACTAATCACACATATAAGATAAATGCATAAAGAAAATGTGCTACCAGAACGCCTTTCATTTTCTATATCCAAGTGTTTCTCCTCTCTTAAAATATAAGTCTCCCAGTGAAATCAGTGACTCATGAAAAGAGTCACACTTAGCAGGAACTAAGTACTGATTTAAGTAGAGAAATATAGACAAATTCAATGATTTAGAGCTAATAAACATATATTTTCAGCAATAAATAGAAGAGAAAAGGCAATTGCCATCTCTGAAAGGAAGATGCAGTTAGGAGCCTTTTTTCCTCTGGAATCAAGAGTAGGGTCAAGGGCAATTGCCACCATCACTCCTGTTTTCCAGAATGCAGATCCAGGTGACATGCAAGAGACAGTTGACTTCAAATAGTTGATGTGAAATAATCTGTCTTTCAAATAGCATGAAACTGCCTACTTGCTAATGAAGTTTGAAGCTAGATTTTCCCCAACAATAAAAGCGTGTAATTAACTTCTTTTGGATTCTTGACACTGTTTTCAGTCCATGCTGTAGTTATGTCACATTAAGAAACTGAAGCTAAGCAAAGCTCTCTATGTCATTCATCCTATTTATGGCAGTCTTGATCCTACAGTGAAATGGCACAGGTGGAAAACATTCTTGGATCTACAGCTAAATCACTGGTATGGAAGCTTCTGATTAGTAAGCAGTAGATTCATTTCTGTTCCCTTACATCATTTCCCAGATGAGTTAAAAACAGGCTGAATGTCACCTCATTGTTCACTGCAGAAGTATCTGAATTCATATTATGACATTATTTTTTTGTTTGCCACCTGTTCAGTTTGTTTGCTCTGAAGTACCCAACTTCATTGTTTTTTGCTTAAGGAGAACACAAATGTTCTATATGTTGCATTTAAATTTATGCAAGTGTTAGCACAGAATTTTGCACAATTCATTGCAGTATGTGAGATTACTTGGGAACTATGCTAATAAGGCACAGAATATCCTCGTCTCCTCCCCATAGCACAGAGAGGGGTGATCAATCAAAAAGGTGCTCAGAGTCAGACAAAATGGCCATATGGTTCTTCAGTGTTCAAATTATATATGTTCTTTAAAAAATTGAATGCTAGATAATGATTTGCCACACTGCTATACTACAGGTAAGTTCAAAAGCAGTCATTGTCAGTATGCTGATTGATGTAAAGCTTTCAGTCTCTCGGGGGAAGAGTATAGCACTTCCTACTGCTTGATCCATAAAGCAGCATTTACTGCAGCCCACCTTCCTGGTCTGTGCTGCATAATACTTTGCCAGATTATGGGAGTTAGGGAATTAAAAGGAAAAGAAAAGAATGGATGAAAAAGCCGTGACCCCCTCCTCCACAGGTGAAATATTTGAGTTCCTGCCTCAGGGTATTGGAAGTAGGCACTAATTGCCTCCACTCACTTTCACCTAAATATTACCCACTTCTGGGACCAACCAACTTAGAATTTAATTGAAATTTTTTTTCATTTAATTTTTGCATCCTGTGATGACTAGCTGGGACTGGAAGCATTCAGTATCACAGCTACAGTGTAAAAAGGGAGAATAGTACCATGTGAATGAGCCAAAGTAAAAGGCAAGGAATGAGAATTTAAAAGAAAAAAGCTCTTAAGGATCCACACAACAAGTTTCCTTTCCAAGAACCAACAACTTGCACTTCAAGTGACACTTCAGGTAGTATGCCTTGCTGTTTAATTCTGCATTTGCTGCTTAGTGAATCGCTATCTGGATTTTTGTTGGCATTTTCTCATGGCTGTTGAACTGAAACCTGCAAAACCATTCACAGACAGGAAGTAGAAGTATTATTGATCTGTGTCTGTTTTGATGTGCTCCTTTCTGGGAGTGAAAACCATACAGCACGATTTATACTGAGGTTCCCATCAATATATAGAATACATGGGAGCAAATACACAAAATAAAGACATAAATAGATTATTAACTTATTATTTGATAATTATCTCTGATTATTTCTATATATCTATGTTATGGTTGTATGAGAAAAAAGGGGACAAAGTACAGAACACCAGAACTCCAAATCCTTGCTCCAAACTATTTCCAAACTGAGCGAAAAAGCATAAGCAGAAGTAGCTGTCAGAAGGACACAGGCATGATGGTTAGAGTCCAGGGGAACACAATCTGAAAGATAAAAAGTGATATGAATTGATAGTGTTGAGCAGATAACCTTTTCGGTTACCTGCTTAGAGCTTACCACCGCCTGCCTACTGGAATGGGAAGGCAGGCAAAGGAGAACATTGATTTCAAACAAGATGTACCAAAATGAGATTGATCAAAGACCAAGTGAAAGACTGAAACTTGTTCAAAAACAGTCTTTGCAGCAGTTAAAAATGTTTAACAACGCTATTAAAACAGATTTGTGACTTAAAATATATTTGGATCCAATTACGCTGTTTTGCATTTTGTTTCATTCCTTAAAATTGGAAGCTATCTGTAAATCAACAAGGTGGCAATTTTTGCGGAGATAAAAATAGACAAGGAGTGTTAAAGTTGTGGAGAAACAACTTCCAACTGCCTCTTCATATTGAGATTTCTTATGTATCTCTAATTGGATAGATGGTAATAGTTTGTCAAGTCAAAAGTGCTTTATAGCAGTGGTCAAGTGTTGTATGAAGGCTGAATCAATCAGCAGAACAGGCAAGATGACCAAATATATGTTAATGGCAGTAATTGAATAGAAGCAGAATTATTTAGGCCTATGGAAAATATAAAAAAAATATGGAGGATAGAACCAAAGATTGCTTAGAGGATATTCTAATATGGCAAGTCTATGTACTAGAATTACAAGGTAATACAAGGAAGGTAATTTCATTTTGCTTAACTCATGTAATCTATTCATTTCCGAATGTAAAGTTAAACATGGATAACTAAAGCAAAAATTCTAGAGGCAACGTCAGTCCCCTGAATACTGACAGTGCTTTAGAATAAAAGAGCCGTATGCTTAGGGCATAGATGGGACACTGGACCCACAGCAGACTCACAACTCTGTAGAGCCAGGCACAATACCACAGGACATATCAAATGACACCTACAGTAAGGCACCTGAAACATTTACAAAGAGTCAGAAAAATCCCTCTCCAAAGGTACGAGGCAAAGTCTCCCTTAACCATTACTACCAACATATAATTCTTTTAATCTTTTTATCCCACTTATTAACTCTACCAAAATCTCTTTAGTTGGAGTTCTTAAAGAGAAAGACAGGTTTCACAGTTTCACAGAGAAGGGAGGGTTGCTGTGCTTACGCTTTTGGACAAGGGTTATTTCTCTCGCCAATTTAAGTGGCCATGATCTAATGAATTAGATGCAGAAAGGCATACTTGCATAATAAAGGTACGGGACTCTGAAGAAGGATCTTAACTTTAATTATTTGGAGAATTTTATGAGATTCTTCTGTTCTTGGGGTTTCCATTTCTCTTTGGAAGAGTAAATAAAATTAACTCAATTTCCAGCTGTGGACAGATTGTGGGCAGACAGATAATTACCTTGTCATACCTGTGGGTAGCCAACTTCACCCACTGTTCAGTAGCATTTGAATTGCTTGCCTTATCTCTCACTGGTTTTGACTTTGCTGAGAATGGAGGTGACATTTATCTCAACATAAACATTAGTAAACCATTTTAAGAGATGCAGGTTAAGCAAGGAACTGTAGGATACACATATGGTCAGAAATATTACAACAATTTTAGTGACAACAAAGACCAGAAAGGAACTGTTACATTTGGAGATATAACGTAGTTGAAAGTTAAAGGACAAATTCAGGTATGTGTTACTATTCTCTCAATGCTAAAAGAAAGAAGGAAAATAATGACCTGTAATTCCAACAGGGAGCAAAGAATCAGACCTTCTACAGACAATAGGGGTGTTTCACCCCATACTCCTCTTTTGATTTCCACATGAAGCCATACACTGAATGAATTCCTGGCACAGCTCCGACAAGTTTCTTGTCACTGTAGCCCATTGTTAAATACCTAAATTTAACAAGGGAAGTAACAGATGAGCGTTATATGAAAAGCGAGTATTTTGGTATTTAGGTAGCTTCTTGACACACAAATGCCATAAAACCAATAGGAGCTGGATTCAGCCAGATGGCAATGACTTAGAAGTAAGAACACACAGATTACTTTAACAGCTACAAAAAGGAGGCACCTGATCCCAGCTGGCGGGTCCAGAGTGTGTTACTCTGGCACAAATGTACTTTATACAGTATACAAACAGAATGAAGATACTTTGAAGAGAGATCAAAAAGGCCCAAGGCTGCCTATAGCTGGCAAGGAACAGGACTGGATTTGAACTTTGGTCCCTCTCAAAAGTAATGCTTTCCCTTCAGGCTACAGCCTCATAGCACTCTTCCAAGGCTAGATACATAAGTAAAGCATGAAGACCTGAAGCATGGGTCTTTTGCAAAATGTCCTAATAATAAGAGCACCTGTAGAGTAGAGACCTGCTTTTCAGTTTCTCCTCAGCCTATGGAGATTTTATCCCAAAACTGCCATACTCAAAAAGAGTGCCACACCATCAGACTGTGAGAGATAACTGTGAGAGTAAGAAAGAGGAGAGCAAGATAATTCTCTCTAACCTTTAATTCCAAGTTGGGCCAATGTGCAGTTAAAAAGACAAAATCTTGAAGTTAAAAAACAACACAGAAGTTAGGGTCTAAATTCCAGGTTTGTGGAGAGGTAGAATCCACTCCACACAATTGTTGGTCTTCTTTTTATATATTTACCATAATAATTAGAAATTAGACACAGAAATTATGACAGAAACGAATAATTCACATGTTAATACCCAGTGTTTTGGACAAATTTTTCTAAAAGATGAATTTAATTCCCTTATAAGTTCAAAACACTCTGTACCTAAAAAGTTTTAAATTGTGTCAAGTTACATTGAACTACAGTATGCTGTCTCTACATTCTATACTTCATTATAATTATCTTCAGTGATAAGCAACTGGAAGGCAACAAAAATGCTTTCAGTCTAAACTTTATACAAGAACAAAGTAGTCAAGGAGAACAACTGGGATGGGAAATGCTATAATGTCTGAGAGATGGTTTTGACAGAAATATTTCTAGCACCAGCAGTAGTATTATAAGTAAAATGCAGAAGACTTTACATGGATTCACAGTCAGTGCAGCAGTAATAATTCTTGACATGCATTATTTTTGAACCACTGCTGCCCCTATGCAATGTGTTACGACAATGAACTTCCAGAAGCAATCAGAAGATGTCACAAACATTACCACTCCACTCTGTAACACACAGTAGTGAATCAGGGCAGGCCTCAGGGAGACTTTAAACGAGTGGTGGAGCACAGCACCAAGGCAAAGGAAGCCCTCTAAGCTTCAGACTCTCCTGCTTCTGTCACTGTAAGTTGGTCTGACTCAGAGCCAGCAAACGCAGTAGTTACTGCTCTTTCTTACAGTGGCTGTAACAAATTAGCCTGGTGCATTTAGCAGTTCCTTTTTAAAAGAAATAAAGAAGTGCAATTTTTTTTTTGCAGGTTAGCAAAAATCATCTACTTCTTGTATTCTCTTTTAAACACAGATTAAGCACAAGTTTCTTTTTTCACTCTTAACAATACTGGACACCACCTGGGGTGAAAAGAAAGCGAATTTTATATATATATATCTGGAACATATGGACCACAGAATTCCTGTGTGCATTCTCTGCTGCTCGGTTTACATGGGAAATAAGGATAATACAGTTGCCACAGTCTTTTCACATTTCATATCTATTGCAGATTCACTAAGGGTCTCCAAGGGACTGATTTTAAGCATTCTATTTAATAGCCTCTAGAAAACACAAATCCACTTATCTGATTTAAAGAAAATGCCCAATCACTTTGGTGCATAGTTATTTGAAAAGTATTATTTACCTGGAAGATATATGTTACGACTGCAAACGATCACAGGGAATTTGAAAATAAAAATTCAAAATGTCTGTTGCATACATCCCCTGAATAGATGGAGCCAGATATTGCTCCCTGGAAGTACTTAAGGCTGCCATTCACACACACACACACACACACACAAAAAAAAAAAAAAGGTCAATATTTTCAACTGATTCCATATCCCTTTTATCCTTTAAGAATCAGAGTCTGCAACCACCTGATTCAATTCCAGGGGGATGAAGTTTCCACTAGGACACAACAATAGCATTAAATACAGCCACTACAATATGTTGAAGTTAAAGGGTGAGATTTAAGTCTGCAGTGAATCTGAATTTGCCAACTGGGATCATCTCTAACATGCTCTCAGTTTTGAATATGTACTTATTGCAAATATCTTTCCAGTGTGTCATACTCTCTGTATACACTGATAGCTCTTATTGGCTTTTCCTTAGCTGTCTTCTGAAGACTTTGATAGTCTCTTCAACAGTTAGGAGCTTACAGAGCATCAGTCGCCATTTTCATTATAGTTTTAAGATGTGGATTGCCAAAGTTGCCGGCTGGGAAGTGGTGGACTGAGGGAAGTCCTGAATATATTTTATCACTGAGCATTAATTTATTACACAATATTACTTATGTCTAATGTAAACTTTCCCTTATTCATAGTAACAAACACTACAAATACACTGGTAAACAAAATGACAGATGAGTCTCACTTTACATGGACTTTGCTGTTTTCATAAACAAGGATGCCCCAATAAAATAAATTTTTACATTTCATGAAACCTAAATATAAAAATATTCTTCAAACAAATGTTCATTTTTGTTCTAAACTCATCAACAGTTAAGGACCCAATAGGTTTACCAGTTTCTGTTCCGTCTGAGGCTGAAAATGTAATGACTGAGAGCTATGCGTTTCTGCCAGCATCACTGTAGCTATATCTCAAAGCAACAATAAATCCAAGTTATAGATACAAGGGCTGCTTTGAAAGTAATGTCTCCTATTTTATTATGTTGGCCCACAATGTCAGAAGTGGAATTTGGTGTTATGGCAGTAGAGGTTGAACCTTCCCACCAATATTTCATTACATTTTGTTGTTGTGTGACAGATAGCAGCAGACAAAAAGGCGTCATAAATGGAAGTGCATGTAAAAGAAAAGTGTGTCATCCAGTTCCTTCATGTGGAAAAATGGCACCCACTGGCATTCATCAACACTTGCTGAAAGTCTTTGAAGACCAACCAGTGGATGTGAGCACAGTGAGGTGGTGGTTGGTGTATTTCAACCACATGAAAGAAAAGCCACCTTCCAGATGGCCACGCACAGCTGTCATACCATGAAATAAAGAGCATCTCGATCAGCTCATCTAAACAAATCGGCTTATGGTGGTGACTGTGTTGAAAAACAATGTTCTGTGGTTGAGAATTTGCTCCATGAAATATTTTTATTGTTTTCTTTGTTGTAGTTTCTATGGAAAGAAATTGGAGATATTACTTTTGGAGTGACCTACGTACATTAAAAAAAAATGACAACAAAAAAACCTACCTTCCTTCACAGGCCCAAGACCTTCAAGCCAACTCCTCTGACCTACTGACTTCACCAATATTTACAGATCAGGGCCAAACTGGAACTTAAGTACAAATACTTACAGTTCAGGACAACGCCATTCTGTGCTTTTCAGTGCGTGAATTAGCCAGAAAAGGTTTCACTTAAAACAAATCTGTGAAATGGGGAACAACGGGAGAGAGATGTGGCTCCTCTTCATTCCACAAAGGATTCTTCCTCACTAGCGGAGCTCTCCTCTCTTTCTCCCTCTCTCAGTCTGACAATCGCAGAGTGCCAAGATGTGGAAATCATCCTTCCCCTGGTGACATCTGTCTCCCCAAAGAGCTCTGTAGGCCGCTATTGTGATAGCTTTGGAGTCTAGCATACGATTAGGTGAATACTGAACAGTCTGAGACTTCATTCTCTTAATGTTAGTTCTTCTGGCTTACATCTGATTGGCTGGAGTTAACTCAATGTACCATTTCATTTTAATATTTATTACGTGTGTGAAAAAGAGGAGGAAATGGCTCAAACAACTTTATGAGCAGGACTTGCAGGTTAGAAAAACCTTTCATGTACTGAGTGATATATCCGTAAGTAACAGACAGCAATGTCCAGCCATGGATCTACTGGAAAAACTGATCTTCCACTTTGAAAATGATGACAGTTCCAAACCCGTAAGAAGGCTTTACATGCCCTTTCTTTGCAAACAGACACTTCAGTACCCTCTCATTACTGAACTGTAAAGAAAAAAAAGACTTTCAAAAATAACTCTCAACTCTCCTTAGAAATGACATTTAAAAGGAGTACTGATTAATATCATAAACAAATCTGAAGAGTTAAAGAAGTTTTAAGCGTTATCTTTTTCAGAGTGGCTATCAATAGGAAGCTGACAATAGTATTATTGCTATTTACATATTGGTAACACGCTGGTATGAATTTGCATAACGTATTGTGGTTCTGTGCTCTAGGGAGTTGCATTGTAACATATTGGTGCTTAATGAACTCTGAAAAAATTGATTTTCCACAGAGTAAATTAAGGAATGCATTATAGCTGTTAAAGCAATCTTAAGGGAAATCTGAGGCTTCCACTGCAGCACCATGCTTAGTAAGTAATAAATTACATGTTATACTTATTTGCCTTAATTCATGCTAATTTTGTCCAATTAATGTATCACAGTAATTCAGAAGCCTGTCACAGGAGAGCTAATTATTTATTGGATTTTTGTGTTCAGCTCCCTAGGAGTCTACTAGCAAACAAACTTGTGACTGTCTTTCTGTTAGGTCCACAATGACATCCTTACGTCTTACTGTAGAAAGAAAAAGAATATTATTATTTCCTGTTTTAAGTTATAAAATGGATCATTATTCATGTAAGTTAGATTTTGTTTACAAACTGGTGTCACATAGTGGCAGACTGCTGCTGTTAGGATGAGATCCAGTGTTTTTCCACTTCTTGTAAACGCCTGAACGTGACATAATTCTTATTGAAGACCACAGTGGTACTTCTCACAATCTGAAAGCTTCTGTCAAGTGTGTAAAGTTAAGGATAACAACTTCTAATTGTTTTCACTGAAATCTATGTTTTTAAAATCCATTGGCTCGAAAAAAAATCAAGCACAACACGTCCATAGCATTTGATATTCTTTTACAGAAATAGATTTTTAACTGTGGCAGAATGTTAATTCACAGGAAAAAAAAAAAAAAAAGTAATGAATTATTTATGAGATTAATTTGTGCAATTCATACCTATAAATAATATGGCAGTTGCTAAATAATTTGCACAGTGATAAGATGCAGACATCACAGTTAAACAATAAGAGAGTCACCAGCTGTGAAATACCCACTGTCTGCTAGCATTCTGTCATGCACAAACGTTTACAGAAAATTATTTGTTGGAGGTGGAAAGTATTAGATCTGATATTCCGCTTCTTCTCATGGGTAGCGGGAGAATTCTTGTCAGTTGATTACTGTCTTCCACCCTACGTGAAAAGAAGTGATATTTCTTTAAATGTATAATGCAAAGTGACGTTACCAGCAGGCTACATAAAATCATGTGATGTAACCTGCCATAATATGATGCACATGACCGACTGTGTCACAAATTTAAAGAGATTTATTTTAGAACTGGTGAGAAAAAAAAAATTATTACCCCTACTCCTTTTCAGTCAGTTGCCATTGATCTGTGTTTGCCTATAGCCAAATGAATACCTGGTAGTTCAGTAATCGTGTCTGAGCAATATCCCGTCTTGCACTTACTGTAGCTATTATTATCTCTCAAAATGCATCTGTCAAGTACTTCATAGTTTTCTACCATCCTTTTTCAATATTTTCATTCCTAGGAAGTGCACAAAAGATTGGCAAAGGACTAATTATCCACTCCTTGTTTCTTGGATAACAGTTGCTTAACTGTTTATGGCATTTGGAAGTTTTCTTCAGTTTCCTCCTTGGCTTCTCCACTCCAGAAAATATAAAGCCCATACTTAATATTATGCAAGTCTTAAATCCCATTAAAGTCAGCAGAGTAACAACTGAATGTTCTCCTGAACTAGGAGTTTTATTTTCGAACTGAATTACTTGGAAGTTCTGAACAAGGATAGGCAATATGGGCACCCCTTCTAAGGTCGGGAGTATATGTGACCAACCATATCATGCAAACACTGTGGTAGTTGTATGAATGGTTTGGGAAAAGACGCAGCTGTGCAGAAAAGTAAAAATCAACAAAGAAAACCCATGAATCAGGAAGAAAAGAATGTATGACAATGTCAGAAAATTCTTCCTGGCAGCAAATACATGAGTTTTGAAAGACCACTTACCAGACAATACTGATTTTTGTCTTCATCTCTCAATACTTTTCTTCCACTGAGTGCTCTGCATCATTGCCTATATGGAGAAGTTTAAATGGCCTCTTCTCGTGAGCCAATATCTGCTCAAACTGACATTGAAAATTGTCTAAAACACTAATCATATATAGCAAGTGACAGCCGGCTTGCACTGTAAAGATGTCACACTACAGATATACAGAATAGGAAAAGGCCTAAAATGTAAAAACAAGATTTGGAATCCCTTGTTGGTACAAATGTTTTAAAGTGCCCATGTTTACTCTCTTGTTAAGCTAAGATGTTTGCTTCTGCTAGATGTAGCAGAAACTTATAAGCTGACTTTTGTGTTACTTTAACCTTACTTAAAAACTTTAAAAAAATCCTTGGAGACAAAAGGCTGGCTATGAAGAGTGAGATATTCATTAGAAGCTGCATTTGGAACAGAGTCTTGACTATGCTTTCTCCTTCCATCTCCAGGTCACTCTTTTGTAGAGCTTAGTTGCACAATGAAAGTAGCGATGAAGGGTGCTGCATTTTTCCTTTGTTTCTTTCTCTTTCTGCCAGATAATAAATGCCTAAGTTTAAAATCCTCTTCTTTCCATGGAGGCAACTGCTTTTCTGCTACTTATGTCATTGGTTTCTTCTCAGACGTATGACAAAAGAAATCGAATTTCTAACGCCTCCTTCCATTACAGAAATGTATGGAAATCTTGGATCACACATCAGCAAGCAGCAAGGCTGCTATGAACCTCAACAACCCAGGATTAAATTCACAATCTCTCATAACACTAAACACCCATGGACAATAGCTTTTGGAACTATAAATTTCCCAACAGCAATGTATTTTGTCACTCTGCCTGACGTGTTCTGACACGTCCGTTCTTTCCAGCTTCCAAAGGCAGCTTCTTTCTCCACACCTGGAACAACTTTGTCTCATTTCTTTCCTTTCACACACCCTCATCTGTACTCCTGGCAAAGGAAAGCCAGCAAAGGGTTTTGCATAAGTCTTTTTGGCTTGGTGAGGTTTTAGTGGCCTTTCATCACCTAGCAGATGTAGAAAGGCTCTTTATGAAAATACAATAAGTATTTAAGATCACATTCAGAATATAAGTAAGTAATTTGCATAATCATTGCTTGTGCGTTGTTTCACGTCATGCAAAATCTGTCCCGATACTCCAATAAGCCTTCTTTGCTGGATCATAGGAAAAAAAATGAAGGAAAAAAAAAAAAAATTAAGGAAGTGATAGTGGAGTAGGGTATAATTTAGCAAAACAGCCCCACTAGTAGTATCCTTCCTCTCTCAAAGGAAAGAAAAAAGTTCTTACCGCTTACAGAGATTTACAGAATGTTCTGTGCTCCCACTTGTATCTCTTGCCTTTTGTTCTATTGCGCCAAAAAGAACCTGGGTCCAGTATCAGCTTTAACTTTGCATTTGGTATCTGGAAACAGGAGTTGTCTTTTACTGTCCCTTGTGACATCTTTCTGCTTTCTGAGCAGGTCATAAGTTCCGCTCATTTGCATGTGACTCTTATATTTCTCTTGCTGCTTCTCTTCTCCCAGACAACAAAGTACACTGCAACTATTTTTCTGAAATTTGGAACTTGACTTTCCAATTTGAAAACAAGCAGATTTGTTGCTTTTGATATTATTGAGATGGTTGGCAGAAATAGGGAGAGTGACAACAGTTGTACTTTCTTATCAGTATCTCATTTTTTGTGCATTTCTTCTTTTTTTTCTTCTTTTTTCTTTTTTTTTTTCGTTCTTCCATCTAGGGATTCTGGAACACACTTACATGCTTTTGCAGGGGACAGAAGAAAGAACACAGCCACTGCTTAACTATTGTTTCCTGTCATATCTGCAGTTGCGGATCTCCTACAAGTCTTGCAAATTACATTTGCATTTGTAAATATAGAATCTAAAGTAATCAACTGCAGAACTACAGTTCAGTAAAATCATTTACGAATAGCCCTACTACGCAAGTGATCCCTCTTGACGTATAATTGACCCAGTGGTCTATCTGAGGGTCACACCTCACTTGCTGCTCATACAAAATTCCTTTTTTCAGCATGATGCGACAGTTCACCGTTCTGTGTTGCAAGTGTTTTATATTGTTCTGCTGGAATTAACAGAGATTTTTTTCAGCTTTTAGATTTTCAGCAGAAATGTATTATAGGAATGCAAATAAACTACTACCTTATTATTTGATGCAAAGGCTGCTGTATAGCTCTACCTAGCCATTACATTTACTTTCCATGCCTATCAGTATGCACTCAGAGATTGATAGATGATGGTTTTATAATTCTTAAATACTTTCTGATATTCTAAACCTATAGAGCCTTCAGACATTTTGTTCAGAGACTTGGAATACATTGCTACTTGAAATAAAAAGAGCTTCAATTGGCATGGTTTTAAATCCAAACATTTAAGGCATTGATTTTTACTTTTTCTAAAGTAACTCCTTTAGGAAATTGAGTGCTACGTTGCTAATTTTAACTTTATTCATGTTAAAGTGCTCCAGGATACTAGCACAAAGGGCACTGTAAAAATTGCATTGTACTCTATTAGATTTGAATAGGATGAGTTATAGAACTCTTTGAGACTTGAATTTCCAGAATTTAGTTATTAAAATGCTTATAATGCTAAAGGTTTCTTACGTATGAATTTTATGTTGGGGATTTTTTCCTTAATAATCATAATTTCTAAGAAATAACCACCATACACAGACCATCTCTATAAGCTTTATAGTATTTTCTTTGCAAAATAGCTGTACAAAAGGATTTTAGAACAGTTGTTCACACCTATGTAAGTATCCTTTAAAACTCAAACTTTCATTGCCTAAATTACAGTGAAAATTCCTTTTTTTTTCATGCAATGAATCTTTAAAATATGTGCAGTAATGTTTAATCTGTAAAGGAACTTTTTTTTTTTTTTTTTTGCAGTACAATAAATATGATCATCTTGCATAAGTCTGAGTATAACATGCAAAAATCCGCCTGTGTGTTACATAGTGAGAGTAAGTCATTTTGTTCAGAGTACCCAAGCTAAAATGAAATAATTTGAGTGTAGTTTAAATTTTAGAACATCTTTACAGTAAGAGATTTGGACGTTTGTGGTGTATAGAAATACAACAAACATTAAATTCATTTTTCATTAATGATTATAAATTTTATTCAAGATTATGTGATGACTGATTTCAGTAAAAAAGTTGGTTCAAATCACACTAACCTTTAAAACAATAGTATAGATTTGTAGGTATATTTTTTCCAGTAAGTATTTCCTCAAGAAACTAGACAGCATACTGTTCAAATGTGAAGAAATTTAAAAGATTCTGATTTTTCCTCTCTGTTTTCCACTCATTTGTCTCAATCTCAAGCATACTCAATTATTCACTGTAAGGATAAAAGCCTAACACCAACAGGCATAGGGTTACTTTAAAAGCAATAAGCAAAATTTAAAAATATACTACGAGTTGAGAAGGAAAAATAATCAAAAGTATTCAAAAAGGTAAACATTGGCTTTGGAAGAATAAATGGAACTTTCCTTAATTGCTTTTTCAAAACCAGTGGAAAATATTCCTCATGCACACAGTGGTTGTTTTGGTTGTTGTTTTTTTTTCCCTACTTCTCAACAAGGGATAATTTGTGAAGGGATAAGTTTGTGTAGGAAAAACAAGGTGGATGAACTTTAAGTAACATTTTAATAGATATACCACCAAACTTCAGGAAGTCACTGGGGAGATAGATCGATAGAATGTATGTTATCACTAACATCAAAAAGAATAGATCTATCACAGAATAAAAAACCAAACTATTTAAAAATTTAAAGCATTATATATAGCATTTTTTACTCAAAGCCTTTTTTGAGCAATTGTGTTTGCTTGCACACTCCTTCGACAATAGAAACTTCCCACAAACCTTACCCTTACGGTCAAAGTATTACACAGGCTTGTTAACTTCATGTGTAACTGGATTAGGTATGCACTTCAGTTTTGCCTAAATGCATATATGATTACAATTCATCTTATTTTAAAGGAAGAGAGCAATACCATAGCCAACAGAAAGAAAAAAAATAAGTAAAATACATTTTTACTTTTATGCTTTATGCATTATATTAACGATTACCAAAATATAGCATTCACTACATAGCATTTATCTCTCCCTGCCTCAATCAGTTTGAAAACAAATCATAATTAATTATCTTTTCACTCATCTTCTTGGACTGCATCTTTTGTCTGTTTCCAGTGTGTCCTTTGCTCTTATATTACAGATTAGCCTTTTTCCTTCCTCAATGGAAGGAAATTTGTGGTTTTATGTGGAACTTGCTTGTTTAGTGCCAAAGTATGGTAGGCACTTTAATAACGAGCAGACAGTGCAGTGTTTCTGCTGAAGAGACTCATTGATTTGAATAGAATAGGGCCTGTAAAAGCCTTTAAAGCCTGAGAATCATTTAAAGTAAAATATGGCCTAATTTGCCTGGAAGAATGTAGGTGTGAGCAGTCAGTAAGAGGGAGGCAACATAAACCAGAATCGTCACCTGAAGTCGGGAGTGTTTGTGTATATAGCATTCACATCTTGATGTTCTTCTGAGGTCATAAAACAGGAAGAAAAACTTTCCGACTGAAATAAAAACGACAAATTTATCTTAATTTTGTGATAATCAGTAAGGGAAATTAGGATCTGCTATATGTTCTACTGTAAAATAGTCTGATTGATCTAAATTAACTCAATCTAACTACTTTTGCAGTAGTGAAATATATAGTGAGTTACAAAAGAAGAAATTTGTTTTGCACTTATGAGTTGTACAACAGCAATTATTTTAATTTAGAAAATTAAAAATTACATACAAATGGAAATGTTTCCCACCCTTGTGTAGAAAAATACTGAATTAAAAAAAAATCTTTTTTTTCCAGTGAATTGTCAGAATGTTGTCTAGCAAGCATACAATTTGAAAATAAAGCTATTTTATCAATGCCTTGCTTTTTTTTCTATTAAAAGAGTTCTGAACAAGTATGTTGGGCTGTATTTGTGTGAGCTGTTTTTCTTGTACCAGTCAATCAATGTTTATGATAAAATCATTTATGTTGGCTCCATTTAGCATTTTTTAAACGTATGCGTTAGGCTTGAATTTTCATTCATCGTGGTTACTTAGAACTTGATTGAAATATGTACCCCTTTTTCCCTTGGAGTTGGGATACAAAAGAGAATAATGCCACAAATTCATTAAAATACACTTATGGTCAGAATTAAAATTAAAAAAAATCTCCCATGAAAAATTTCAAATTGGTAGCAAAAGACCTCTTTTTGATATTTGCAAGAGCCCCCTTCTACCCTAAAGAAATATGGCTTATATACGTATTTATGGCACATAAAACATCAGGTGCAGGAAAGCAATTGAAAGATTAGATACTTAAATGAAATGTATGCTTGATTTCAAGTTCATAATTATCTGTATCTTCACATCCATCGAAATCAATAGGTATTATTTACATTTAATTTCCAAGGACTTCACGGGAAGCCTCTATCCAGGCCCCTGCTTGGAACTGTTACACATACAATTGTAAGCATAAAATGCTTTTTACATATTTGACTACATAAAACTCATTTATTTGATCTGATCCATAAATGAACACAAATCAGCGTAAATGTTATAAGAAATTTTCTGCAGATAAATTAAAGCATCATTTTTCAGAGTGAACATGTATACATACAATATATAATCTAATATATTGGTGAATGCAAGAATGTTTTGCCCACTTCTCTCAAACACTTTTTGTTGTATATAATTTCACACACCTGAATAACTAGCTGTTTCTTCATGCAGCTCTAATAACAGCTCTTAACAAAGTTACAAGGACAGCTCACATGAAAAATTTAGATATCTAGAGAACCTTTAAGAAACACGAATGCTTTGTTTCACTTGTTTCTTGACCAACAACCTTTTACCATTCTGATTATTTGCTGTACAATGGAGATGTTAATAGTTACCCTCAGACTGTACCTTATCTTTTACTTAGGCAGTGCATTCACATTTCATGTCCATTCACAGTGCAGTTCACTTGGAGACAAAAGAAAGAGGAATTTGTTTCAGTTGAGCTATTCCTTTTTAACAGACACTGCTCACTTGCAGAAGCTGCCAAAAGGATTGAGATTAGCATGGTTTTTTTGTTTTTTGTTGTTTTTTGTTTTTTTTTTTAAGATTTGAAAGATCATTAAGGTCATGGGGATTTTTTTTTAATTTATTTGCCATTGATTAAAGTGTCCTTAAAGTATTTGCTAATTGATGGCTTGTCAACTATGGGACAGCCTTGAAGTACACCTCTAATTATACTGTCTTCCAGGATGTCATCGTCAGATCTTAATTTTGTCCTGGTGGAAACTGCTTCCACATTTTACGCTTGTCCAACAATTGCTACTGAATTTGTTTTGTTACAAGAACAATAAAAGACAATGTTACTAATCTATTAGTTTAAGGCTGGACATTCTTAACTCCTGGCTAATCTTTCATTTGTTTGAATGCTGCTCAAATATATCATCATATATATATGGATATATATATGCATACATATGTATACATATATATACACAGATATATAATGCTGTATACAGTATGACATATGACTAGGAAATGTTTTATCCAAATATTTTTAAATATGCTTCTAAAAATAACAAGGGCAAATGCTTCTTCCAGAAATCTTTTCATACTTGTTTTGCTGATATTCACCTAATGAGAATTTAACCCATTTAAAATGACACATGGAATTTTTACTATATATTTTATATTATAAGGTATATAATGACTAAATTATTTAATACCAAAGGACTTCAGAAATGATGTATTTGCTGTACAAAATGTTGTGTTGAGTAGATGTGGACCCAGTCACTTATTCAAAGCCCCATTATGAGGGAACTTTTATTTCATCGTGAACTTGTAGTGGTCTTTTGGGGTACCACTTTCCACTGCAGAAATGATGGAAAGAATACAATAATGCTATTATTTTCTCTGTCCTGTTCACAGCTACTATACAAATCTCATCACAGAGGGACTGCTGATACTCATGGAGTCCAAAGATCTAATCGTTTTTCTTGTCTCTCCAACACACGTCTTAGCCCCAGGTAAGCACAGAGTAAGAAAACACCCTATACAACAACTCCAAATATGGTGATACAGCTATTTACAAATTATGTTCTCCAGAGCTCAAGAGGTAAGTATCTGTTACCAGCCCCTACTGGTAGTGTGGGCTATTCCCTTGGCTAAAAATATCTACCAAAGACACAAATTAAATAAGAATTTTGATATTTCCTAGATTAAAACTTGCCACATACATGTACACTATTTTCAAAATGATTAAGCCGTAACAGGAGCAGAGCTAGAAAACTACTTAAAGGTCAAAGACACGACCCTGTTGAGTCTGAGTCAAGTTTTGCCAGGAGAGGTTGGACTAACCACTCCTTCTGTCCAATTTATGGTTATCAAACCTTTCTTTTGAAACTGAATCATTATAAGCTGGTTTTGGATGCATGTTACTGTGTATTTCTGGACACCGTCCTGGGTAATGTACTCTGGGTGTCTCTGCTTGAGCAGGGTTTGGACCAGACAGACCCAGGGGCTCCTGCCAACATCAGCCATTCTGTAATTCTCTGATTCTCTGATTCTGTGAATATGTAGATCAAAAGGACTGCTCATAGTATAATGGTGATAGTACGTGAAAATATAATTTTTTTAAAAGACTCTAAGTAATCAATACAGTTTTTCTCCAGAATTTCTTTAAGTTTGGGACCAGGTAATACAAGATGGGTTTCAACAATGGGAAATAATACTATTTGACCCTTTTTTATGTTCCTGCCATACTGGGATGTTTATTTCTCTCTGACATAAGTCTGCACTGAGCACTACTGTCAACATTTCCATTTAGAAAAAATACTACCAAAACTGGTTCAGAACATCTAAGACCTACACAAGGGACAAGGCCACCTATGGGGGTCTTTACGTTAATGTTGACATTGGGCCTAAGCCTTGATTCAAGTTCCCAGGCAACAGATCTATTAAAGCTATATTACTAAGGTTCACACTGCCCCTGAAAGCTTTATTAAATGATTATTTCACAGCATGGAGGGAAACGTACTGAAAATTAATATGCAGCATCAGCAAATCATACTACATAGTTAAGATATGCTCTTTATGTAAGAAAAGTAGAGTAAGAAACTGTGAGTGAAATTCCTCTTATTAACTTTACTTATCTATACTGACTTCTAGGGCTAAAGTCAATGGGGAGAAATGGGCTTTTCTAGAGTTAATCTCATCTTTCGTCTGTCTGAAGAAACCGGAGTGGGGTTGGATGCATTGCAGTGTGGAAATTCCTCTCACGGAATCATAGAATCATAGAATCACAAGGTTGGAAAGGACCTACAAGATCATCTAGTCCAACCATCCTCCCATTACCATTGCTACCACAAGCCACTACAAGCCACTAAACCATATCTCATAGCTCCTCATCCAGACACCTCTTGAACACTGCCAGGGATGGTGACTCCACCACCTCCCTGAGCCGGTCATTCCAGTGCCTGACCCCTCTCTGAGAGAAAAAGTTCCTTCTTATGTCTAACCTAAACCTCTTCTGGTACAACTTGTGGCCATTTCCTCGGGTCCTGTCTGTTGACTGGGAGAAGAGGCCAAGGCCCTCCTCATCACAACCTCCCTTCAGGAAGTTTTAGAGTGCAATGAGGTCTCCCCTGAGCCTCCTCTTCTCCAGGCTAAACAATCCCAGCTCCCTCAGCCACTCCTCATAAGACTTGTGCTCCAGACCCCTCTCCAGTTTTGTTGCCCTTCTCTGGACACGTTCCAGGGCCTCGATGTCTTTCTTGTAATGAGGGACTCAAAACTGAACACAGTACTTGAGATGCGGCCTCGCCGGTGCTGAGTACAGGGGGATGATTACCTCTCTGCTCCTGCTGGTCACACTATTTCTAATACAGGCCAGGATGGCATTGGCCCTCTTGGCCACCTGGGCACACTGTCGGCTCATGTTCAGGCGAGCATCAACCAACACCCCCAGGTCCTCTTCACAGTCATCCAGCCACTCAGCCCCAAGCCTGTAGCGCCGCATGGGGTTATTGTGGCCAAAGTGCAGGACCCGGCACTTGGCCTTGTTGAACCTCATCCCATTCACCTCAGCCCAGCTCTCCAACCTGTCCAGATCCCTCTGAAGAGCCTCCCTACCCTCAGGCAGATCAACACTACCTCCCAACTGGTGTCATCTGCAAACTTACTGAGGGTACACTCAATCCCCTCATCTAGGTCATCAATGAAGATATTAAACAAGATGGGCCCCAGTAACGACCCCTGGGGGACACCACTTGTAACAGGTCACCAGCTAGACTTAATTCCATTAACCACTACCCGTTGGGCACAGCCCTCTAGCCAGTTCCTTACCCAAAGGAGGGTACACCTGTCCAGGCCACGGGAAGCCAGTTTCCCCAGGAGAATACTGTGAGAGACCGTGGCAAAGGTTTTGCTGAAGTCTAGGTAGACTACATCAACAGCCTTTCCCTCATCTACCAGTCTGGTCACCCAGACGTAGAAGGAAATGAGGTTGGTCAAGCATGACCTGCCTTTCATGAACCTGTGCTGGCTGTGCCTGATCCCCTGGATGCCACACACATGCTGTGTGATCTCACCCAAGATGATTTGTTCCATAACTTTCCCTGGCACCGTGGTCAGGTTGACGGGCCTGTAGTTCCCTGGATCCTCCTTACAGCCCTTCTTGTAGATGGGAGTCACATTGACAAGCCTCCAGTCCTCTGGGGTCATCTTCTACAGTGTATTGCAGAAGCTCAGCTATATGCCCAGTGTGGCGGAAGTTAAAATGAGGCCTAGCTTATGTGAAAGGAGTAAGATTTGATTTTTCCATCTGATCAATGGCATTTTGAGAGGCATCCGGAGTGCATACCGGATTTATTCTATTAGATTATTATTTTTGTAGAAAACAGTTTGAGACAACTAATGCTAAAGTGTCCACACATTTCATCAAAATAAATTTTCAGAAACAGTTAATTAGCTAAACATATAAAGCGTTGCCACCACCAGAATATACATATTTTCTTCTGTAAAAACACAATTTATGTTTTATAAAACATTATAAAATGTTTTATGAAGGTGATTTTTAAAGAACATTTAAAACCTCTGAATAATTTAAAGATAAAATTTAATCATCTTTAAAAAAAACCACCAAAAAACTGTCATTTTACATTACTGCATTGCTAAGAAATATACTAATTTCTATTGCACAGACCTAAAGTTATGAGCAATGAAATAGATTGACAAGTTCTCTTGCTTACCACAATTTATTTAGAAAGTGGGGGATAGAAGAGTGTGGGCAAGCAGTTTCTATCCTTGTGAGCACCAGGTGGCAGTCCAGAGTTAAGTGACAGGTCTTCATCTTAAAGTGGAATGGAATGGAATGGAAGTGAGGTGAATAGTCCAGTTTTAAGTGACCTAAGTTCATCTAGTCCATTGCCTAACCTCTTCATGTCCAACCAAAAGTTACGGTATGTTATTGAGGGCACTGTCTCATGGCTTTTGAAAACAGACAGGCATGGGGCATCAATCACTTTGCTAGGAGGCCTGTTCTGTTGTTTGATCTCCTTCACAGTAAGGAAATATGTCCTAATGTCAAGTCTGAGCCTCCCCTGGCAAAGCTTTGTGATGTGCCCACACATCCTGTCATCAGTGGCAAGGGAGAAGAGCCCAGCACTTGTCTCTGTACTTCCTCTCCCAGTGGAACTGCAGAGAAAAATGAGGTTGCCTCCTCAGTATTTTCTCCATGCTGGACAATCCAAGTGCCTTCAGTCTCTCCTCCTAAGATATGCTTTCCAGCCCTGTTAACAGCTTTGTTACCCTCCTTTGGACACTTTGAATGTTCTTACTATCTTTTCTACATTTTTATGTCCAGTGACCAGAAGTCCACACAATATTCAAGATGAGGCCATATCAATGCTAAATACAGTGGTGAAAATAAGAGAATCACTTCATTTGACCCACTATCTAGGTGATGTTTAATGTACCTCAAAATGCTGTTCACCCTCTTGGCTGCCAGGGTATACTGCTGGCTCATGCTAAATTTGCTATCAGCCGTCACACCCAGATCCCATTCTCTCCTGTTCTTCCCAGTTCTTCAGGAATTTCCAGTCAGAAATCTCTCTTTGTGTTCTGAAAAGCTCATACACTTTTCAATCTGCTGGATAACATAAAATTTGATGGACAATTTAGGATAAAAATTCGTTTAATGGAAAATAAGATTCAGAAACTCATCCATATCACCTTTCTTATGCTGAAATGTCAGCAGATTTCTCTTAAACAAAGACTGTTTTCACAAATGAAGCCCTATAGTCCTATTTTTGCTGGTAGACTATACTAACAGATCTAAAATGTTTAAATAATCTAGAAAACTAAGTACAGGAAGTATGAGGCATGTCAGTTGCTTATCTACTAAGTCACAAAGTTTTTCAGTGTGTGTAACTCAGATCCATTCAAATCTCTACTTCTAAAGAAAGGGTTAATAAATGAATGAATAAATGAATGAATGAATGAATGAATAAAATTCCACTGTTCCAGATTTGCACCAGCAAAAATACTGGATAAGACATAAGCTTACATTACAAAGTGGTGGGACTAGTGTAAAATCTTTCTTCAGAAATTTCATGGTCCAAAAAGGTCAGTGGATGCCATTTTTTCTGCATGGAGGAATTCAGTGACACACCTTTACTTCATAGGCACTTCTATCTCAGACGCCATTTTGTCAGATATCCCCTCTGCTGCCATCTGTCACATGGCAACAAAATGGAACGTTGTCAGGAAGGTTCAGCCTATACTGCCATACTACAAGCATCTACCTCTGATATCATGGGCCAACATAATAAAATAAGAGGCATTGCTTTCAGAGCAGCCCTCAAACATCCATTCATTTTGATGCAGTGGATACATCAGGATTTTTAGGCCATGTTCCTGGTATGCTCTTTTAAGTCTTCCTCCACATAATTTTTATATCTGTGATATCTCATATAATAATTCTTATGAAATTCTAATTGAAGTGTTCACACTAAATACATTAATAGAAATTTCATAAAAGTGCTACAGAGAAACAAACTCCTTCTTCCAGAGTACTCTCACGTGGTTATAATCACAGAATCACTGAATTGCAGGGGTTGGAAGGGACCTCTGGAAATCAAGTCCAACCCCCCTGCTAGAGAGGGTTCGGTACAATTGGCCACACCAGGTAGATGTCCAGACAGGTCTTGAATATCTCCCTAGACGGAGACTCTATAACCTCTCTGGACAACCTGTTCCAGTGCTCTGTTACCCTTACCTGAAAGTTCTTCTGCATGTTAGCACAGAACTTCCAATGTTCAAGTTTTAGGCCATTGCTCCTTGTCCTTCCTATCACTCACTACACACCAGCTAGAAAAGCCTGGCCTCATCCATTTCCTCCCACTTCCCTTTAGATATTTATAAACATTTATCAGATCTTCCCTCAGTTTTCCCCAAGCTGAACAGACCCAGGTTACACATCCTTTCCTCATATGGGAGATGCTGCAGGACCTTTATCATCTTTGTGGCCCTCCTCTGGACTCTTTCTAAGAGATCTCTGTCTTTTTTGAACTGGGAAGCCTAGAACTGGACACAGTACTCCAGATGTGGCCTCACCAGAGCAAAGTAGAGGGGGAGAATCACCTCCCTCAACCCTGGCCACGCTCTTTTTAAGGCACCCCAGGATACCGTTGGTCTTCTTGGCCACAAGGGCACAGTGCTGGCTCATGGCCAACCTGTTGTCCACCAGAACAATCGCTTGACTGAAGTCTAAAAATCATAGACCAAGAAAAAGTTTACTCACATTTTTATCTGTTATTCCCTGTTTAAAATACGCTTGTGGAATCTTCAGTGTACAAAGGCTATTCTCATATTTTTTTATGCTGTTCTGACAGCATGAAAGAGCATTATAGCTTTTGATAGGTCTATAAGGGAAAGCCTGTTATGCAAGCTGTGCAGTACAACTTTTGCTATAGCATACAAATGCTGGTTCAGGACCCAAAGATAGGAGCAGAGAGGGCTGTAACGAAGGGGCTGGAACAAAATCCAGGAAAGAAAATGGATTCTGGCTGTAATCATTGCTCAAAAGAAAGTGAGGACAGTCTTTGAAGGTCATAGTTGCTCTTTAAACATCCCTACAAAGGAGAATATGTTCAAAAGTAATAGAATTATACTAACTGGTTTTTAGTTGAAAGTGGGGTGGCTTAAAGATCACATATATGGCCCATGACCACTGTTGAGCTTAGAGGCAATAACTTGCTATACTACAACAACTTCAGTGCTTTCGATTTCTGTGTTCTTATTCCTAAAGTAGAATGCAATGGTGGTACAAAGACTTTTTCAGTTCCACACTCTGCTTCAAAAGTTGCATGTTGATAAAGACACAGTACAAAAATTTCACCTTGTGAGTAAGTTGTTCAAAGCCGAAGTGTTAAATCTATCTCTCATGCATAGCTTCCTTCGCAGATTTTACAGGAATCACTGCAGTGGTAAATATTTATAAAATCAAAATATATAAAAATAGAATATTGATACTTTCCTTTTATGAGTGTTTGGGACAATCATCCTCTATTTGCAGAGACTGCCAGATTTCACTGGAGTACTTACAGTCTGGCATATTGAAAATCACAGAATCATAGAATCACCAAGGTTGGAAAAGACCTACAAGATCATCCAGTCCAACTGTTCACCCATCACAAATAGCTCCCACTAAACCATGTCCCTCAACACAACATCCAATTGTTCCTTGAACACCCCCAGGATCGGTGACTCCACCACCTCCCTGGGTAGTCCATTCCAGTGCCTGACCACCCTTTCTGAGAAGTAATATCTCCGAATGTCCAGCCTGAATGTCCAGCCTGAATCTCCCCTGCCGCAGCTTGAAACCATTCCCTCTAGTCCTATCACTAATGACATGAGAGAAGAGGCTGACCCCCAGCTCACCACAACCTCCCTTCAGGAAGTTATAGAGAGCAATAAGGTCTCCCCTGAGCCTCCTCTTCTCCAGGCTGAACATTCCCAGCTCTTTCAGCCTCTCCTCATATGGCTTGTGCTCCAGACCCCTCACCAGCTTTGTTGCCCTTCTTTGAACACGTTCCAGGGCCTCGATGTCTTTCTTGCAGTGAGGGGCCCAAAACTGGACACAGTACTCGAGGTGCGGCCTCACCAGTGCTGAGTACAGGGGGACCACCACCTCTCTTCTCCTTCTGGTAACACTGTTTCTGATGCAAATAATTAATAATAATAATAATAATAATAATAATAATAATAAACATCTGAGAAATAAGTACTGTGAAAAAAATCTTTTTTTTTTTTTTTTTAATATATACAGATATCAGTGCATTCAAACATTCTTTTATAATGAACAGAAAAAAAACCAACTACACAAATAAAAGCAATTAAAGGAAGATATTATAGAAAAAGTCACTAGTAGGGACAAAAAGAATAGGAATTTGACAAACTGTATATTAACTAACATTGATAAGCCATGGGTGAAACAGAGTAATAATTGCACAGTCTTACTCCACAGAGCCAGCCCTTCTGAGCAATCTGAGACTCTGATGCTGACATCAGTAAAAAAAAAAAAAAAAAAAAATTGTAATGTTTTTTGTTGCTGCAAAACCAGCATAGCTAAGAAAGATGTTTTTTGTTCCTTCTTGTTTGTTTCCAGTCTAATTCTTTAAAATATCAATAATAAAAAGATAATTTAAACGGTCCAGTTGCCATTGGTCCTTAAAGGTAGCAGATAACTGTGGTAAAGAGACAGGATTCTGTGCCTTATATGAGGCAGTGACTTGGAACCAATGCATATCTTCTGTGAATCAAATATAGAAGGGAACTGACATGAGCTGTGAAAAATAGCTCATCTCCTCCAAATCATTTAAGCATACTCTGATGCCAGTCCAGAAACCAGTGGCTCTGAAGCACCTGAGGCAACCCCATAATCACATCACCTGTGCCCAACTCTAGACCGGGCTTTGGTGTCACAGCTGCTCATAATCATCTCTGTACCAACCTCTGAGCCTATGCAGTGCTGACCACAGACTCCCCTTGTTTCCAGAGAAAGAGAACTGCTGGCAGAAGGCTTTTCCTGAGGAATGTTTTTGATGCAGGAAAAGGTTTTTGCTGTTGATCTGCCACAGCCAAGATTTGCTGATCTGCAATGTCTAACAAAACTTGTTTTCCTCTTGTGTCATTTTTAGCACAACCCAGAGCTTCAGTTAGAGGAGCCTGTATTTGTTAGGGACTTTTTATTATATTTGCCATTGAATTTTTATCCATTTCATAAATTAAGATGATTGTTAACGTGACTATGAAGCAAGCAGTGCATGGAATGGGCACCTACTGAGTCTTTCTTTAATCAAAAGTAAATATTGTTCAAACCACATGTGCACTACGTGCAAAACATGATTTGCTGTATCTTTTACAACTGAAACTACTTGCTTTAAAAACTAGATTTAATTGATTTTCAGATTTCAAGCACCATCTATAAGGACATTTTTTTTATTGCACTGGATTCGACTTTATTGTTTCATTTTATGTTAGTCTGTTGAGATCACTTTATATGAGATATTTTCTTCTTAGCCACATTTTATTGAAATGTCAACTAGTACTAGGGATCTTTCCATAGGTTTTTGAAACTTAGAAATAGCTTGGCTCTTACATGATACTTTAATAATGTTGCCAATCCTCTGATAAGTTCTTCACATCAGACATTTAGCCCCAATACCTAATGCTTGAGAATCTACATTGATTCTCTTCACGTTCCTCCTCTGCATTCCAAGATTTATGAATATTAAGTTGTGCTTGCCCCAGAGCAAAAGTATACTCACTAAGATATTTGCTGAGATCAGGAGTCTCTCTGCCCCATTTTTAAAACAAAGGCTTAATAAGGAAGCCCTATAAAATGTACAACACTGAAAAAATAAGGAAAATTCAGTATTTTTAATAAAGTAAGAAAAAAATTCCTTTAGTTCAAAGAGCCCTATCTGAGCTATCCTAAATAATGCAGAAGAATAACAATTTATGACACTTGTACAGAATTATGTCTGGTAAGACGTGTGAATGAACCCTGATTTCTAAAACTATGACCATTATTTTCAAAAACAGTGGTCGCCTAGGTAAAAAGACATCATTCTCTATAATTTTAATCCTTATAAGTATGTGAACAGAATCCAGTTAGACCCAGCAACAATGGTTATGTCAATATCCAGCATGCACAGAATACTTTTTTTGTCCAAGAAAAAAATCCAGAAAGTTGTAGATTGTGTAGATGAAGCACACATGCACCTTTTGATGCTGAAATATCTTTCAGAAAGACTATCTATCTGAACATTATCATTTTAAATGCACATGAAAACACATATCCTTTTAAATTGTGGAAAATGCAATTAAATTTGTTAAACTCCTTTACAAATGATCCCAGCTTCCTTGGTGACTCGATCCACTTTTATGCATACATGAAAATATGGTATTTATTTCAAGCAAGCTGAAACCAGTACAAATAAGGGGAAATAACAGAACTGGATGGGGTGGTTTACTGATTTACCAACAGGTGGAATAAACATGCTGAGACAAAATCTTTGAGTTCAGGTAAGCGCTGAACAAAGCTAATAGTAATCATTCATGCAGGCAGGTATTAAAATACTCAAGCGTCATTTTTGAAACTGTGACTACATATTACTTCTGCCCCTCTGTTTGTAATTACGTTGCTTTCAGTCTTATATATTAAACAGTTCCCTAGCCGCTCTTTAGAAAATAATAAAATGCTTAATTTTAAAAATAACCCCACATGGTTAAGATAATTCATGAGATAGAACTCAGTAACATAATTCATCTTCTTTTTATACAAACCTCTGTATTAAATCAAAAATAGAGCTCTATTGTGTTTATTACTGTAAATATTCTAATGGAAATCAACAGCATATGAGGTATTCCCAGCAGGTTCTCCATAAGCCATCACTGAAATATCTCATTGCAATTATTTTTCAGCAATTTCCTCCCACTGCTATTCTATATATTCTAATACATCGAGCACGAAATAAGATGTTGGTATCTCTCAATATAGCTCCTATTGGATTATAAATTAAGAAGGCTATAAATTGGATTGTAAATTAAGAAGCACAAAAAGTCAAGGTACCCCATGGATATGGAAAGCTTGCTCTGTGTGAGAGACCTCACTTCCCACCAACAAAGCGGTGACACTCGAGACATTTTGGGATAATGCCCTTATTCACCACACTGGTAGAAAGAAGAAATTCCCTGGCTTCAAGAAGAAGTGCTTGCAAAATTTATTCGTCTCTTTACTGGCAATTGCTATGTAGGGCATTATATGGATTCCCGGATAGCATTAATGGTTCTGTTTTCTGCATGCCTCAGGCCACAGGGCTGTGATTACTTTTAATCAGTTTCAAGCCTCCCCACCCTGAGCTGCGCTTTGGTTATCTTCACACTGGATCAGTGCATTGCAGCCTACCTACCGTAACACTTGGAAGCTTCCCTGAGGTTTTCAGGCTATGCAGAATGCAGCCAAAATGAAAGTTCAGGTCCCTTTCCTTCCCCTTTCCTCTCCCTACAGGAACTTCGCAGGCTGTTCCCCGTTTCCCATCAGTAGCTCAAGTATTACAGCAGTAACAAAAACTCCTGTCCTTCCTTTTTGCAAGTCAAAGATTAAAAAAAAAAAAAAAAAGGGGGGAGGGGGAGAGGTAAAAATAAATACATAATTCTTTTTCTTTTCTTTTTTTTTTTCATGGGAATTTATAATGTTTTTCCTTTTGTCTACGTTTCTCTTACCCTTAATTTCCTCCTGAATGCTTACGCAGATTCACATGAGTTTACTTTATAAGCATTCCTGATAAAAATCAAGTCCCAAAACATCATTCTGCATGATCAGGAATAAACTTACCAGGCTTCAACCACTAAAGCTCAGTCATCCTTTGTAGTCACCCACAAACAGGGAGAAACAACTGTTACCCACACTCACACTCGTGCCTCTCTCTTTTACGTTTTCATTTCACAATGAAAACATAATTTACCTCTGCCAAAATAACAAACACATTTTCGGTTTCAAAAGACCTATAGCATAGCAGTCGTCGTTATGACAACAGGGAAAGAATTGATGACAACAGGAAAATAACTTTCACTACTATGTGGTAACTTTCATTAGCATAGCAAACATCAAACGACCCACAAAATCAAGTCGGTGAAGGGAGTGGGGCACAACTAGAAAGATGTAGTGACATCTTTCCCTGCACAGATGCAATTCTCGTTATTCAGAAAAAGAAAGAACAGAAAGTTGGAGGAAATGCGTTCATGACAATCACTGGTGAATAATATATTAATTATCAAAAAGGGCTCAGCCAAACACGCAGACAACTTATATAGCACATCAGACAAAATATGCCAGCTATTCAAAAAAATGAGGCAGATGAGATTAGGCTCGTGCAGGTTGTCTTGCTGACATGCAGTGTTCTAGACAAGCAAGTGAACATGCTACGAGACAAGCAAGTGAACATATTACACAAGGACCTATGCAAACTACAAAACGATCAAAGACTGCTTCAATATCATAATGTAAAATTGTAATGGGAAGGCAGACAGGTTGATAAAAAGAAGCAGATCTCTTTGAAATGCGAGTCAACAGAAAAAAAAAAAAAGTGACAGATTAATAACATTTTCAGATGAGGATTTCAGATTTTGGCACCTTCCACAAGAGCAGTGTAGGAACACCAAAACAGCAGCTTTTAAAACAACAAGATTAGCATAATTTTTGCAGACTTTTTCCCTCCACTATTACGGAACTGCTAATTTCAAAAAGGAAGAAAAGGAAGATGTCCAAGGAGGGAGGGATGTAAGATCTAATTAAATGGAGAACAATGCTGCTAAATAAAGCTTAGGGTGTTTTTCTGCCTCAGTGAATAAACTGTGGACTCCTATGAATCAACACTGATTTCTCAGCAGCTCTTCCAAAAGTAAGAAGATGAAAAAGTTCCTACTCTTTTTGCAGCTTTGTACTTTTTGCAGCCATTAACTCAAGTTTACCTGAAAAGAGAGTTTTGCAGTTGCAAAGCCAACAGTTGCAGTACCACCAGCTTTAAAAGCTGCCACTGGCAGCACTGACTGTGGGAAACCGACTGCAAGATTAAGACTCCAGCTGCAGGAAACCATGGTTTTTTGTTTTTTTTTTTTTTAATGTTGACTACAAAACTTCTCTTGCTCGTTGTTGAAATACAGGTTGCAGGAAAAACACTTTTGTCCTTCAACTGGAAATGTACCCCAAGTTCTAGTTAACTCCTGCTGGAGAGACTGACTGACCAGCCATGCTGTGATGAAAGGATAAAGGTAGGAGCTCTGTACAAATGGACAAGATACAGTCATGAACAGCCTATGAAAAAGACAGGCCAGAGGACTTCACAGTATGAGAAAGGGAGATGGAAAATAAATAAATAAATAAATAAATAAGGACAAATAAGATAAAGAAGCATAGCCAAGTCACACTGGAAAAAAGGAACATCAAAATCAATGTTAAAACTTCTGTGGGCAAAGTGATTTTTTTTTTTAATGGTGAAAAGCATACATGGTAGCTTCAAAAGTCTTGTAATTTTCCCATTTTCAAAATAGCTTCTGTTAAAATCACCAGTGAAATCAAGGGAGAACTGGGGCAATTTCCTAGATTTTGATTGATTCTCAGATGGGCCATCTCTTACAGTACTTCAAAATGTAAATATCCATCCTGAGAAGTCAGAAGAAAAATGCTTCTGGAAGCATCAGCCAACTTGACCCTACACAGCTAAGACAGTCTAGTAGGTAAGCACGACCCTGTACAACATAGCAAAGTAAGTTGCAAATTTGGTATTATGATCTACTTATTTAATTGTTAGTAAAAACAAACACTTTGCATTAAGCAGAAAACCAAGTGAATAACCATTTTCTGATCAAGCTAGTGTAGACAGACATAGGCATATAAGCTTCTGTATGTGGATGGTCTTTTGTGTCCTTAAATACATGATTCTAACATTTCAAGATGAGTGTTGGCTACTAAGATTCTGTTTAAGATCAAATATTCTCTCTTTGATGAACTTTTTGTGTACTTCTTTCCTGTCTTGCTCAAGCCCAAATTAGCTACAATATGTAATTATAGGAACATAAAAAGCAAATATTTATAAGCAGTTGTATTGAGGAAGCTGAAGAGGGAACAGATAAGATTTAGAAGGTTTTCTCCCAGTGCCAGCTGGTAGGACATGCTGTAAGCTACATGAGGTGGCCAGTTGCCTGGATCACAGCAACTCCACTGTTCACAGCTGGGATTAGTGGCAGAGAGCACAATCCCAAATAAATTTAGAGAGGATCAATTTCAGCATTTCATATAGTACTAATAGCTGAAATCAGAGAAAAAAGTAACGGGGAATTCATTATGAAAAAAAAAAAACAACCCAAAAAATAAACTTCTTTTGTTTCAGAGAGAACAATTACTTCTGATGTACATTTGCTTTGTATGAAGGATGGCGGCTGGCAGGGAGAGGGAAGAAAGAAAAGATGTTCAGGTTTTGAAATGATTAAATCTATGGACAAATGTTTGGCTTTGGTCCAATAGTTTTTCATTTACTCACTCTGGTCTTAATACAATCCCAAGCAAAGTAGTTCTTCAAGAATTTTGTATTTGTAGTAGATAAAAGTTGTATTTATTTGTAGGGTTTTGCAGGTCAAGGGGAAAAGATTTTTGGATGACTGTGAGATCTTCATTTTTTCCTCATTTTGAGCTTATAAAAGGCAAATGTTCTTAATTCTTCATTTTTGTAGATTCTTTGGAACTGTTTTTCTGCAGTTTAGCAGTAAAGTTTAGAAATCATTGTGAATGATTCCTTTGCAAAGTTCCACAAGCTGCTAGGAACAGAACAAGTTAAGATACAAGAAGTGCCTAGGGAAGAGAGCACCATTCTGTACATTACAATGATCAGAGGCAGCCCAGAAGCACAACTAGAAAAAAAAAACTGTTCACAACATGCATCACAGTGTAGAAATTCCCAGAAAACTCAAATACCATCATGGTTAATTTGAAATCATGAAATCTGGGGGAAAAAAAATGCAAAAGGCACTGAACAACAAAGTAGATTTTTAAGTACAGTCAAAAGAATTTGCTCTTGAATCCAATACTTCTCAGGAAGAAACTCACTGAAATAAATATCAAACAAAACAAAACAAAAAAATAGATCAAAAATGATGCAAGACAATTTTGAATCAGTGTATTTTTTTCTAAATGTTTCTTGTCATTGAGTAGAAAACATTATCTGCGAGAATTAAGTGTGTTCAAAACAGAATGTCATAGGAAACAACCCTTCATGTTTGTACATGCACAAGGATTACTAGGTCCACAACTGCAATAGACATTGAGAATAGACTAGTTTCTCAGAAATAAAAGCCAAACTGAAAAAAAATACAATAAAATCATGCTTGTATTAATGAACAGTAAGAAAACATAGCAGAAACAAAAAATTACCTGGAAACAGAAAGAATTAGAAATCTTCAGGATTAATGAACTAAATGGCTCAGAATACCATTCACAAAAGCTGAACCACCATCTACACTGAACCTGGTTCAACTTCTCATGTATTACTGATCAGTAACTTAACATCCAGTACACATAGGTTTCTTGAATTTCTTTTAGCAATACTTCACAATGATGCTCCTCTGAGTAGCATACAGCCAGTTGGTACAAAATTTGCTCATTAGTGTACCAAGGAAGAAGATCAGGCCTCAGCTAGTACAAGCATTGCAAATAAAATAAAGATAAGCCTTTGTGCTGGTGGTTGGCACTTCTTTGCAAATCATACAGTGTTCTGTATTGTCTCTTAAATGCCATCCATTGGAATAAACAGTTTGTATTATAATCATTCACATGACTTTTTAAGAAAGTTGTTTTGCTACCACTGTTTAAATAAGCACTTAGATTCCAACATACAGAAGTTCATAAATATAAGTATGTATGCACTTCTATTTCTATATAAAACACATTTAGACATTACTCTAATTTGTTGTACTCTGATGTTATGGGGTTTTTTTGGTTGTTATTGTTTGTTGTTTTGTTTGTTGCTTTTGTTTTTTAAGGAAAAACAACCCCAAACCAAACAGGAATTATGCTATGTCTAAATCAGAATTACAAGGTCTAGGGGAGGGATGATGAATTCTATGTCTTAACTGCATCATTTACAAAGCTCACATCAACATACATTTTGCTCTTTCCTGGCTGGCTAGGCTTCTGATGTTACTACCATCCGGAGAAGTTCAACTTCTACATCCTTGTATGTGATATTCCCCTGTTGCAGTCTCTTCCACTAATCTTCTAAGTGTAGTATGTGATTCCTTCTGTGTGCAAAAGCTACAGGGCAAACTGCGATCAATGTGTAATTTGACTTGATGCCCTTTGAGTTTCCCAGCACTCTGAAACAGGCAAAATCACTTAGAGCAGCTGATTCAATTTGTCAGGCAGCGCTGTGTGTAACATGTGTATCAGCCCTAATTCAGCTGTAGCAGAATAGGGTGTCTTGTCAGTCATTTGGTACATTGAGCTATTCACAAGAGCACAACAGAGGAAGATGTGAACCGTAAGCACTCCCATTGCATGAAAAGGGCAGAGAAGTTTGGTAGAAAATAAACCCACTTGTATTCCAGCTTGTCCTCAGATATCAGAGGGCCTGGGTACAGCTGAGCTTCGATACTGAACGATACCTAAGTCAGCACTATTAGTGCTGTCGCGTTCAATAATGATCTATCAAGATTATGGATTCACATACAGTACACTTCCCAATTTGTCTGTTATGTTTGAATGGGCTCTCACAACCAGCCTTAAGGAATTTGGCCACACCTCTGGTAAACACTCCACATAATTCACCTTGAGATTATAGTCAGTCAAGCTTCACAGTATTTAGAAGGAACTGCGGAGGTCACATGCAGCCTTATTAGGATTAGAGCTGAAGGGTCTCCCAGGGTGCTCACTGTTTATGGGGTAAGATGATTGACTCCTAGTCATGGTATTTAGCAGGACAGTGTCACCAGTCCTGAGCAAGGCCTTATGCGTAACAGCCAGGTGAAATGAGGATGTTGAGGACAGGAGGCGCACTCTATGACAAAACCAAGTAAGAATAGTTATTCAGAGTTACAACACTTCTACAGAAATCCAGCTCTGTATTTAAATGTTAATATTTGCTATCAAATAGTGATATGTTTTATAGAAGTAAATTTAGTGATTGTAGATGTTGAAAGGAAATTTTACAGAGTGGGGCCTTTTCCAGCTATCTCACCAAAGTTCTCTGAAGGAACTTGCCCAAGTCTGACTTGGGGAATTCCCCCTTTGCCTGTCTTGGAACATAGTTTCTGGATTTGCAAGCTATCACTTCTCAGATTCCCCTTCTGAGAAGGGAAAGGAAGAGAGAGATGCAGGTTCCTCTATTCAGTATTGATTTCAATAGTTCAAGCTTTTCACTCAACTAAGCAAAGGTAGAAGTTCACGTGGCAGAAAGCACTGCCACTCTGCTGTTGGACTTACAGAGTTTTTGAAATTCCTTAACTACAGAAAATTATAACGGAACAAACAATGCATGTTTATTATCCAGCATTTAATATCAGGACACACTTGTTTACAGTAATTACACATGAGTAAGCAGTTCGGATGCTTATAGTTTAAAATTCTATTAAATAAGAGTACACATTAATAATCTACCTTTGATTCTAGTGTTTACCTGAAGACTATAAAAATACTCATAAGATGGGCAGAAGATGCAGTTGGACATTTGTAATTCCCTTTCAGAAGTAAAAGTTTTATTAAATACACAAATATGATGTTTAAGTTACATCCCAGGATCTACCTGCTGGATTTAATAATAAATCCATTATAATAGATTTATTTTATATAATTATAATGGAAATATAATGGATTTATTTTATGAAATTATAATATAATTTTATTATAATTATAATTTAATAAATCCCAGGATTTACCTGCTGGAGAGGAGCTCTGCAGAGAGGGACCTGAGCGTCCTGGTGGACGACAGGTCGGCCGTGAGCCAGCAGTGTGCCCTCGTGGCCAAAAGGGCCGATGGCATACTGGGGTGTATAAAAAAGAGCGTTGCCAGCAGGTCAAGGGAGGTGATCCTCCCCCTCTACTCTGCCCTGGTAAGGCCTCATCTGGAGTACTGTGTCCAGTTCTGGACTCCCCAGTATAAAAAAGACAGGGATCTCTTGGAAAGAGTCCAGCGGAGGGCCACAAAGATGGTGAAGGGCCTGGAGCATCTCCCCTATGAGGAACAACTGAGTGAACTGGGTCTGTTTAGCCTTGAGAAAAGAAGGATGAGAGGGGATGTGATCCAGGTTTATAAATACCTGAGGTGTGGGAGCCATAGTGGTGAGGCCGGACTCTTTTCAGTAGTGCGTGGGGACAGGACAAGCGGAAATGGGATGAAGCTAGGGCATAGGAAGTTCCGCACGAATGTGCGCAAGAACTTCTTTACGGTGAGGGTGACGGAGCACTGGAATAGGCTGCCCAGGGGGGTTGTGGAGTCTCCTTCTCTGGAGATATTCAAGACCCGCCTGGACGCCAACCTGTGCAACCTGGTGTAGGGAACCTGCTTTGGCAGGGGGGTTGGACTCGATGATCTCTGGAGGTCCCTTCCAACCCCTACAATTCTGTGATTCTGTGATCATATATTATCTTTTGTTTGAAAAGTGCAGGAACTCCTTTGGCCTCTGCTGAAAATACAAAAGGATGTAAAAGTGAGATATCCTACATTTATTGAAGCCACATACCACACTGAAGAATCTTTTATCAAAGATGTAAGAGTACTTACCGTTCTTGATATACTATTTCTTGAAATGTCAGGATCCTAGAGAATTGCCATTAAGTCTCTGGACAGCATGTGCTTTCCCAGACTGTTTATCTGAGTTCAGAACTGGGCCCAAATAACTCAGAAAAAAAGGATTCAAATATATTAAGCCAAGCAGCACTGCTCACAGTGTTCCATATGTAATTGGTAAAAAATTAGGCATCTGGAATGACATCATCACAGAAGACATCACAAACAAACAAACTGTACCCCCACCATTTTACTTTTAATAGAAGCCTTCAACGATACTTCAAAAATCTTTACAGTGTTATGTAAATTGCATGCCCTTAGTGTGCTCGTATCCTCGCTGCGGGGCTGAGAGCCTACTTGGAGCACCTACCGTCTATAACAGTTTCTTTTCTTTCACTACCCTGATTAACTAAGTAACGTTCACTTCCCGGGAATCCCCCATGGAGCAGCAGCATTCCTACATGCCTGGCCATTGCACCAGTAATGACTGGATTCGGAGAGAATTTGAAAACCTTCTTCAATACACTTAATTCTGTTTTTCAACCCATATTCAAAGCAATTCTTCAGCATTGTTATGTGATTTTTGACAGGGTTACGGTATGCTCATCATGCTAAACTGAAATGTTTCTGGCAGATGTCTACTCTGCGACAATCAAACTGTGTGTACAGTAATACGTGACAACCACAGCGCTACTTTTAGTTCTAAAAATTACACACATAATGCTTTATTAATGCTAACTGGGTACACAATTATGCAGTATATTATTTATTTTTTTCATTAGAATTTTTTTGTTGCAAAAGAAGTTGCTTCAGTACTATATATGGGACTAATTTTTAAAATTTAGCCTGGAGTCAAAAATTGGTATTAGTAAAAAAGGAAAATAAATAAAAACATATCCTAATAGAAATACGGTTTCTTTTTTAAACCTGCAGAAGTTTTTCTCTTTGCCTTTTATCAAGTTCTATTCTCAGCTCTTTCTAGTTTGCTACCTGAAGGCTGTCCTGGAACAGCGGATTTAGAAAACTACTTGGTGGGAAAAGAAGCTTGAATGATTAGCGGGGAATACCATCAAGCAAGCATTGCAGAGGAGTCAAAGAACTAGGATTTATTTGGAAAGCAATTTAAACTATTCACATTTATGGGAATCAGGCGTAAATCACAGAAAACAGTTTGTTCCATGAGTAGTAGAACTAAAGAAAACTTGCCTCTTTCCAGTTGTATGATTCGCATCTGTCAGCTTAATTCCCTTATGTTTAATACAATGTGAGTTTCGGCAGCAGCTTTTTTGCACAATTACACATTTTTAGAATCCTTGTGCGGACTCTCTGACAGCTCATAAGAGCTGAGCAAATCCTGCAAGTTCCTCATCAGTAGGGTAATAATATGCCTCACTGTCCTCTATGCAGCTTGCTTTGTTATGTTTTTTTAATTGCTCTCATTTTTCAATTGGTTTAACTGGGACCAACATGTTTAAATTTTATTAGTAAGGAATAAGGAAATGGACAAACACAAATGCAAGCATTATATATCACAGTGGAATATTAAGACACTTTCACACTAAGAATAGCATGAAAATGATTTTTCTATTTGGGAAAATTTCCATAACTCTCAAAACATAGTGTAACAATCTAATAGAGTAACAAACTAATGATTCCCATAGGGATCAATATCCCGTTTATTATTTGAGTAACTCAGGAGCAACACATAAGTGAAGATACAGGACAAGGTAAGCAAACAAAAAAGCAAACAAGCAAATAAGGTATAGTTTGTGAGTTACATTTCCCCTGGAGTAGGAGAAAAAAAAAAATCTTGCTGAATCAACTTAGCATAGCATTGCATTAACCTGTAACTAAGGAGCAGGGAAGTGAAACAGGTTCAAAGTTTCCACACATTCCTGAGCTTCCAACAACTGCTCTGTAATTTTCTGCATTGCAACGTGTGTCATGTTAACACACGCACACACACAAAAAAAAAGCCAGCACCCAATTCTTTTCAACAGCCCAGAGGAATCAGACCTCCTAGCTCTGTATTTTTGCTATTTTAACATTTCAGGGTAGATTTGTAATGGTTATGACCAGCCTACTGACAGCTCACAACACACTAATCCCAGTGGACAGCAGGTTGCATTTTGTCGTGCAAAGTTTCCATGAACTTCTTTATCATAGATGAACTTTCATGCTTTATTTCAGTGAGAGTGGACTATTTATCTTAACAACGCTGCTCATCTTGCTTTCACAGCCCATTTTATTAACTTTCTTATATTAAGTAAATTCACTTTTTATCTATGATGTTTGTTTTACAGGTAATTCATCTAATCTAAAGTATTTTCTTTGGGACTTCAGTTTAGCTTTGCCCTTGAAATTAACATTTAATGTCTTACATTTTTTTTTTTTCAATGGAAATTAATCTTTATTTGAATTATTAGTCCAGAACTATAACCTACATTCACCGTATTTGAATGTTGGTATTGAAAACATTTGTGACTGCTATGTTACCCCAGACTGCTACTGTGGAGGACATACAACTTTCTGTTAAGGAGAATCCACTCTAGCAAAAAAAAAAACAACCAAAACCTGTTCCACAGATTAGATACATGCCTGTACTTGTCATGCCCTCACCAGTAAAGTGAAAGGAAGTAAAGAAGGAAAAAGCAAATAAATAACTAGATCACCTAGTCAAACCATTCACCTACCACCAATATTGCCTACTAAACCATATTCCTTAGTGCCATACCTAAACATTTCTTGAACACCTCCAGGGACAGTGCACCATCTCCTTTTCCAGTGCCCAACCACTCTTTCTTATATCCTTATATTATTTATATCCTTTTCTTATATCTGACCTGAACCTCCCCGGTGCAACTTGAGGCCATTTCCTCTTGTCCTATGGATATTACCTGGGAGAAGAGGCCAAAACCCACCTCACTACAACATCCTTTTAGGCAGTTATAGAGAGCTATAAGGTCCACAGATTCATCTAGCCCCTCTAGTATGAATGGAAATTAAATTCCAGCCAATTCAACACTTACTTATTACAAATGTAGGTCGCTCCAAAAGTAATGCTTCCTATTTGTTTCTGTGGAAGCTGCAACAAAGAACGAAATAATATTTGATAGAGGGATTTTCTCAGCAACAAAACACTGGTTTTTCCACATGGTCACCAGTATTAGCCAATTTGCATAGATGAGCTTATGGAAATACTCTTCATTTTGTAGTGTGACAGCTGTGCACAGCTGTCTGGAATGAGGCTTGTCTTTCATGTCACTGTCTCCACTGCCAAATTGCACCACCCTCCTCTTCATTGTGCTCACATCCACTGTTTTGTCTCCATAGAGTTCAGAAAGCATCAATCAAGGTCAATGGGTGCCATTTTTTCTGCACAGAGGAATTCAACAACACACCTTTGCTTCACATGTACTTCCACGTCAGACGCCATTTTGTCAGACTGCCCCTCTGCTGCCATCTGTCACACAGCATTAAAATGTAACAGAACAGCAGCAGAAAGGTTCAGCCTCTACTGCTGTACCACCACCATCTGCTTCTGATGTCATGGGCCAACAGAATAACATAAGAGGTGTGTGTGTGTGTGTGTGTGTGTGTGTGCACGCATGTGTCCATATATAAATCAATTGTATTTTCTCTTTAAGTTACATGTAAGTGTGCATATAAATATCTATGCATACATACACACAGGCTTTCCAGGGTACATTCCAGAAAAGCATTTGGGTTTGAGCTTAACTTATCAGGAGATATGTAATCAAATGCTGGCTTAATAATTTGTTCTACCCATTACTATATTCACCAATATAATCAGATAAGAAATTGGATACCAATATTTCTTTGCTTTTTGATTTCAGTGCATTCTGCCCCTCTCTGGCAGAATAAAAGAATACTATAGAACAAAGTAATTTTTGCCTGTGAAGATGCTAGTATAATGATGTCCCATTTCAGTCTTCTGTTTGATAAACTGACTATATTAACCTCTGTAGTTCTCTCCTTATAAAGCAATATTATGACTCTAAATAATTTCTGTGGGTCTATTTGGGACTGTTGATATTTTTCAAAACACAAAAAGAAACTGTTTTCCTGAACAGACACACTTCCATGCTCTGTCTTACGGCGTTGCCCATTTACAAATGTAAGGGTCATTAAGAAAGGCCAAACCACTTCAACTGAAAACCATTGTTCATTCAGAGTGTTTCAAAATCTTCTTTCTTCGAAGAAAATAGAAAATATTTCCTTTCTCTTTCTTAGTGTGGAAAAAAAGAATTCTCAGAGTATGTCCCACCTATGAGATCCAAATGGCTGTAAATGAGCATCTTATAACACAGTACATATTTAATTTACTATTTCACCAAGTATTGATTCATCCACAAATCTTGCTGGAAAATTTTCCAGACCACTGATGAAAATGTTGAATAGCACCAGGCACAGTACCAATCTTTGCAGAACCTCTCTAAAATCACCAGTTTAACAATTATTTCATCTGACAACTACTTCTTGAGACCTAGCAGTCAACTCATTTTCAGTCTATAGCATATGTATGTATTACAGCATAATCTTGCAAATCAGGATGTCATATGAATCCTAAGTCAGATGTCATAAGAACTCAAGTATATCACAGTTATATGATTATTTTATCTGCTGAGCTGTTAATCGCATTTGTTAATAACAGTCAAGACCTATTTCCCAGTAAACTATGCTGACATGCATTAGTACCTTTCCTATACTTTAATTTTTCATTATTTCCAGAAAAAAAAAAAAAAGTTTCCAATGATTTTCCCAAAGAATTACATCGGATTTTTCCAAATTCTCCTAATTCCCATTTTTGAATATGAAGAGTATTGTGGCAATCTCCACTAATTTAATAAAGAAAACAACATTCTTCAGTATAAGGGGTTTGGGTTTTTTTTTTTTCTCTGCATAGGTTAGTATGCATTATTCATCAAAGAAGCAATGAGAATCAATAGAACTGGACAGGGCGTTTCAGTGAAAACATGGAGGATGTTGGTTAGGAAAAAGACACTGAAAGCTGAGATGGTGAAAAACACAGAAACAAGAAATGAGGATAAGCTTTAATGATGTGTTAGATTCAGTTTCTTCTTTTTGTTTGTTAAGACAGCAATCCAAACATTCATCCTGGAAATTTTAAGAACTTTCCTACAAATCCCAATAAAAGCTTTTCCGTATTGCACAATGATGTTGATTCTTTCGACTGTTTCCTTTAGAGAAGGTGGAACTGAAGTACCATCAATTGTCTTGCCACAGAAATCTATGAATGTTATTGACGCAAATGTATTTCTTACCTCAATTCTTTTTCTTACCTCAAATCTAAGCCTCTTATTTCCAGAGAAGTTCCTGCACAAGTTGATCTCTCAGTCTTGTGATACTTTGAAACACGAAGCATAAATCCTACAGAATAGAATGCTTGAAATGGATGTTGTACTGAAATGTTGTGCTTAAGAAGAAAGGTTGAAGAAATTATAGTGGGTTTCTTTGGACTAGGTAAATTAGGCAGGAGTACACAAATTATATGAAAGGTTAATACAGGAAAGGTTATGACAAGAGAATGGTGATTGTTCTACACATCCACTGGGAACAGAACATGGATACGTCAGCCTTACAGAAATAAGATTAAATGGGATCTCAGGAAAAAGCTTTATCTCTCTTACGACTACTGTAGCGCTGGTGCCAACTATCTCTACACTGCCCAAAACTCCCTTCACTGCAGGTTTTCAAGAACACTCCTTCAGCTTAAACTGCAGAACTCCAAGTTCTCTAGAAGTTCCTTCCAGCCACATATGTTTGCATTTCCTCAGTATTTATGTGTGCATTTTGGAATTAACGTCTTGCAGTATGAGCCTTCTTTACAAAAGCGATCCTGCAAAGTAATTTGCAGCAAAAGTTAGAAGATGGTATTACTCAGAAACACAATATATTTTTGTCCGTTCCAAATAATGTCTGAAATACAAGTTCAGTATTATATAATCTGTTTTCAGTAACACATACGTATGCTACAAAAATACTGCAGTTCTAGTTTCAGATGCTATAAAAACTAATGTGAGCTTTAAAAGGATGTGAAACATGTAAAAATATCAATTTAACACCCAAAATGCATTTTCACCACAGGTCTTTGTAACAAGACTTGCATATGCAATACATGGAATGATTTAAAAATCATTTTGATACATTATGAATCCCCTGTAAAAAAAATAAATAAGTGAAGACATTCTCAATTTTGGTAAATATTTATAGAGCCAAACAATATGAAGTATATGTAACAATCAAATTTCTAGTGAAAATGTGTGCAAGTCAGTTTATTTTGAAAGGAAAATTCCTACTCCCAGTGTCATACCCAATTAAATTCTCCAGGTAATGACCCCATTTGCATAGAGAGCTGAACCCACAAGTGGGAATTTTAATGGGCACACCACCTGAGTACATTAATTGAGAGTGACACTACTTGAACTAGTTTTGTGCTTACCCCACTGAAAATTCTACTCATATTATTTTTAATGTCAAGCTACAAGTCAAATTTCAAGATGATGGATTTGTTCTTTTTTAAGCATTGAATTTGAATAAAAGAAAGCTTTAATTCTGTTATGCATTGCATAGCTTTAACTAATCTGTAGTTCTGATTCTCGCCATTGCTTCATTTTTTTTCAGTGATTGGAATTTAATTTTATTCATTAATTTATGAATAATTAGATAGAAAATAATGCCTTCAGCATCTAAATTGCACTTGGATTGCTGTTTAATGTACTTTCACCAGAATATGCGTTACAGTTAAGCTGGTGTTAATAGTTTACTAAAATGTAATTGTGTAAATAAGTTTAATTATTCTTTCTGAAGAAACAAGATGGAATATAAAATTTCAGTCATGGATACCTACATTTTTTTTACTTAACCTTATGAAAGCATGGTAGCTGCAAAGCAGATTACTGACGCACAGACAGCCGTTGTCAACAGTAGTGAAATGCTTGTGCAGTGTTTCCCTCTATCCTTAACACACTACCCATAATGACCTTGAAGTTATCATGGATTCAAAACCATCGCTGTTGGTCTACATTAAATATGTAATCACGGTGCCTCCTCATCACAGAAGAAACAGACGAACGGAGCTAGACTTCCTAGGGAGGAAAGCAAACCCATGGTGCTTAGTTCATTTCTTTTTCCAAGCATGTTCTTATTAGTCTTCAGTAACTGAAAGTAGCACAAATTGTAAAAGCTTGCATGACATTGCAAAATCTATTAATTTTAAAGTAATGTACTGGTCTTATTCTTATGAGGAGAACTATTCTGTAGACTCAGTTTGCAAGACCGCAGCGTACATCTCAACCAACAGAACTTTCAGTTCCTTTTTTCAGTGAGCACAGCAGAACTAATACATATTCTGAGGTTCATATATTCAAATGCAAAACACATGAACTACACTAACTTACATGTATTCCAAATTTCCAAACATACCACTTTCACAAGTCTTTGATTAGAAGCTGCACATAGCAGTGAACACAGAGAAAATAAAGAAGTAACTTACAATGTAAGTAACCTACCATTCCATCAAAGTCCTTTCTCAGCTCTTCTTTGAATAAGATATTTAAAACAATAAATACACAACAACAAAAACCATGGTGTGATTAAGTTAAAGAAACAGTTACTGTGAAAAAAAGATGGTAATACAAGAGGCATACAAACTGGAGTACAGCATATTCACTGTGTGGTCACTCTTGCAACAACTTGGAGATGAGAGAAATTGCAGAAGCCTACGCCACTGATTGAAGAGGAACTGTATAGTGCTTGGGCACCAATTACATACCACTGAGATGATATAAAGAGCTTCAATTACAGTGGAGTATTTTGTCAGTTAAAACAGCATATGCATATCAGAATAAAAATTAGTTAAGATACCATTAAAGGTATAAAAAGGTACTATACAATCTTTCATCTAACATCACGTTTTTATGAGTACTGAATGGTAATGTACAACAATTGCCATAATATATACACATAAAAGAGGCAACCTGGATTGTATCTAGTGTTCTATTAAATTATTTTCAAGAGAGGTGAGCTGATATGCTAAAACCTATACAGAGCTTAAGACCACCTAATCAAACTCAACACCTGCTGTTTTGCAGAATGGAAATTCAGAGAAATTTCTCACATTCCATATACAGTAGAAATAGGCCATCACATCAGAGGTTTGTGAAGGAGGGGAAGGCCATCCTTTTATGTCACTAGCATCAAATCACTGGTAAATAGCATAAGCGTGTGCTTGTGAGAAGGTTTAATTTTGCAGAAGCAATCAACTCTACATTCGAGTTTACTGAGTACAGCGAACAAGTTCATCATGGAAGTGGGTGCAGGGTATTATTTTTATTGATCTTTTTCCAATATCCTCATGCTAAAATTGAGGTAAAGTCAAATTGTTATCTCTGTAAGTGAAAACAACTTGCAGAAGGTTTAGAAGATTAAAAATAATACTGTAAGATTAATGCCTAAAGCTTTTGTTGTCACTATCAACATTAAGTCCTTCAACATATGGTGTACACATCGACACACAACAAGAGACAGAGAGAAGATAACAGACATATTTCTCAAATCTTTAATTCTGGGTCTAAAAGTAAGACTTCAGATACCTATGTTGTCTTGTACAAGGTTACTGGGCTGCTGATTAAAGGAGCTTTTCTGCGGAAATACAGCGATATAAATGACAATGTTCTCAAAAATATACATCATTTATTGCAACCATTAAGATTAAAAAAAACAACAACAGGGATAAAAGCTTTTAATTCAGAGACTACACCAAAGGATTCACCATACTCAACATGCAGTTCCTAGCATGAGTACTGTAGCTGAAATAGAATCATTCTATCCAAAAGCTCCGTTATGCTGCTTTTCATAAAAGCCTTTTTTGTGGGAGGAGCTGGGGGGAATATTAGGTGCCATAGATACTGGCTAGAACACTGCAGCAAGTCTCAAGTAGTGCTACCTGTCCAATTATTTACTACAAGAAGTTTCCAGCATAGTCTCAATACCAAGAACTTATGGTACACACCCAAGCACAGAATTTCTGTCTCATGCTACCTGTGAAAATATCTCAAAAAGATGTATTTTTATTTTAGACCCTCTGAAAACCCATGCATACACAGACACAGTAGAATAGTCAATAACTTTAAAACAGATGTATGAAAATCAGGGCAAATGAGTCCTGTTTCTGAAGTGTTAAAGTAGCATAAACCTGTTCTCATCCGCTTAAGCCACATGAAGAAATACCTGCTTAAATCACACATGAAATGGTCTACTCTGAGTTTAAACAAACTGATCTTAAAAATTTTCCTCAGTTTAAAGTAGTGGTCTTGTATATAAACCTTCCGTTTCGTAGCCCACAGAGGCCATTTCATCACTATCTATTTACAGCACTGTTATGAACCAACCAAATACTCAGCTTGTTTTTAGAAAACCAAACACTGCTGCAGCAGCTGTATTTAAATAATTCTCATTTTGATCAAATTTAGAAATTACTGGAATTCCATTTAATTTATTGATTACACTAAGACATTAAGTTGGCCCCTTAATGATCAACTGTTCCACTGCTATTCTGTATGATGGACTGTCATGCTAGGAGCACCTGAGATGTAGCAGGTCCACCTGTAAGACTGCTCGCCTACACTGCCTCAACCTCTCTGTGCAAAGAACTCCAAGGCCTAAGCCTTCAATAAATGCTGTAACAGAAAAAGCACAAATAAGACACAAAATTATTATTCAGAACAATAACTCAGTAGAAGAAGATATCCCAAAGTTTCAAAATAAAGATCTTTATTTCAAAATAGTGTTTGAGAATAGCACATCCAGTTAATATAAAATACAAAAAGCAAGTTACCATTTTTTCAAATGGGCCGGTTCGCAGAGCTGTATACTGAAACACTGTACAGGTTCACAAGAACAGTTATAAAACACAGTTAAGTTCTGATGTTTTAATTTTACTTAAACTATATTTTCACATTTGTCTCCTTCTAATTCTGCTTGTTTTAATTACACAAGGTGCTTATAAGATTGCCTATGAAGTGAAAATTACGAAACAGAATTTAATAATATAAATACAGAAAGAAAGTCCTTACACTACATACTAATATTCTCTGCTACAAAGATACATTTTACAAAAGTGCTAATATCTCTATGACAAATAGTAGCAGATTACATTTAAATGACAAACAAATCCCACATTTTTAAAATTGTAATACTATGATAGTTCTAATCACTGTAAGGGTAAACAAACACAGCATTTTCAGTTCTTAGCGTTTCACAAAGGAACTGGGAAAAAAGTAATGTATCTGTATACGTGTGTATGTGTACACATGTGTAGGAGTGTTTACACACATGCACGCACGTCTAAACAGAGCTCTCGTATTTAGAATTTGTATTTTAACAGGTCTGAAAATAAATTCTTAATGGTAAATACATTTCTCAGGATCTCATATTTTCAGTTAAGCAAAACAATATCTGAGTTCCTGTAAGTAGAAATAAGGCTAATGTAAACTGTATGAATTTGTACACAGAAAAAAGACTCCCTGGATTGACATTTACATTTTTATACTATCTTAACCTGTGGTAAAAGTAATTTTTACTAACATCCAGTATTCACTGAAAGCTTCAAATGCAAATGTGCAGTTTTCCAAACACAAAGCGGAAACTGCTCAGGCAGAGACATCCCAGCAGGACCAGAGACAGGAAGTCCTTTTTCCCACCTCCAGAAGCACAAACAGACAAGAAACAGGCACAACTCACCCCTCTGTGATGAGGACACAAGGAAGGACAGCTAGTATTGCTACCTAGCCCCAGAGAACATGTCCCCATCACCACTGTGTCAACCATAGACCTCCGATGGGTGAAGCACTGTCTACACTTTTTCCAAGGTGCATCAAGTCCCAGTGCTCACCGTGATGCCCCCAATTTCCCCAGAGGCATTATGCCTTACAAAGGCAAAATGCCTCCAGGCACTGCCACTCAACCAATGCACCTCTTCCCCCTTCCCAATGTGGTTCAGACTTTTAGGAGTCATAATTGAGCCCCATGGGCCTGATTCTGAGCTTGGGGAATTTATCAATTTAACTATATGATTGCTTATTAGCCTGCCTATTACCATAATACCTTTGTGCTCCCTAACTGGAGCTACACCAATGGAAAATTCTGACATTAATGGAAATGTACTTAGTTAATGCAACACAGATCTGAATTTGGCCCAACATACAGGGGGAAATAAAACAAAAAATATGAATCAAGAAATAGGTAAGACACCTTCTGAGTAAAACTGCATTGCACCAGAATATACCACAATACTGCAGATGTTAAGGCACCCCCCAGCTTCCCATTACAGCTGAGGACTTGGCTATTTTACCTTCAGTGATAACTCGCAGTAGTAAGCACTACTAGTCAGTGTTCACAGGGAGAAGCTCGGGTTAATGTTAGACAATTTGTTGACTCAGCTTCACATTCCTGCAATGTTTAGTTTGTCACATTTACATAAACTGAATTCACTACAGTGGAAAGAGACATTAATGGTCAATTCACTTAACAGAAGAAAGCTATTGGCTACTGATGACCTTTTAACAAGTTTACTACATCCAATAAACTACAAATGGGAAATCTGGAGTGAAGATAGGAAAGTTACACTATGTGAAATCAAGATGTACAGGTGGTTTGTGCAGAAAAGTTAATAGTTTACAGACGTAAAGGGGAGAAACTGGCAAATGGGAAAGGAAATGGGTACCATTATTCCCTAAATCTGGGAATGTCGTAAACCTCTTTATGTGTTGGACCAAATTCATTTCACAGTTTCAATGACAAAAACAGATATTAACTAGAAAACCTTAACGGTGTAATAGGTAAAAAGTTGCCGACCAAATCCCGACTTACCAAACATTTCAGATCATGTTATTCCTTTCTGAAAAGGATATATGTTTCTGAACTATCAACTTTCTACACAGCTTCTTTTTAAGCAACACTTAAAACACATATAAGAATACTGTATTTGCTTTTTGCATATGACAACAGAATTCCTTGATTGATTCAGTATTAATTTAGTCTTTATACCGGGTTTCAATTGTGCTATCCTCTATGGATATTTCCCACACAGTGAAGAAATAAATATTAAATTATGCAACGCTATCTGTAAAACAACAAAAACGGACAAAATCATTTATGTTTTGACTCTTGAGTAAACTACTGATAATTTCCGTTTTATAGCCAAATTTTAAAGATTTATTAGTCTATTAGTTTGTTAGTGTAAGGATATATTTCATGTCTACATAAATTTCCAAAGTCTCTTTCTTAAAAGAAGCATTTCAAGTAATATTAGTACTGAAATAAAATTTAAGTTCTCTATTCTGTCTTGACTGATAGCAACAAAATCCTAGTATTCTAATACATGGCAAAACCTACATTTACTTTAGTTTGCCAAATATTCATGTATTACCAACAATGGAAGATATGAAGAATCTCTCTCAACACAATGAGATATTCAAAACAAAAGAAACACTGTCAACGTGATGTCGGTAGCAAAATCAACAGTAGATTACTGGTGCTGAGAATTTAACTTAACTTAGATTAAAATTATAGGTTGTTTTCAATCCCTAAAGAGATTGAAAAAAGACCTTAAAAACTCCTGTAAAGGAAAGTTATGTACGGAGCCACTTGAGCATTTAAATATTAAAAGTAGGTAAAGACAAGTACTTAAGACTTTGCCCTTTAGTCTCTTCTCTGACCAAAACCTGTCACTAAAATCAAATAGCAACTTTGCATGTATCACCTGCAGCAGCAGGCCTATAGTTCAGTTTCAATAAAATCTTCCATTTGCAAAGCCAAAAGGAAGCTGGAATGTAGCTTGATATTCACATACAAAACTATACAGTTTGTGTTAGAATAAAGACTTGAGGATTGCTTAAAAAAAATATTTTTATATCGGGAATGAGCAGTGCAATACCAGTTGGTTGTATGAAAATCTTACCTTGTCTTTCTTCAAATGGATTTAAAGAAAAGCTTTCTCCAGTTTTTAAGAGAAAAAACTAGGAAAAGATAAGTATTTCAGGATGGGAAGCAGATCCCACAGCATTCCATGCAGATCTCCAAGCAATCTGAAGATTCACAACATGCGTCCATTATGCCACAGTCCATATCACACGGGCAGTTACAGTCATCCCCCATCTCGTCCCCACAGCAACAGCAGCAGGCCTCCGATGTGCAGATGCCACAGGATGCTTGTCCCAGAACAATGTTACAGAGGGTGAGAAATTCACAGAACAAGCAAGCCAGGATACAGTGAACACAGCAATCTTCACGTGTATCAGTTCAGTAGAACATCACATATTAAAGACAAAAGGAAAAACAACAACAAAAAAACATTAGTATGTCATTTTAAATGCATATATATCATAATGTCAGATAAGCAGTTGAAAGACAGTGATTCAGAGTAGACATAATCCAGTATCGTAAAGAAGATGTTCCCTATCTTCAAGCTCACTTAAGCAGCCTTGTATCTCCAATTCACTACCAGTTTTGGTGGAGGTTTCCTTTTTCTACAGAAGTCTCCTGTAAATCCTTTTAATGTTTTATATCTTTTCAAGAGAGTTCATAACAATAACTGAACGTCAAAATGCATCTCTCACAAGTATTAATGTTACCTGAGATAACTGCAGAAGTATTCCATAAATTGTCAGCAAAAAACCTGGCACCCAATGAACAAATTTACGGAACAGCTTCAAACAATTAATACATTGATTAGACATGACAAACACAAACCCAGTTGCAGAACCTTGTACTTGGCCTTGTCGAATGGATGTTAAACCATGCTGGTCCCAACGCTGTTCCTTGGGGCACAGCACTCACCACTGGCATCCACCTGAACACTGAGCTATTGCCCACAACACTTCAAATGAGACCATTCAAACAACGGTAAGCATTATATGCCCTCTCATAGCAAACATGTACTACCTACGAAGATTCCAAGAGGTAGTGAACAGCCAGTCCAGACAGAAAACTCAAACTTAAACAAAATGTTCACCTTGAAAAATATTGTTCTTTTCTAGACTGAACTTTCATTCTTCGTTTTACAGCTTGCAAGCTTTTAACTCCTTTAGTCACAAACAACTGAATACTGGGAAGGTGTTCTGGGGAAAATACCCTTCACCATCTCGTTCTTTTCCTGCCCCTAAAGTTCATCACAAGTATCTGCTACAAGAAACCATTAGCAAAGACAGGATACTGAGCTATATGGACATTTATTCTAAGCAAACACAGAATCTTCTTAAAATTCATAGATTAGAGCCTGTTATCGTAATGGAAAGCTTGCAATTGGTTCCAATAGTAATATCAAGACTCCAAAATGTTTACAGTATCAAAAATGATCAGATTATTATCTCGATTGGTTGCAGAAACTTTGATGGCCAGACAGCGTACAGCTGAGTTTATACTTAGCATGCACAAATACAAAAATGCAGTTCACAGTTCAACACCATTTAGAAAATCTTTCCCAAGAATGAAATTAACTACCTTAGCTCTTAGCCCACTCTACCACCACAGCGCTGCAGACGAATTTCTCTTCCTAACTACAGTAGTATCCAAACTTATACCAGGAATGCCTGTACTGCAATGTTGTCACAGTCACAATATACATAATGAACACAAACAACCAAAAGAAATGAAAAGCAAGAAGAAAGAACCCTATCACAAAACCCATGTTACTGTGCAGGAAGTAAAACTGGGAGGAAAACACAGGTAAGACTGAGCTATTTTTAAAGAAAGTTGTTGCCTGTATTGAAAGGCTGCTTTTTCTAAGTATATGCTGTCACTAAATAAATGACCTTCACAGAAAACCCAGAAGGTATGTGAAAAAAAGCTGGGGAGTATCAGTTCACTGAAGAGGACCAAAGCCATACCAATGGCAATTAATTAGCTGGTTGTCATGGAGATGGTGTTAAATTTGTTCAGGTACAATCTCCTTTCAGATTTTCTTTTAATGTGAAGGAGAAAGAAAAATAAGCCAAGAGTTGTATCTAAGAAGCCTTCATATTTGAGGAACTGAGGTATCTACAGTTTTGCATCTTTAAAACACAGCTTCAGGAAGCTAATAATGTAACAAATTTTCAACAACAACCAAATTTTTAAATGAAACACCTCAATAACACTTTCTGAGTATCAGTATTGAAAATAAGACACTCAAATAAATTATGTCACCATGTTTGCTTCGTTTAGGGCTATACAAAATTGCAGGGTGAGAAATGAAGTTTCACATAAATTGAAACATAGGTATTTATTACTTGACAAGAGAGAGAGTCCATAAATTAAAACAAAAGCACATTCTGGACCCAAAATATATCTTCCCTGAAATACAAAAAATCTTCACACTAAGTCAATACTGACATGGAGAGGTCATGCTGATTTAAATGATGATAGTTCCAAGAGAACAGCAGGTACAAATAACAATTTTTTGTCTTTAGTGCTTCGATGCAATCTCTGTACATCTTTCTTTCCGTCTCTTCCTTACTGACTAAAAAACTGTAAGAATTATTTTCCTACTGTTTATTTTGATTTCCCTGTGCCAGGACTGTAAAACTCGTCTTTACCTAACAATTTTACGTAAAGTGCATTATTAGCATTTATTAACACGAAGTTAAGATACCTTTTGTTGATCTCCTCAGTCTTCATTTGTACAGTGAAGATAAACTTTGATCCACATTTCAATGAAAAAATTGAAATAATCATGCTTTTACATTCCTCATGGTATTGGCTTTTAATAGCTAACCATGTAGCAATTATTAAGCACATGTCAAAGCATGCTCTTGCCTAGCCCTAACTAACCAGCTAAGTTCAGAATCTTAACTCTGTACATCTGCAATACCATTCTTTCTGGGTAGATGACTGGAAGAATTTCTTCCACATATGAAACCTGGCATCTTCACTTCTCATCTACTGATATAATCACTAATAAGATGAAAAGATATCACAGTGGTTTTTGTAACAGCAGTGTTATGAGACCTTAAAGTTCAATAACATATTAACATATTACACAAAACTCACGCATTCTTCTTGACTACCCCTATTCATACTGCAAACTGTCAGCTCCTAAGAAGAATTCATACAGTTTAAAATGTTTTCTTTGGTTGCTGTAGGGCTATACCATGGCCAAAGAGACATGGCCATGAGGAAGATACTATAAAATACTCACTCCCAAAGAGATAATCACAGGTATATCAGTACCACCTTGGAGACAACTAAAATACACTTCAGTACTTGTGCACCCTGGTAATTCTTCCCTGGTTCCACGACCAACTAATTTAACACATTAAGACTGTACTTTACTTCCATTCTTTGACCTTACTACATGAAAATCCTAACAGTTTCTGAAGATGAGTGAGAAGTGGAACACTTCATTCAAACTGGAATTAAACTTCATTTATTATAGTTGGGAAATAAAATCTAAGAAAGTAAATTAGATGTTCTTAAGGCCTGGTAACACATTTTCATGAAACTTTGAACATATCTGAGTCTTTTCGGCTCAAGAAATGATAAAGCAATATCAGTCATGACGCAATACCTATGTTACTTTAAAAGGCTAACTTTTTGTTTTTTATTTTTAGAACCAGACTTGTTTTCCTTCTTCTTTTTCCACCAGATATAGTCATGCAAATAAGAATCAGGGGTGTCCTTTTACCAAGGATCAGACTCCATGTGCCGTGCTGTTGATGACACAGCACTGTTGCTGAACAGCTAACTTACAAGTTTCTTGAAATTCAAGCTTTCACCTAAATACTTCCAAAGAGAGAACACTTAGTCTGTTTCTCGTTACATAAATCCACTAATGAGGATAAGACTTTCCTCAAGACTTACAGACTAAACTGTAACAATCTCAAATTTCCACTGCTTTTCAATTCTTCTATCACACTTTTCTCTAATTAACACTGACGTACTGCACTACAGATGAATGCTACAATAAACTATGAATGTGGGGTGTTAAACACTGCAAAGAGGTATATTTTGCACATTAAAAAAGAAAAAGGATATGTCTGCCCTTGCTCTTTTATCAAATGCATTTATGATTTCATCAAAACACTGTATTGCATTTGTTGACTAACGCTCAAGCTCCAAAGGCTCTGCTGAATGGCACAGATTATGTTAGGCTTGGTCTGTCATCTGAGAGAGCATCTCTCACTAGACCAATCCACAGTAAAGGGAAAAAAGCAGATCCACTTTCAGATACACTGAAACTCTGGTTCATCCAGAGTTATCCTTTCATTTTGAATTGGATGAAAGTAAGACCCAAATTAAAAGAGTCATTCCATGAGGCATTTTTATATACAGACGTAAGTAAACCTGTTTCCTTAGTTCTTTGGCACATCTCCAAAAGTGACAGATTTGCTAGGGAACTTTAAACAACGCCAAGGCAAATAGAATCTCAACAAACTCAGTCAAGCTTTTGTTGCTTAGATCACAGATGCAATTCCAGCTACTTTGTGCTGGAGCGCAAGAGCGTTTATGTTACAAATAACAGATACTTTAAATGGGCTACAGATACCTCAGATAATATCCAGGCATCTTAAAATCTGACCTTGAGCCAGCAGTGTGCCCTTGTGGCCAAGATGACCAATGGTATCCTGGGGTGCACTACAAAAAATGTGGCCAGCAGGTCAAGGAAGGTGATCCCCCCCTTTAATCTGCTCTGGTGAGGCCACATCTGGAGCACTGTGTTCAGGTCTGGGCTCACCAGTTCAAAAAAGACAGGGAACTTCTAAAGGGAGTCAAGTGGAGGACCACAAAGATGATGCGGGGCCTGGGGCACCTCCTTATGAGAAGAAAGGCTGAGAGATCTGGAGCTGTTCATCCTCCAAAAGAGAAGGCTCAGGGGAGATCTGATTAACGTTTATAAATACCTGAAGGGTGGGATTCAAGTAGATGAGCTCAGGCTCTTTTCAGTGGTACCCAGTGACAGAACAAGGGGCAACAGACACAAACTGGAACACAAGAAGTTCTATGTGAATGTGAGGAAAAACTTTCTTACTTTATGTGAGGATGATGAAGCACTGGAACAGGCTGCCAAGAGCAGCTGTGGAATTTGCTTCTCTGTAAATATTCAGAACCCACCCAGACACTTTCCTGTGCAACCTACTGTAGGGAACGTGCTTCAGCAGGGTGTGGGTCTGGATGATCTCCTACGACCACAGAATGGTTTAGGTTGGAAGGGACCTTATCAACCTGCTCTAGGCAGGGACACCTCTCTCTAGACCAGGTTGCTCAAAGCCCCATCCAGCCTGGCTTTGAATGCCTCCAGGGCACTGTTTGCAACCTGTACCAGTATCTCACCACCCTCACAGTAAAGGATTTCTTCCTAATATCTAGTCTAAATCTACCCTCTTCCAGTTTAAAACCATTTCCCCTTGTTTTGTCACTACCTGCCCTTACAAGTCCCTCCCCAGCTTTCCTGTAGGCCCCCTTCAGGTACTGGAAGGCTGCTATAAGGTCGCCCCAGAGCCCTCTCTCCTCCAGGCTGAAGAGCCCCAACTCCCTCAGCCTGTCCCCACAGGGGAGGTGTTTCAGCCCTCTGATCATCTTCGTGACCCGCCTCTGGACCCACTTGAACAGCTCCATGTCCTTCTTGTGTTGGGGGCTCCAGGCCAGGATGCAGTGCTCCAGGTGGGGTTTCACGAGAGCAGAGCAGAGGGGGAGAATCACCTGCCTCAACCTGCTGGTTACACGTCTTTTGAAGCAACCAATGCAATGATTCTATGATTCGGTGAGTCTGCGAAAACAGTTTATCCACTGATACTCAAAGCTCTAACATTATATTTTATCCCAGTTATAAAGTTATGTTCTGTTAGGGAAAAGAAACAATATTAACAGTAAAACAACTTTAACTTTTGTCAGTTCATGTCTTCAAACATTTGTGCAATTATGTACATTATTTATTTCTAAAATATTTGTGTACACGTTGCTCTGATTTCTAATTTACTTTAAATACTGAAACCTACTTTTTTTATTTCAACTTCCTTTTTATTCTCTCACCTTCATTTTTATTAAGAGGTGCAGTTCCAGTTAAGAAACAGATTTTAAGAGATCATCTAAACTGTACAAGATCTGCAGAAGTTAAGCTGAAAAATGTGTAAAGAGAAACACACAGGCAGGCTGATCTATGCTGCTTTTGTAATGTCTAACACTAACCTCTCACAAACTGACCCAATACGCTACGCTTTCATTCCAAACAGGCAGGTCACGTGTGATAAAAGGTTTCCCTGTCTGCAATGGTAAATAAGCTCACTTACAGAATGGTGACCTTGGTCAGCTTTTTACTAACTATATCCACTAAGTGCAGACATCTCAAAACAAATCTCCAGGCACTCCGCTGTCTCACAGCAATAATCAAAAAAGGGCAAAACCATAATCAAAGTGCCGGCTGAGGTCCTCAGCAGGCGATCGCACCAGGCCCCTGCAGCGCCCCGAACAGAAGCCCCAGCAGGCATGGTGGGCTTCCTGCTGCCAGCACAGGCTGGGATAACCCACACAAAGGGATAACCCACTGTGAGGGATAACAGCCCTGGCCAGAGCAGCACAGCACTCACCTACCAACAGGACTGAGCCATGGAGAAGTACCCCCAGCCCAGGTTTGTAGGAGGTATGTGCTACACGGACTGGGACATCAGCTTACTGAGTGGCTGCGTGTGCGCACATGCAACACTGTGCCCATAATATATGCAGATTCTGTGCAGCTTCTGCTACCCATCCCCTTTTAGAAAATTCACTACACCTAGTAAAACTGTGACATGAAAATAAGAAGTCCAGAGAGAACAAACCAATCTGTCACATGGAACACGGCTATCCCTGGATAACAGAGCCACAATTATTTACATGGGGGACAAGAAAGTTACATATTATGACAGGTGATATTTTAGCATTTTAAAATATAAAATAATCATCTTTCTTGATCAAGAAAATTAAAATACTGCCTGAATGGTTGAATTACATTCCAACACAAATGGAAACTTTCATCAAAGCCTATATTTTAAACTCTTAATATAGCCATAACCTCAGAAGAAAAACGGTCCAGCTGGTAAACATACTATGAAACATGCAAATTTCCAATACCTAAGGCTTCCTTTGAATCTGCAACTTTCATTCCCATTGCTCATCATGGCAAATACTGAGACTAGTCAGATGCCAGCTGGACTGTGACCTTATAAAACAGATGCTGTGGAAAGACCTTTCTTCGTTACAGGCCCTGTGTTCCACTTGCTCATTTAACACAATGTGTAAATCACCTGCCAAGATTTCTACGCAAACAAAATATAAACTACACTTAAAATGCACCACTTTTCAAAATACCTTCTTAAAAATTACAGTTTTGACCATTTGATGTTATTTGCACACTTACTGACAACTGCCTTCTGCCACAACTTTGTCTAAATTTTTACTAGAAAAACTGTTAGAAACAGTGAAGTACTCAGGCAGAGCTCCAGACTAAATCAAATTCCAAAAGATAACATTAGAAATTTTGGCACAAGAGGTTAGAAAGATATTAATTAAGTAGTTGCCTAAATGCTGGTGGGATGGATTTCAGAAGTGTATACAAGAAAGAGAGAAAGAGAGAAATGAAAAGAGAAAAAAGGGAAAGAGATGAAGGAAAAGAGGAAAAGAGAGACTTTAATGGCCAGTAGGTATTTCTGCAATATTAGGCTATCTGTGATACCAATGCAGAGACAGAACAGTATATAAAAAAAACTATGGCATTTGAGAGAAAAAAAAATCCTATTCAAAATCATATGCCCAAAAGGAAAGGGAAGCTGACTGAAAACTATGTCAGTTTATATAGTTATATAAACCAAAACAAGATCCACTACTTCAAACAGAGAAGTCTGTTATCCTGCTAAGACAACTACTCACCCCTTTCTGTGTATATGCACATATTGTCTCTTAAGCCCACAGCAACAGGTCTGTTTGTTGGATTTGTTTTATTTTCAGTTAAGACATCAGTATCACACTGGATATTTTAATTAGTGTAGTCAGCAACATAAGTCTAATAGGGCTCATCACTTCTAACATCTAAAGCAGATGATGAAGTTTATACTAAATTCAAGAAAAACTGTTACATTCAAATGCACCCTGAAGTGTTGAATTTTCAACTTCTGATTTTAAGAAAAAAAAACACGCTGGGGGAGATTGCATCTCTAATGCAGGATACACAGGATACACAATCCAGAAGACTTTTCTCTATCCATCTCCCTCCTGCAACCAGGCTTATCTCACTTCCTATAACCTATCTTTATTAAAAACAAAACAAAACAAAACAAAACAGATCTTGGGAAGAAGATGCCTTCTCCTGCCTTCCTGGTTTAGATGGTCTGGAAAGAAATGAAGTAAAATCTACTGCATATAAAGGAAGCAGGTTCACAATCTGCTCATCATAGTTTAACAAGCTATCTTTCCAGATGAGCATAGTAGAGGTGTATGACCTCAACCCTGACTATGAGGAGTGTCACCCTAAACTCAGGTTCTGACAAGCTGTTAGAGTTGTGGTAACCACCCTAACAAGTGCAGTGACTTGTGGACTTGCATGGTCACAGCAACCTGACCACAAGCGAGAGCTCCATTTCAAAACCAGTACTCCCTCTGTACATCATTTATTTATTTACTTTTATCAACAATTGCTTTCTCATAAATAATAATAATAATAATAAAAAACAAACAAACCCACAAAAACATACCATGAAGCTTCATACGTTTCTGGTAGAAAAGGTTGTTTTTTATTTAACAAAATAATTAGTGTCTAACTCATTTTACTGCTCCTTTCCATCACAGTAAGTTCTACTTCCATCCCTCCCACCGTCCAGCTTCTTCTCTTTCGTTCTGCAATGCTAAGTATGCCATTATTATCTACCTTCCATCAGTACATGTGTATGTACTCAGTTACTAACACTCTCTTCATTTCCTAACACCTAGATTTACTGTACAGCTGCCTCACTGCTGTCTCCTTTAAACTTCCTTCCCTCTTTAACTTGATTTGGGCAGAAAAGAGTTTGCTCTCCCCTCTTCTACAGATAAACACAGGCTTCTAAATACAGCAGCTAGACTTTTTTTAAACTCCTTTTCAATTGCTTTTTCAGTATTCCAGGGTTTCTCCGTGCTACGCATAATAGGTGCAGGAATGACAACACACTTTGCCAATGGTCTGCAGAACACAGCTTTAGAAGAACTGCAACACCTCCAATACAAACCATTTTAAGTATTATTAATACTTCTTCGAATTTAAAAAAAAACACAAAACAAACAACTTTTATTCCCAACATGCAGCAAAATCCATCTATCCATGCAGAAACTTTCCTTTTTTTGCGGGATTTTTTTTTTTTTAGTGTAAGTCATGGAGTTCAGTAAGATTTCTTCAGGGACAATATGGATTAATAATAGATGCAGGGGAAGAGCAGAGCAAGTGAGTACACTTACATCCTCCTAAGCCTCACTGTGTGTGAAAGTGTTTCTAAACAGCATATCCTGGTATGATGACTTGACTCCATAGACTACACCCCCATTTAAAAAGACAGAATTATGCTTCTGTACCTCTGCTACCAAACTGTCTTTCACATTTTAAGCATTTCCAGTAGAACTTCAATTCCTAAAACTCACAAGATGTAATGTGCAGTATAAGTGGAGCTTGCAGATGGAACAATCAGTAAGTTGCTAACTGTGATAGGGGGATTTTGGTGGGGAGTAGCGCTCCATACTGGATTTTTCTCTGGCCACTTTTATTTACTTAACAAAACCAGTTATCTTCCTGATTGCCAATATTGCAGAGGACTCAAGGTATCCTCTGGGCAGGGTAGATGAAGTAAAAACACAAGGAATGTGTTTCAAAGAAAAAATGGGTAGAGCAAAGTGAAGCAAAGCAGAGTGTAGAGAAGCAAACCCAGCACCTCTTCAACACTTCACTTGGCTTGTGTAGTTAATACCGCACAAGTTAAAAAAAAAAAAAAAAAAGTCAAGCTGATAAGAAAATTACAAAAGCTTTCGAATTGTTTCCTATCCTATTCCTTTCCATAAATGTTTCCAGTAGTTTCTACAGACCCATGTCACTGGATCAGAAAGCAGAGCTGCTCACAAAAATACCCCTACCCACAGAAGATTCAGAATGAGTAAGTTTAGAAGCTCTGTTTCAAGTAACTGACCATCTTAAAACAGTGTCTTTGCAATCCTCATTCACAGAACTTTTTAATACACTCTTCTGGTACTGTACAGTTATATGCACTCATCTAGCATATGTCTTACTGTTTTAAATGCAATAAAGCTCCTCTGAACAAATAACCTAATTATATCTTTTCTTTTTTTTTTACAGATAGATTATAGTATAGATTTCCAGAAGTATTTGTAAGGGGTTAACACTTGTTAAATGCATAAGCATTTCTTTTTATATTACGGATAAATTATTTTTCTTTACATCACCATTTGTTCTTTGTGTTATTATTTGAATGTCAACTGACCGCTGCCAGAGTCCCTGATTGAGACTATTACTCATAGCCTACGGTTCCCCCACGCAGCCTCATGGGGTAAATTACTGAAAAATTGAAGAAACTATCATAAGGCTTGCATACGTGCACTGTGTAGACACAAATCTAAAACGTCTGCACAGAACTGAAAAGCAAAACACATTTCAAAAATACATTTTTTTCAACAACTATTCCCCTTATTGGTGTATCAACACTCTGGATACACCTTACTCATTGCATAATACAACTTTTTGGTTTCACCTGTACTGAGGAACAGAAAACTTAGAGCAGCAAACGTTTGCAAGGTGGGTCAAGCTACTCAGAACACACGTCCAACTTACAACAAAGAAAATTAAAACATTACAAGACTATATGTATAATTCTGAATATAATCAATCTTAGCTATTACATAAGTCAAGAAACTAAATGTTACAGTAAGGATTACTCTGCATTTCCATACATTCTGTATATTGCATGAAGGAACAATGTATGCAAAAAATCCCACAACGGAGGGTGAACCAGTTTCCACAAAACAGAAAGAGACGAGGAGAATGTATTAAGTACAGCATTATGATTTGGGAAAGAAATTTTAAAGGACTGAAAACCCAACTGAAAAATAACATTAGGTTCTTGAAGATACATATGAAAATAGGCTACAGCAAAGAGGACCAGCCCATGGCACAGTACAAGTGAAGCTCTACTTGATATTATTACACAGATTCACTCAGTAGGTTTGATTGAAGTAGTGGAAGCCAAGAGAAGTCACTCCACTGAAATCAGTGGGTTTCACTCAGGCCACTACATACAGTCCTTCTGATCCCTTCTGCTTTCATCCAGGCTATGAATCCTCCCCAATTCACTGAACAGTACAGTCTCCCATTTCTCTGAAAATCTGTGTCTTTACTCACCTCTCACACTTTTTTTTTACTTTTTTTTTTTTTAAAACCAGTTACATCTCTGCATCCTGCCTACACTCTGAAAGAAAGCCTGTCTCAAACAAATAAAATTTATATAGCTTCTGCACCCTTGTTGTAATGGGCAGGAGCAAAGCCCTCTGAGTATATCAGTGCTAATGGGAAAGCAATGGATTCAGGAAAGGCTCAGGAACACAGGGACCGTTATAGTAATTGCAAGCAGTGAAAACACATGCAGAACTAAAATGTAAAGCAAAATTATTTACTTTTGCTTATTTAAGATGTGCACTGGGAGTATGAAGCTTCTTCATGCAAATTACTTACATAGGGCACATTCGTTATCAAAACACAGGTCTAAATTTTATTATTTAGTGTTCAAACCTCACAGGTATCTGCTAACACAATATTCTCAAAAGCAAACTCTACTCTTGTGGAGCCTGCCATTAATGGAATTAAGTATTTACTGTGTTTTGAACTACCGCTTCAACTTTTTTCCTGATATACTTGTGATGATGTTGACAGGAGTTTCTGTCATTTCACAATACTAACTACAAAGAAGAAAACATCACCAGACTATGATGGCAAAATATTTGAAAGCAACAAATCTCCCATTGCTTCAATTTCCTTCAAATACTTAATAGTTTCCTTTGGGGAAGTAACTTGCTTTTTATCATAATGATTTCTATTTGCTTCAGGAGCATGAGTCATGCTCTTCAATTATTTTCAGTTGATTGTGTAATTATTAGTGAGAATAGGGTTTGGCTAGTCTTCATTCCGTTTGTTTTTTTAATAAGAATTTCTGCTTACCTTCAGGTGAAGGCTTTTGAGAAAACGCAGAGCTTATTTTACTCTTCTTGCTGCCATTGCTGTTGACAGACAAGGTGGACTGAATTTTCCTGTGCATTTTTTCTGAAACAGGAGATGAAAGTTTTCTGTTGTCTGCAGACGCATGCTTGACCCCGTTGTGCATTCCACTTCCATTACTCAAGCCCGCATGGCCATTCTGCACTTTGCCGCTTTCTTCCTCACCCCTTTCCAGTGCTGAAGTATTCGGCTGAGGCAAACGTTGAGGTTGTGCTTAAAATGAAAGAGAAAGAAAGTGTTAATTAAAAGTGCAAAATGAACACTGAATACTTTAGGCTAGACTGGGCAAAAATTAACATCCCCAGACAAAACAAGAAAGATTAAAAATAATTACAATTAAACATTTATAAAGTGCCTCGTTCATGTCTAGATGAGGCCTAGAATCCCTGTTCAGCACTGCACTGGTTTGTGGTTCTCTGTGAATTGGGCAGAGAGAAAAAGGCAAGCGATGGGAAGAAGAAAAAGCCCAGAGCGGGATGAAAAAAGAATGAAAACTGAGGTAAACCTGAGTTAAAAGGGAGCCCAGTGAAGAATTAGGGAAACAAAAACGAAAAAGAAAGAATGTATGGAAGAGAAGACAGAGTCTGCAGTAACAGAAGTGCAACTGCTGGTTGAGCAACCTGCCAGTCTCTAGGAAATAACCAGAGTGACAAGGGAAGGCCGTCCAGAAAGACAGCCACCACACCAGTATATTAGATATCAATAAGAATATTCAAGTGATTAATACCAGTTAGAAACTAAGCTCATGCGTTGCTGGAAAGAACAATTCAAAATCCTCAGGAAGTGGGGGGACCACAGCACAAAGCCGTGGCAGGCTAGAGTCCCCCCACCGTATTTCACAATCACGAAGTTACAAATGGCTGTAATGGACATGTTAGGACTTTAATGACAGCAAGATGAAATGGCCAGACAAAAAATATACGAAATCCATCAAGGCAGGTACCTGCAACGTCCTGGTTAGGACTCCAAGAGAATGTGTTATAAAATCATTCTAATGAGAGGTCATGAAACCCGATCATTCCTTTCCTTGTTAAGCTACAATATCATAAAGGAGTCTATTTTTAATAACATGGGAAATACTTCATGTATTTCAAGTCTATATATCCAAAGAAAAGAGAAGATAATGTTTTAATGTGAATCTTCGTAATAAAAACACTAGTTTCCAATTAAGGATTTTTATTTAAAAAAGCCAACTTACTTCTGAACCTAATTAAACTATACAGATAGTAACACAACAAAATTTCATAATCAAAAAGCATCAGCCCAATCACCTCTCCTAATCAAAATACTACTTTATCATGCTTGGATATAAAGAGGTTTTCAAGCAGGCATATCTTCAACTGTTTTCAGATTTTATGCAGAGGAAAAAGCCCATGTTTTACTGAATGCAGCAAGATTAAACAGAACCAGCAGTAAAGGAAAACACTGCTCAGAACTGCAGTTCATTTTCCTTTCAAATGATTCATACCAATTTTCTGATGCTTTCACAGTGTAGCTTTGTTTGCAGATTACATTTAAGATACAAATGTTTAGATAATTATCTTCCTTTAAAAGGAACAGCTACACTGATCAGGTAGATGTGACTAAACTCGGACAAATACTACCAGGACGCACACAGCAGCAAAGTCTTTAGAAGAACTCTCAGCTCTAAATTGGCCTAATGAAGCCTCAACCCTTCCCTTTTATCAAGGACATCGATACCATCGTCAGATTGCTTCCTCAAATGATTACACACTTACCAGATTAAACTTTAGACAAGTCTTAATCTAAGTCTTGGTCACGCTCATAGGCAAACAGAGATATTTTTAGAATAGTTTAAATTTTGAAGAAAAAAAAAAAAAAAAGGAACTGATTGATATTTACTTTCCGTTGGATATTTTTATTGGATATTTTTAGTTACAACATGTACAATTTTAAGAAGACAATCCACACTGCCAACATCAGACTAGGTCAAAGCAACCCTAACAGCACAGTTACTTTACAGAAGTGAGAATTTTCTGTTACAGGAAAGAAAGGAAGTGCTGGGTAGACATTTATGTTATTAATCTCCCCAAAGATGTAGCAGGGACAAAGATGACTCCCTTCCATTACCTGCAGTAACTGCTACAGAATGGCAGCACAAAGCACTTGAACTAACTTGCCCCAAAATGTTTTCAATGGCAATACTGAAGCAGCTGTTCCTTTCACTGAAAATATCTTTGCATTAGTGCATACAATCATAGAATCATTTTGGTTGGAAAAGACCTCTAAGATCATTTAGTCCACTCACCAACCCACCATCACCTTGCCCACTAAGTGTGTCCCTGAGTCCACACATCTCTTGAATACCTCCAGGGACTTTTGAACTCTATGCACATATTCTTGTTAACATTTCCAGACTATCCTACGAGTTCCACAACAACTGTGAAACAGGAGTAGTTTCATTACAAGCATAATACAAGGAATCCTTTATGTAAGATTTTCCATGTATATGCAAAAAATATTTCAAAAGCTATTCCTTCCACTAAAAAAATTCTTAACATAGACCTAACTTCAGTCAATAGTGAAATCAATAGCAGCATCAGGAATCAAAATTAATACTCCCTGAAGTTTAGTGTTCATGCCGGTAACTCCTCATAGCTTTATTCTCACTATCCTATTCAAATGTAAATGTTATTAAGGAAAAGAGGTTTTCATGTTCCATCCAGAGACACTTTCTTCACACTGCACTTCCTATGATTCTCAGCTGCAGAGTGGCACTGATAGCCTATAAGTACTACAGAGGGGTTATCCTTCCTCGGGACATATAAGCAACAGACGATACTAAAAATTCCACACGCCTGGACATGCAAGTTTCCAAAACTGACAGTTATGACCTTTTCCAAGCCAGCTAAATTGGTGGTTGCAGTGTGCAATCATTCGTGTATTTCTGGTACTCTATTATAATGCAATAACTTAAGAAATTATTCCAAATTCAATCTACAAAATTATGAGATTTTCTATCAAAGTGTGGGTGAATAGGAATCTAAGAAGTTAGTTGGCTTTGCTTTCATTATTATTTTTGCCAAGGTGGGCAGATTGTGTTGTTTTGTTTTGTTTGGGGGGGGGGGGGGGGGGGGGGGGAAGCTGTGCTTTTTTATTTTCGATTTTTTTAATAATCCCGCTCCCAAAGTACCCTTACTTCTGTCTTTTTTCATTACCACACAACTTTTTAGCTGATTGACTTTACAGTATTCACATGTGATACTCAGGTCAAATCAAAACGGAACAAAATCCCAAATGAATTAGTTACCTTAATTTAAATTTATTTTAACTTTATTGATAATTTTGCATTAGGGAGACTTGAATCTTACGGTTAAAACACACTTGAAAGCAATTAGGAACCATTTGACCGCATTCTAGCATAAAGAACAAAAGCAACTGACAGTCTCGAGATTAAGCCACAACCACTCAGTTTAAAACAGAAATATTTTTACCTTATTTTTTAAAGGTTGTGTCTATCTTAAAAAAAAGAAGTGTAATATGGGGAACGACACAATGCTTCTTAAAACACAGCGATACCCAGGGACTCTCACTCTCTCTTTAATGATCCACTGCTCTCATTCAGCTGTCTTTCTTTTTTCAAATCTTTACATATGTGACAGCTCTCAAAAGTAGACCATAGACCATCTGGCATTTTCAGAGGTGTAACTTGTGCAAATTCAGCTCTACTGGGAACACAATGCTATCTTCTGCCTGCGTTATAAAAGATACAATAGAATGTAGAACTTATGAGTTGTTTTGAATTATTCATTTTTTGCCTGTATATTCAAGAAATTTTACAAACTCTGCATTTTGTACTACATAATCACATGCGTTAAAGGTACAAAGAAACTTTTTGACACCTCTTTTCTACAGAAAGATGGCATTTTGTTTGATATGTGAACATTCAGCGCCTGTTATATCATTCTAAACAGGCCGTGTGCTGCTACAAAAGATCCCATTTTACACTCTATGTATGAGCAAAAATTTTATTCTTGATAGTCAGTAACAGCAATACACATCGAAATTTCAAATATGAGTTGGATGAACATTCAGCATCTTCAAATCAGGACAGCGTTGGTCACTTAGTATATATTGAAGATTATTTTTTTTAATTCCTTGCACAACACAGAAATACTGACAGTTTAAGCATCCACAATGAATAGTTTCAAATGTACTAAAAAATACTGTGCTTTTTAGGTTAATATGTTTTTAATCTTTATCAAAACCAGTACATTTAAATCAATATTTCATACAGTACTAACACTAGTGGATTTTCAATAAGAATGATAAATACTGGATTAATGATTCAATACACTGAATCTTTTTTGATAGAAAACTAGCAGATAATGTAGCTAGTAATAACTATACATGAATCTGCTGCCTGTGGAAAAGCAATAAAAAGGCAATATATTGCTATAGCATACAATCTATTAGCGTGTTTCACTGCTTCCTTGTCACTGCAAACTGGGCCTTAACACAGTCACTTCTGCTCTTATTTAATTGTGTGGTTACTATCTGGTGAATATTCACGTCCTAAAGATTTGCTGTGATTCTGATGGTTCTGGATGAAGTAAATATGCACATTCTGACTGTAAAATCCTAAAATGGATACGTATGCCCACTGACAGTACATTGTTTATACCTCTACAAAATAACAGCTACTCTTATGAGAAAAATCCTGACGTATGCGTTTAACAGAAAAAAATGTGTGTAAACACAGGGAAATGCTCATCCAAAAGAGGACAGTTTAAGCTATCATTAGGGATTTTAGATGAAACAAAAAACCAAACATGCATAGAATACAGGCTCCTCAGAGTCAAAGTGAATTAAAAGGAAGCATCGAGAGGGAGAGAAAAATTGAGACAGCTAATTAGTAGCCTAATCACATCAAAAGCAATTCCAAGGCAGCTGATACAGATGCCCGTGGAGTCTGATAGGCTGGCCAATGCCACCGATGGAAAAAAGTACTTTCCAGTTACAGCCTGGGCATCTGACCACACACCCAGAGAGGTACCAGTGCTTATTTTCTTTGTTTATGACACATCATTTCACGACATCAGATCAGGCCAGAAAGGCAGTATTTTTCCAGGTGGACAAGGGTGGAACAAAATCGTACAACTGCTGGGTGTAAAAAAATATAACCTTTGGCATTTTCAAATATTGGGAAAATACAAAATAGGATTTCAGTTCAGAATATCCTTTGCATTTTTCTGCCTCCCCAAAAAAGTTGCGGTGACAATAAGCAGATGAACTCTTTCAGGAACCAGAGAGGTCCTGCTTTGGTCTGTTAATGCTGAAAGCCAGAATCTACATGCTAATTTGAGCTTGGGAAATTGTTTGATCTCAGTGGTAGCTGCTCCTGCTCCCTCCGCATGGATCGCACTGAAGAGGCCACATGCATGGAAGGTAAGAATCAGGCCTCTGTCCCTTATCAGTACTTCTTCACAACACAAACCCAAGCTTGAGGGGAAAAATAAAGCACATGACAGATAGTCATGGATTGTACAGTAAAACCAGGAGCTGCTTGTATTCTAGAGTAAAATTAAGGTAATTCCACATTGCTTCTGGAAAAGACATAAATTCCAGAAATATAAAAGGTAACATTTCAAACTGACTAGAAAAAATCTCTTTTTCAAAAATATTACAAATTATATGTATGCATTTATATGCTCAATAAGCATAACATTTCAGTGAAACTGGGAAAACTCAAATATCTCAGACTCTCCCTCCCCACATGTTAACTAAAATCCTGACTAGTCTCTATGTGGATCTTCAAACTACATCAATAGTTTCTTCTGCCTAGCTATCCAGAATATTAACATTCAGATTACAAGATGTGCCTCTGAGTCAACCTGTGAAGTGGCTTTTGTCAGCAATTATTTTTGAATATTTTCTAGGACATAAATGGCACATACTGCAGCTTCCATATCATAGAAAGCATACATTAACTAAATAACAAGGTACCATCAAGGTACAATCTATCTTTTAAAATCAATTTTTCACACTGAATTTTTTATACCATGCTGACTTTACAAGGAAAACAAAGTTCCAACTAACGGCATCAACCACTTTTTTAGAACTGTTTCTTGTAAGACATGAGGACATCTTCAAAATGAATACAATACATTATTATGAAACAGGATGCCCTTTGTAATGAAAATACTGTAGTAAAATTGCTGGTATGAGTTTTCCAAGACCCACACTGAGAACACTTTGTTAAAATATGCCTGAGAGCATCCAGGGAGCACCAGGTATAACAGAAATGGGGCTGGAGGGGGACAAAGGGAAAAGGCATTTTATCCTATCAGCTATCAATCTGAGAAGGGCCAATGAGAATGGCATGTGTGCATGTGTGTTTACGGGTTGAGAAGGCGACACATGTGCACAAGAAGGTGACAAAGTACTCTTCAATCTGTGCAAAGACACCTGCAGTGCCTTCCTCTGGAAGCACCACGGGATCTCGCACATTGTTTGAAGAGTTGCAGAAATTGTTTAAAGACATCTTTGACATACCCCAAAAGAAGCAGTTACCACAGGGAAGCATGAAAAGGGCCGGCAGCCAGAGGTTTACAATGTTGATAGGCAACTGAACACGTGGAGTGAATTTCTGTATTTACAAATCCTCTTCCCTGAAGTGTTTTCTCAAAATGAAGAAATGCCTGCTGATTTTTTTAATGACAGCAACATCAAATTTTCCATCGTTGCTGAACTGAGTAAAACCTTCACATTTTTTTAATTACCTGTCACCTAACAGCTATCTCAAAACTCCAAACATCCTTTTGTCTTCTAATTACCATTAGGTTATCAGCAAATTCTGCTTCTTTTATCATACACAATTCTTGCCACCATTAGCAGAGTTTTTTGGTGAGACTGAAAGTATCAGCATCTATGATAAACTTCGCAGGCGATAAAAGATTCTTTCTAGAACATAACACAGAAATAAAAACGATTCACATAATGCAGTGATTGTTATGCTACATCTACATAAAGTGGGACGCAGCTCTCTGCAGAATCATGAGAACAAACATCTGTAGCTTGCCATAAAAAATCCACAAGAACCCAAACACAAAACAGGCCATTGTACATAACAAGCACTCAGATTTCTGGGAAATAGATTTCTATATAAAGCTGTGTTCAAAAGTAGGAAATTTTACTCCAAGCTTTCCCCTTAAAACAATTATCTACCCATTTTCTACCTCATATGCTCTGCTAGGGAACTGGAAAAGAACTGCAGTGTGTTTGCTCTTATGTTTCACGGCATTCCAACTACTTACAGAGTGGCAGTCATGGCACAGACATGTGCAATGCCAGATTAATTTACAGTCACCATTCCAGCATTCTGTGTGCATACTGATGGCGGTTTACATATTCATTGATGACTTCTGAAGGTGATTTTTTTCTATTTAGGTAAAATGCTTAGCTATTTCTCCTTATGTTTTCCACATAGCTTACTTATTTAGAGGCATGATGATTTATTTTATTTTTTTGTTGTTCTTGTTAAATGTTGTTTTTTAAGGAATGGTGACTTATAGATACTGGATATGAAAACAAAATGATACACAAAATAAGAATCAGAGAATTAGGGTTTTTTGTTAATTTCTAAAGTGCCAAAAGTGATTTATTCCCTGACCATAAATAACTGGTAATTCAGTAAGTGTGAAGACAGTCCCCAAAGCTATGAAGGATACAAAGGGGTGCAAAACCAACACAATCCCATCTCACTGAGGAACAGCACTGTTTGCTTCTGGAGCTCTAATTTTGAAAAGAAGGTTAATTAACCACCAAACACAAAATAGCAATCCAAGCTGTTGGCATGACAATCACAGCACTTACGCAATTAGTACATATTACAACATATGGTCAAACCAATGCATAAAGGTGCACAGGAGTCCCATGAAACTAACACATTAAATCAAACATTTGGAAGAGTTTTGATGCCTCTCACCATTGTGTTACCTGTTCCCAAATCAAACAAACTTCAAAGAGAAGCTACAAACAACAGGATATCTCTTGCTGGGTATTGCCTCATAAGCGGCACAACAGGATGTATCATACGGGAGAGATAACCTGAATGTCATTAATAGCCACAGGCTGTACCAGCGCACAAACAGGTCCTCTTGGCTCCAGCATCTTCTACTCCCTTCCTCCAAAGGTTAACAACCACAGACCAACTAGTCATCGTTGAACTATGGGAAAGAAGATGAAATGGTGAGGCAAAGAGCAGAGCTGCCTTCACAGCCAACCCCTTTCAGCACTCACCTTTGAGAGAGAAACTCCCAAAGGTTGGGTTAATTCACCACTGACCCTATATACAGAATTTCCCGAGACTCCATAAAGTGTTCCAGCTCAGATGTCTCTAGCCCCTGCTCTTACTGCTTTGTCTTGCATCACCTCTATAATTCTAAACACTTCACAGTACTGCTATCAACAAAATTAACAAGATGCAGAAAGAAAGATATAGGAGTAAAAACAGGACAACAAAAAAAGAATGGAGAATGTGAAAAGGTAGTGAGTAGGGCAAGGAAATAGAAGATCATTACAAAAATAGTAACATATAAATTGATATCTGAGATTCTGACCTCTCTGCTGCACTCATTTTCTCTGTGATATTATTTCTAGCAATCTAGAGCTGATGCAAGGTTTGGCATCAGATATTGAGTACCAGAAATCCAAAGGAAGAAAGAAGTAAAGCACAGCAGCGAGGAAAAGGGAATAGGAGAAGCAAATGGGTAGTAGTCAAAAGGAACATGCAAAAACTTGGGACTTTACATTATTAAGTCAACAGCAGGGCAAAAGCATCAAAAGGAGCAGATAGTAAACACCCAGAAGAAGACAGCACTGGAGGGGAAGAATACAGGAAATGGAAAAATACATGATGAGATGAGCCCCCTTGGCCTGTGAGTGCAGAAAAGAAGAAAAATTGCAAGTAAAATCCACTAGAGATGAAGCATTTACTACAAACTTTACATACAAGGAAAGAATTAAATGGTAAGCCATTCATCGATAAGCAATGAAATAAAATGAAGACCATACTTGCACACTGATTCAGATAGAGTTGAAACAACAGTTCCCCTTCTGCTAAAGGTCAGAGAGGCTCCAGGAGCCTAGGCCAGCAATCAGCCACATTCAGCAACAGATGAATGATGGAAAATGGAAATCCCATGTCAGCATCGACTGGATGTGAGGTCCACAAGAATACCTAAGTTTGTCTTTGCTACAGAGTGGTTGATTAACACAGTGACAGTCAGTGAGAAAAAAAGAAGTGGAAACACAGCAGAATATATCAGGTGTCCAATCCTCAACCCTGAGAAAACAAAATGGGAGGAGAAAGAGAAGCAAGATGTATCTGCATAGTATCTGCATTTCTGCCTGCTGCTCACGCACACAGCCCTTACAGAAGAGCAAATGTCAGAGTGCTGACCGCGTCTGGTGAAGACTGAACTTCCTGTAAAAACGATGCACTAAGTTTCCTGAAAGGAAGCCAAACATAAGCTGCTCAAACAATTCACAAGAACGCTCTGATATCAGAGTCACACAGTTGCAAATCTGTACTGCTAAAAAAATATAGCGTCACATTAATAATCGCCAGTGACAAGCACAAAAATTCAGAGAAACAATCATTTTAATTTAAAGGAGAAAGTACCAAATCGTTTGAGGGAACAGGTAAATTGTCTTAGTTGTATAAAATAACCCATGCAACTTCTTTTCATTTCACCCTGCAACTGAGCTAAAACTCTGATTCTCCTTTCTGTTCATGAAACAAGATATAAATCTCTGTGAAATTATTATGCTCAAACCATTTCAATATAGTAGAGGCCAGTAGCACTTGCAAGTCCTTATGCTACAAAATTGATTGAATAGCAGTAGAATACTGGGTTTTATCTCTAACGTACAGGAAGCGAATTTTCTTATTTCAACATGTTCAAAAGCGTTCAGCATACATGTGGAATCGTTTTCGTTCTCTATTAAATATTAAAAATACTTCTTTCAACTTATAAAACTTTATTTAGTTCACCTATTATTTAGAAATACTCCTATAGCATTTAAATTTGGATGAGGCCCATGCTTTGAATCAGGATCTTTTACGATAAAAGCTTTTCCTTTGTCTTTTTATTTAGAAGACGCATTTCCTTTTATTTGGGGGAAAAAGAAAATTCATTTGCACACTGACAACAGTTACTTTTTTTAAATGGAGTGCAGGTAGAGCAGTGAAATTTGTGCTATGTCAGCTTTATTCTCTGTACTGAAAAGTACCCGCTTGCACGTCTAAGAACTCTTGGTTAGAAGGTTTTGCATATAATCAGAAGGACTCATAAGATCGAAACAGCATTTTAAATGAAAACATTACAATTTAAAAGTTACGACCATGCTTTTTTGTCCTTCCACAATTCAGAGCTTCAGTAAGTCACAGCACAAGCAGGAGCCCTTTCCTCCTCAGGGGCATCAAAAAGGCCAGCAGCAACCCTCACTCTACAGCAAAGACAGCAACTACATTACGTGCAAACAACCTTACTCTACTTTTCACAAAAGCCTTTAGCCTCACAGAAACATTCATTCCTTCAGCAGCATCAGCAGCTCAAGTAGGTTGGCCATCAATAAGCCAAACTGCTGCCTCTGTCCCTTTGTGCTGTGCAGCTGTTTGGCACTGAGGGAACACAGCCTCCCTCCTTGCATTTCTTGGCCCCAAGCAGAAAAGCTCTTAGGAAACAACAAAACAACTGCCAAAAGGACACAACTGCAGCATTTTTGACACGTCCTTATCCACTCTACTAAAGTTTCATGCCATCTGCCATTTTAGTTGCACTGCTACTGCCTTGCGTCTAGGAATTAATGCCAGCACCCTTTTTGTTATTGTCCCTCCACCATAACTAGTTAAATATTACTGTGCCACATTGTTTTCTTAGGCTGCTGGGATTAACAGAATACAATGGGAACATCCCCAGGCTACCTTATATTTAATTAGTGTCCTGCTAATTTAGTCAAAATTCCTGGTTTATTTCCAGCACAGTACTGCCAACTCAGATTATGTAAATACTATCAATCATTTTATCTTTAAAGATGTCCTTTCTATTGGCATTCTCAATTTTGAGTCTTTAACTTTCAGCTTTTGTTAGAAACTACAAAGATTAAGACCAAGTTAATGTTTTTGTTTTATGAAAATTTAAATCTCACATAATAACATGACTCCAGAAGCTGAGATTTTCATAGTGTGTTTTTATATTTAACAGCTGGTCTTTTTCCTGAATCTGCCGTACCATAACTTTTCACAATTTTAATTTACTGTTCTCTGTCCAGTAACGAAAACAATGATTCTAGTAAGAAGGTTCTCATTGCTACTTATGAAGTTGCTTGAAATGCTGACATTAACACACCAAGTTGACATGGACAGCACTTTATACTGTGGTGATTTAAAGAGTTTTCCAGCCACCCTCTAAAAATGTAACCCTCCTGTCACTGCTTACAGTTCTGTTATTGTAAGAGAGAAAAACAGTGGGGAAACACTAAAAAGGATTGGTAAAAAATAATAAAAACAAAAAATGTGGGATAAGGGTGTGGTAAAGAAAATGATGCAGAGAAGAGAAAAAATGCCCTAGAGACAGTAACCAGAACAAGAATGGATCATCCATTTTTTTCTGTTCATAGTTTATAAAATTAATATGGAAAAGAGGGCACTGAACACAGATTATTAAGAACAAACCTTCAAAATCCCTCCTCCTGACTCTACCACAATAGCCACCACATCTCTTCCAGCCATGTCAAGAATTTACATTCTTTCCTTCAAAATTACCGTAATTTCTAAAGGAAAGATTTTATGATTAAAACCTTCGATTGCCATTCCTTTATAGTATCTGTGAAGATTATTTTTAACACTGAGTTTAAGTTTTGAGAGCAAAGCACACCCCTGCCTGTGCAAGAGCTAAGCAAACAAGCCATATCTCCCTTTCCACAAGGACTTGTTCCACAAATATCTGAAAAAATATTGGTAACACGGGCTACAGTTCTCACCCTATTCCATCTAGCCCAGCAGAATCCCCAGTGTGGATGCAGCTATGTCAATAATAGAAAGTTTTTGCCAGGCTATTTGCTGCTGTTCAACAAGTGAGCATAACAGTAAATGAGGTCTCCCCATTAGAATGCTTTGGTCATAAAGCTATAGGAGCAGATACCACGTAATGCACAAATAGTCAAAACAAACAAACAAAACAGAACAATTGTTTTAAAATAAGAACTGAGTATATCAATTAAACTATAGGGAGAAGATTCCTTAGATAGAACACTAACATACATATGGGAATTAGAAAATCAAGCAGACACAACGGTAAATGAAACAACAAAGGAATTAACAAGAGCACAGAACAAAATAATAGGTAACCACTAACAAAATTCCTCCCTTGAAATTTCTCCTTCTGTGTTGCTTCTCCCCCTCTGCACCTTTTTGAAGTTAAACACTGTCTTCTTTGTTTTAAATATGAAGCTCACAATGGATTAAATTTTTCAAGTCTCGAGCCTGCACAGAACAGTTTACAGAAATCTGCAATGAGGATGGTTACGAAACATGGGGAAGAATTTTATGACTACTTCAGACACACAGAGGTACACTACAAAACACTTTCTAGAGTGGTTTGTATATAGTTCCACTGAAAGGTCTATTTCCATGTAAAAATATTTCTCAATACCGATTTTACACTACAAATATAGTATTAACTACTGTCACTACAAAGTGAGAATACACTAATGTTAGCATTTATTTAGGGAGGGAAATATGTTTATTTGTAAGTTCACAGTTACAAAGTGAATACTGAATTGTTAAATGAGTTGGCGTAATTTAATAGAATGACTTACATGGAAGCTCCATGTGTATTATCCAAACTTATCTCTGCATCCTGCCTTACCATCTGATTTTTTTTTTATTATTTTTTACAGTCACCTCTATGAAAACCTCAATTTGATCTCTCAGACAAACCTTTCCAGTCAGGATGATCACAAATCATCTCGTCAAAACACAACATTTTCCTTGACTTTGAAATGCAAGCAAAATGAGTACTATTCACTGATCTATACAGAAGACCTAAAAAGCGTTCTCTAGTTTAACTGCTCTTAGGGCCAACTGTGGTTGTCATACAAATCTTTCATTGCTTTTCTGTCAAAACACAAATTTTATTCTACCTTGCAACTTACAGAATAGCAGACAAAAGATGTACCTCTCCTAATAAAGAGGAGTGCCTTCTAACCAGATCAGAGGTCTCACTTTTCAAGAAAGACGTATTTTGGAGTTACCCAGACATGAAGGTAATCATACTCCTGCACTACTGAGGAACAGGCAAATGGCATGTACCGTTTCCCTGGGGCAAAAACTTGCCCTGAAGGTCAAATCTGACTCACAGGACACATATTTTATAGGCTCGCCTAACAGTTTGCTCTACTTGACTTGTCTCAAAAGCAAACTTCATAACACTTTATGCAAACATTATACAACCGTAAGTCTGAGCCATAAATCAATAAAACTCACTTAAACTTGAAGAATCTCTGTATCAGGAAATAGTTTCTTACTTGAAATTCTGCTGTAATTAATACTAACATTGCTCAATCTTACAATTTTCTCTAAGCAAATGTCACAGTACTTACAGTTTTGAAGTAAAAACATGAAAACAAGATTCTGCATGGACTTTGAGGGAGGCGAGTTTTAAAGTAAAATTTGTCTCTTATTTCCATGTGCCTCAATACAGAACTTGGCATTTAAAACTCTTGTGTTAGAATGCTGCGAGAATGCTGCTGGTTAGTACTCATAATCACAAATTTCAGGAGAAGTCACAACAGAAAACTGTATTTCCTACATGCCAGAACACTACAGCTCATTTAGGAATACTCAGGGCTCAGGTGGCAAATATTTCATCACTTTCTCAAATCAAACTTCAGCATTTCTGGAGGCCTACCTCACCAGCATAATGGGTTAACTAAACCAATATTAGAAACAGCCTGAGAGACCACAGCTGTTTGACATTTGAATGTTTTTCAAAAGGATCTTTTGGGTCTGGGTCATGATTTTTTATTTATTTATTTTTTTAAAGGGAAAACAGGAAACCATCACAACAACATGCAAATAGGCCACAGGCCCCTGTTTTTCCTCGTGCTTTACAAAAATACCTTCAGGCAGAGGGTACTTGTGGGCACTGTAGATATTACCAGAATGCAGGGTAAGTAAGTAATATTCAGACCTTACTTTCCTCTGGATCACTATTTAAAGAAGAGAAATATTTAACCATAATTACTTAGCTAAGCCTTCTGATGTGACCTTAAGCCCCTCTTCATCTTTTCCTTTTATATCAGTAAATACAGCATTCAGAAGATTTGAAACTAGTTTGGCTCTCTAAATTTTGAAGAATTAATTTCAGAATTTTGATGTACACACAATATGAACTACTATTTTTCAGGTGTATAAAACACATAATAACATTTAAAAAAAAAAAGAAAATAACCAAGAAAAAAACAACATGTTTTGCCATGGTTTATGTTCAAGACATTTCTGCAAGAAAACAGGTTCCTAAAAGTACAACTTGTATGACGATATTTTCATGTACTTTGTAATTTGGTGGGTTTTTTTTTGCTAAAACTGGCTAACTGAATACCGTTATTACTGAAAATAGCAGACTGAAACTACACTGACTCATTGGTTTTGTATTATAACATCTCATACAGAACCCACTCAAGAGTTCTATTATTTTTCCTTTTATGAACCACTACAAACGTATCGTACTTTTTTTCCCTATATGAGGAGCTAATCAGGAAAACAGTAAGTATTACTCTCCACTGAGCCACAACAGCACATGGGTCCTGAGACCATACCGATACAACAACTGAAAATATTGTGAAATTAAGGTACAGTTTACTTCAGGCTAAAACACAGCAAGCACAGTCATCTTTACATTAAAGAACTTCATCTCTGCCTGGCACTGATGATTACTGCCATCCAGATCTCTCCAGCCTCAGACCATATATTCAGATGATGTTCTCAGAGTCAGAAGTAAGGTAAAACAAAACAACAAAAAGGCTTCAGGTAATTCTGGCTACCAATGATATGCACGACACTGCATCTATCACATGGTCACCTGGCGCAGTGTAAAGTTCTCGCTGAAGTTTAACTACTATTCTACAAACCGATCAGCAAAAGCAAAAACTTTATTTCTCAGCAAGGACTCACCACAGAGTGTGCAAACTCCTTCCCAGTCACACTCTGTCATTAACTGCACAGCTTCAAAACGTTCAACCTAGTGTCAAAGGGCAGAGGCGACACGGAAACCTTCTGCATCCTACTAATCAGTGACACTCAGATCACCAATGGCTTCAGAAAACACTGAAGATCCAGTCTTACATGATGAAGACTGTAATTGCATCTTTCTGACTAGAACAATATTTAATGAAAATCAAATGAAAACGCTATGGTTGTGTGTAACAAGGAGATGTGAAATGTCTTGAATACGAAACTTTCCCATCGGAGTCATGTCATCTCAGAAATTCCAAGAGGAAACCAAAATGGTAAGAAGATGGATACGCATTCAGCAAGAAAAAAACAGAACAAAACTTCTTTCTGCAGAAGTCTTCCAGGCAGAGACCGGGAAGAGGACATAACCATTATACATTAAAACTGCAAGAGAAAAACCTTAACAGTGTCAGCAGAATCATCAAATCTGAGGTATGTGCGCACCACCTACAAACTGCTAAAAATTATTGGCGTCCTGACAGCAGTTACTTATGGCTTCCTATTGGTATTTCTCAGCCTACTGCAAGAGCTAATCCTTATTCTTCTCCTCAGCCAAACATTTAATTTACTTCAAAGTAAATTAAATCCAAAGGTCCTGTACAGGCCTTATACCTTCTGTGTGTTCTAGAGGCATTTGTTGATGCACAGCATTTTACTTACTTACCATGAAAGATTTTTTTCAAAAATGCATATATTGTTTACCATCTTACTACAACATGTTGGAATAAAAAATAAATAATAATAAAAATAAATAGTAAATAATAATAAATACAAAAAACCATCAGGCTCATATTGATAAGCAGGAGAATAACTGTTTGAGGAATTTTGGAACAAAAGCAGTAAGAGATCTGCCAGGTCAGGGTAAGAGCGACACAGGATAGTTGACTGCTGGAGAATGGATTAGAAAATCTCTCTGGGAGGGGAGTTTGTATGGAAGCATGCTTCACACTGCATTAACTTCTACAAGCCAGATTTCTCAAAGACTTGTCTTTTTTTAAGAAGACAATATCAAATACTGCATTCCTGTATTTCTGTGTTTAAGTATTGAATTGATTGAAGTCCTACTCATTCACAGCCCCCCCTACTTCCCATTTCTTCACAGCCAGATGGAGAAAATACCTGCGTATATAGAGAATATTATGCAATCACTGCTTGAAGTAAAAGAATACACCCTTCAGACTCAGCAAGATATTTTGAATAATTTCCATTAATCTATTCTACACAACTTCTATACTCACACATTTGGTTACAATGAAAGAAGTCTGTATGTGTCATACTTTCTAACTTTGAAAAGAGCCATTTAAGTTATCTCAAGAACTGGTACTATTTTTTAGACAGTATGAACACAGTTAGCTGAAATCACAATCACTGTTAAGATGACTGTGCTCTATGAATTATCCAAGAAAAGGTACTTTTGTGTGATCATCACATGGAACAAACAGCTATAACAACAAATTATCTACTTGTTTGCAAAAACAGCCCCAAACCCAAGCTTGCATAACTATGGAAATCACCTACATAGCCAGCTGGATAAGGGAATCTCCGAGTATTATAATTAAATAAATTACTATTGTAAGTGAAAACATCAATGTGAAGTATATAAAACAAAAACATAATAAAATCTAATTTTAGATTTTAATAAAACAAAATGCAAGAAAATACTAATAAAAGAGCGAGCATGCGAACACGCAAAATTGTTTAATCCCCACAGAGCTGAATGAAGCATCTCCTTCCCTAAAGAACCACTCTTATCAGGAGGCTGCTTCCTGGAGGAGAAAGAGGCAATTGAAGCTAGGAAATGATGGATAGCAATGACCTTTCTATCTGTAAAACATGGGCATATTTTAGGTATTTAATCTTGAGAATTGGATTATTATTAATCAATTATTCATGACAATTTGAATCTATGGTAGATGTTTTTTGTTTTCTTAAATATCACATAGCTAAGGTCCTGCATGAGAACCAGAAATGAGATTAAATCCTCACAAGCAAATAGTGCTGGCACTGGCATTTTCTTCTCTCCTAAGCATTCCTTCCCCTACGTAACAGCACACACTGCCAATTACCTACCCTCTACCCTCTGCAGAACTTTTGACTAAACATTCTGAAATTCACCTTTACTGCTTTTTTTTTTTTTCTTAAAGGACAAAATTATGTTTTCTAAAGAACAAAGCAGGTCATTGTGGTAATGCAGAGCAGCAAAAACTCCTACGGTTTCATTCCTGTTGCCAATGGTTATGCTGCTATGTGGTTTAACATTCGCTCTTTCTCACTTGCCAAAGGTGAGCGATAACAGAAGCAGAACGTCTCCAGTAAAGACTACCAGATCATAAAATGAAAATAAGAAGAAGGTGTTTGCAGATATTTAAAATACATTGCTGAAAACAAAGAAAAAGCAGATGGAGCTATATGAGTCTAAGCTCTTTTTAAAAGCAAGACCTCCATAGTCATAAATAAAATGCAAACTATGTACGCATTTATGAAGAGTAAGGAACAGGTCTCAGCACTGCTCTGAATAAACAAAAAAAAACTTATGAGAAATCTAGCTATTCCAGCCTGGGGAACTACACTGGAAGAGATTCATTCTCACTGAAGTTTTAAAACTAAGGATCTGAAAAGCAATGGTCACTTCTCAAAGTCAAATTAATGCATCTAAGGAATATCTGACAGTTCTACCAATATTCTTTAATAACCAAATCTTCTTTAATTTAAACTAAATAAATGCACCTTACTTCCTCCCCAAATGAACTTCCAGACATTCAATCTAGTTCTCCCTTTGCTGTTCTTGTCTGCTACACTTGGAGCATTTAGCAGATTTACCAGTCTTACCAGATTTCTGTTTATTGTGGCATCATGCTTCTTAGGCACTAAGCAAGTCTGAGACATAGGCCTGCTGGAGTGCATCCAGGGAAGAGCCACAAATATGATTCATGGAATGGAACACCTCCCCAGTGAAGACAGGCAGAGAGCTGGGGCTTTTCAGCCTAGAGAAGGCTGTAAGGTGACCTGATAGCGGCCTTTTATTATCTGAAAGGTAGCTACAAGATAGAAGGGGACAGACTCTTTAGTACGGTCTGTGGTGACAGAACAAGGGGAAATGGCTTGAAGCTTACAGAGGGTAGATTTAGGTTAGACATAAGGAAAATGTCTTTAACAGTAAGGGTATAACTGGAACAGGTTACCTCGTGTTGTGGTTAATACCCCATCCCTGGAGGCTTTCAAGCTGAGGCTGGATAAGGCCCTGAGCAACTGGACTTAGCTGTGGTGTCCCTGTTCATTGTAGGGGATTTGGATTAGATGGCCTTCAGAGGTCCCTTTCAACTCCAAGGATCTATGATTCAATGATTCTAAGTCATTCCTTGCTAATACTGAACAGATTGAACTCCAGGAGTTTTTCCACAATAAGGCATGTTTTCAACCATTCCTGAGATATTTGTGGTTCTTCCCTGATTCTTCTCCAACTGAACACAGTATTCCAGTAACAGTTATGAAAAGCATTAACAATTAATACTGAGAGGTAATATAAACATTTCTGTCTTATTTAGCTCTCCCTGTTTACATGTCAGTATACAGTAGCCTTTTGAAGCACAGGGTTGTACTGGAAGATACTACTCATCTATCATGACTCAAGCTCTTTTCAAAACCGATTAATTCCTTGCTTAAATAAATAGATAATACCCAAGATTAGCCATTTGACCAGAATATTATGCAAGTTTTCTGAGGATAATGGATGCTCCAAAGGAGCTTACGGAAGGGGTAATTTGGGGGAAGTCTCATAATCAATAAACTTTTTCAAAAAGTGGCGTGAGAAAGGGACTGTGAAGTGAACTGAAAGTATCTTAGCGTGGAAAATGAGTGCAGTATTTCAGCTTATTGATGTTGCCTGGTAAACTGAGTTTACAAGTGCAAATAAGAAATCATACATAATGAAGTCATTACAGAGTCTCTAACACTGGACTTCGTTGTTGGTGTGCCAGTAAAACTGACCGATTAATCTACTTCCATATAACAGCAGGATAAAACAGCTGCAAACAAGGAGAACCTTGGAAATTAAATGCTGGAACCATTTATAAAGTGAAAACTAACTAACACTAATGGATTAAGTATCAGCTGTGGGGGCAGGAAAACAATCCGTATGGGAAAAAAACGAAATCGAATCACTAGGATAGTGGTAAATACTTGTTTATCCTTGAGAAAACTGAAGTGTGTCCTGTCTAAAACAGCTTAAAAGAACAGTTTTAAAACAGTTTTGAATACTCAAAGCACTGTTTATTCCTAACCTCAATTTTTTTCAATGTGATATTTCACAAAATTTAGTCTAGTGAGATAACAGACTTGATCAAATGAAAGTGATTCTGAGCAACATTGCCAGTTATTTAAAATTAAGTGCTTAAGTGGAGTCTTTGATAAACCAACTTCTCTCTTTTCTAATTCTGTTGTCCTAATTTTAGTTACCATAGAGTCTGTAGACCTCCTGCATGCTACAAGAGAAATCTGTCATTGATTAATTTTCTATTTTTCAATCCTTCCTTCCTTCTAGAAGACTTTGTTTGCTGATAGGAACACTATAGGTTAAAAAAAAAAATAAAATAAATCAGACTTGAAACAGAAAGTGGTGTGTCTCAACAGCTACTCAAACTCATGATAAAGCCACTAGTATATACAACAGATATCAAGACAAGGAGTTACAGGAACTTCCAGCTTTCACCTAAAATTTATTTTCAACAAAGGTAAACCAGGAAGAACTCCAGGAAGGGCACATTTATGCACAGAACAGCAAAATACCTCTGAATTGTACCAAGAATCTAGCCTTTTTTCTATTACTTTTTTTTTTTTTTTATTCAGAAGCAGATAACCTTCCCATCCCAGAGACATACAGCTGCACCTAACTGTTGAGCCACTTCACACTTCCTTCAGTACCAGGGACTTGCAAAATCTGCTGCAAATTCTACCATATACAGAAAAATGCATGCAGTTCCTCGGTGCAGCCAATACACACCCTTGCATCAAAAAGATCAGAGGAAACACAGCACTGCCATACTACTGTCCTTGATTCTTCCTTCCTTCCATAGTTTAGGCATGCTGTTAAACCACCACCAGATAAACTTGCTTTCCCAAAGGTCTGGGACTAAGAAAGGGGGAACCAGAGTAAGAACTCTCCAAAGGTAGCCAACACCATACCTACCTCCCCACATCCTCAACAAAAGCACCAACCAATTGCTTATACTAGGCCTAAATTAATAATCCTTAGGGATTAAGGAAACTCCCAAATCATGTAAAACAATTTTTATTGCCCATGAAGAAATATCTTTTTTAAATTGTGAGATTTTTATCTGACAATGCTAAGTTCAAGCTCTCCTATAAGGAATTTTGGTAACTATTCAGTACCCTGGGGATGTAGGTATTTGTCATTATTTTGGTAATTATTTAGGACTCATTATTTTGAAAGAAACTGATTATCTTTGATCTGCAAAGACAACAGAAGAATTTGTCTATTCTTCACATATGAAGACAAAGGTCAAAAGAAGCTGATCAGATAGATAAAGAGAAAAATAAAGCCTATAACTCCAGAGAAAATAAACAATTACGACAATGGGCTCAAAAAATATGAATTTATCTCACTGTGAATAGTGGAGTGTATGTGCAGTGTAAAGAAAGACCGAAGCATGTGGTCAAACAACGATCTCAGACTGGGATCCGGAGCACCACTCCGCATTTGCTTCCTGAATACACCCTATAATTAAGAAGAATTTTTCATGCTGCCTCTCCCTTCAACATCCGCATTCAAGAATTCACAGAATTTTAAAGTAGCACTAGCTCTGGCAACCAAAATATTTTCACCCCAGGCGAGTGCAATTGTAGATGATCTTTTGGACAACACATGATCCTGAAGAGAGAAAAATGGTAACAATCTTACACTTTTTATGATTCAATACACCTAAGACATAAACTAGGAATGCGGGCTTGTAAAAAAAAAAAACAACTGAAAAAAAACCCCACCTAAAAAACCCATGTATAACACTTTAGGTCTAAAACCTTCTCATACAGCACTCTTCTACTTTTGTGAGGACTAGCAACCTAAAGATTCAAAGATTCTTTATAAAATTACACCTGACTCAGTGTATCTGGAAGAAGCTGCCTTCAAAATGGTTTACCTCCATAACCTGAGAAATCTGACATGATGAGACTGAGCACAAATGCATACTGCAGTTCACATGCCTACTAAATGATACAAATTACACTAAAAGAATACAAAATTAAGAGTTAAAATATTGATCCTGCAGAGGCAAATATTATACTGCACCACACTCATCACACCATTATTTCAAAATGTTGCTTGGAGATGCTGACAGAAGTCATTCCAGGAAATAAATTCTCAGACATGCATTACAGTTGCAAAACAATTGCATTTGACACACATTTAAGGGAGTCAACGAGATATCCCCTTCACACGACTAAAGCAAGCCTAAATGGCAGCAATTTGTTCTGGAAATACTTACTTCTGATGAGGTCACCATCAGTGCGATTTCCCCAGACAGACTGCTCTTGTATCTCTGGCTGTATACTTCGGTTACTGGAAGGCTGGTTTATGTCTTTATCTCCTGCTGCAATATTTTGTTGGTCAGTTTTTTCTAAGGCAAAAGAAATGCGAGATTATTAGTTTCTTTGGCATTTTTCTTCTGGATGAGCAAATCTCATATTTGAAAGTTAAAAACTAGAGATCATACAGTGCAACTTTCATTAACATCTCGTATGTATCTTCCTTAGATATAATTCCTAATAAAGACAGTTTTTGTTTTCTTAGGCGGATGAAAATGTTCTCTCCTTAAAAAGAAGTCTTTCAGTCATCATTTACTTACTCATAGAAAATAACAGTCAGTATCTTTTGTAACAACCACAATCAAGTTTGTTTATGTTCAGTTACTTTCCATGACATTTTCAGATAAAAATTTCAATCCGTCACACACACACACAAAAACACATTACTTTTTGCTCGTGTACATGCGCCCCTGGCATAGAAAAGCTGCAGAAATTCCACAAAAGTCTGTTTTCCATTATTTACAATACAACCTATGATTAAAGACCAATATTTTTGAAACGTCAATGATGACTACAATGAAATTCATTTTAACACTCTGCCATATTCTTCACTAAAAAATAAGATCGTGAATTAGTGATTACATTCAATAGCCTGTAAGGAAAATAAGAATTATTTTCTCTCTCCAGGCATATACAAGATGCAGGGAAGTTTCCAGAGAACAAATTCTTATGCTTACTTTACAAGATAGCAGATATTTTTGTTTTGATGGCCTCTATATTCTCAAGCCTAGGTGAGTGACAGCTTTCAGATCACTGCTGTGGAATATTAGCTTACATCACTCTCAGCGTGGACTACTTTTCAGTACATGTACAAGGTGTAATGTCTACTGTAAAACTAAAGTAAAAGAGCAACTGTTGAAAACTGTTAGATCTCCTTTTTTCGAACTAGAACCTGTATATAAACTATATACATATGCACTTATATGTATATATATATTACATTTATCACAATGTAATGACTTCACATCCACTAGTAAAGCAATTTTTCTGCTTCTGAGATGCAGAAAAATCGCTTATTTCTACCACTTCTACAGTTAATTTCTTTATGTAGCCAACAGTAGTTTGACTTTAAATACTAACTTTCTGTCTTTGTTATCCACCCTATTAAGCTGAACCACTGAACATCATTCAAAATATGCCATGCTGTATGTATAGTAGCACGTGCCTTCAAGCACTGCTGCTCCTCTTCTGTTATTATTTTCTACCTCTGAAATATCTGATCCTGCTACCTACATGTTACTTATCTCTCAGTGCTCCCTCATATCACCGTTTCGTCAATACCTTGTCAGTATTTCCTCAAATCCATCCTGAGATGAATAGTTCTCATCGGGATTGGTGTGAAGTTACCTCACTGATTGAAAAGATATTCATCAACTTCAATGACGAATTTTGCATACTGTCCTTTATAACCTAACTTCACCTAGACACTCATCCTCTCCAAAACCAAAACAAAAAACAGATTTTCTTGAAGCTCTTTCACAGAGCTCAGTCACAAATTATTTATCCCAGATATCTATCAGACACAAATATGACTGTATTGAAGTATAACAATTTTGTCTGTGCAGTTGGGCATTAGGTGCAAATGTATCTCAATAGTGTTTGAAAAGTGCCCTGAAATAGGCTGAGTGAAAATAAGTAGTGTCCTGGAGAGAGCTAGTGTAAAGAACTGCAAGCACAGTACAATCTCCTTTTCATACAGAGTAAGCTTAAAGGAGCTATTTTAAGAGATTTTGCTCTTAAACTACTTTACTGCAGTAACAACACTTAAGATTACAACAATATCTACCCTGCAGCTGTAGTACAAAACTGGAGAGTTGCTGTATACAATTTTCTTGTACAGAATACAAGTGTGTAGAGCCCTACTATTTGATGCAATAAACAATGAACGACTGTAAGGAAAGATTAGTATTAGCATTTGTGGGGCTGTTGGTGTTCTAGATTACATTTTTATCTACAAAAATTGAAGGAGTGCAGAATGCAACCAAAACATCATTATTCACAGGAATTGAGTTTTCATTCCTCTGCTTCTTTTCTGTTCAGTATATGTATAAACGTTTTTTCTTTACAGGTTTTATTTATGTTTTCCATGTTTACTTCCACTGTTCTAGCTGGATGTGACAAACAGCCAGTCAAAACCTTGTAAACAATATTTTCAGTTAACAAGAAAGAAGAGGCACTATTAAGAAACAAAAAAAAACAACAGCAACTGAGTACCAATTAACATGAATTGAGTGAAAATTCTTTGATCTTTGAATTCATAAAAAATCTTCCCCATGAATGTTCCTAACAATAACTCCAATATTGCACCAGTGACATTAAGCATTTATTTGATATTTTACTTTCCACTTCTTCATCACTCAACAGAGAAGCCAAACTCCTGTCAGATGCTGCCATAGGGATGTGGTAGGTCAGACCTAAGCACCACACAGCTGCTCCTTCCCTCCCCAGTGGGGCATGGGGAAAGAACAGAAAGAGCAAAAGGGAGGGAACTTGTGGGTCAAAATATACTAGTAATAAGTGAAGACAAGAAGAAGAAAAAACAAATCAGAAGCAAGTGATGCAAAGGCAATTGCTCATCACCTCCCACAAGTTTCCAAGCAAGATACATCCCCCCAAAAAACGTTCTCTCAGTTCTTGCTGTGGAGCATGAGGATATATGTTATGGACAGATCAGTTCAGATGTTCCAGCTGCGTCCCCTCCAGCCTCTTACCCACCCCCAGCCTCTCACCAAGTGACTGAGGGACGTGCTCTGCAAGCACAGCTCAGCAACAGCCAAACCACTGGTGTGTTATCAATGCTGTTTTAGTCAGAAATCCAAAACAAAGAACCAGAGGCGACTATGAAGAAACCTATCTCCATCCTAGCCAGACTTGGTGCAGTGGGGATTTAGAAAAACTGTGCCTTGCATGTATTTAAATTGTTTCCTATGTCCACACTACTAAAAAACTGATGCGCAGAACACTGAAAATAAACAAATACTGGAGTCCTAATAGTTATTTTTCTCAGAAGTGCACCAGGCCTAAATTTTAATACAAAGGCATTTCTTAATTCTTTCCTAACAAGAAACAGCTGATGATGGGATCATAGTATCTCTCTTTTTATTTTTATCCCTCTTGAAGTGTAACTACAACATATCAACAACTGATCACACATGAAAACAGCCTGAAGAACACTCTTGAGTCTGTATTTTGTTGATGTCATTATTTTTTTGTTTAGGTGCATAAAAATAGTTATGGGTACTTTATAAAAGGTAATGAATTCATGAGACCAGTAAAAATCCACATAAAGACCTCAATCTTCTCTGATGTGCCACGCTTGTGGCAGAACAGGGTTAATAAAACCCGCAGCAACCACCAGTACTAATGGCTGGATATTGCCACAGTCAAGCATGTCATTTTTCCGCTGTATTTTCAAATAAATTTGTAACACTTCTCTGCTTTAATTAAGCTTAGCCTTAAGAAATTTTATGTAATATTTATTTGGTATGTTAGCTTCTGCTTCATCTAGTACACTCTTCCACTCTCCAGTGACTAACCTTCAAAACTGACAGCCAAGAAGAAAACCAGATGCTCTTCCTAACAGTTAAAATAATGGAAGGAAAAGAATCATTATGTTCTGAGTCTGGCTGTGCTCAGAAATCCAATCTCTCCTCAAAACCACTGCAAGTTACTCTAGGTTATGTCACAAAAGCAACACAGCCTTCTTACCCAGATACTTGGCTCTACTGATGTGCTCAGCCCCCAAATCAGCAACCCGGATGGTTATGTACCTCCTCTAGACAAGCAGCAGTCCCTGAGCTGAGCTCCTAGCCAAACGCCCTGTGGGTTTGATAGCCACACAGATCAGTCTGTTATTTATCCTGATCATAAGCTTGGGCACAAACACTACTTTGTGTAGGGAATAACGCAAACGTAAGGTTTAAATAAGGAAAAGAAAGAACGTGGAGGCCAAGTAAAGAATTGCGATAATTAATGATCTAAATCGTTATCTATGTTACAGACAAGATAAAAATTAAGAGCTTGACTCACATCTAAAAATGTCTGTTTCATGAAACAAATGAACAAAGTGAACTCCTACTTCTGAGTTATTTGAATTATTAGTTTAAAGCATATATAAATCAGTTTTATACCACATTAATTCACTGTACCACTATCTTTTTATATTTGTTTTTAGAATTACACAATGATACATACATATTTCATGGAATAAATCTCTTAGAGTTGCAAATGACCGCAATATTGATTTTTAAGTTGTTTTGGTTTAATTAGCATGCAAACTGACAGAAAACACACACACACACACAAAAAAAAGACAGATAAAGGATGTGCATTTGAAGGACACACCTCAGAGAACTCACATCTTTGACAAACACCCACCTCTCCTTTAAGCGCTGCCCATTTGTATGTTTACCTTCTAGCTGACTCCAACCACCTACCATCTCTCTTGAGTTTACACAGGAATGTGTCCCAATGAGTTCAAACACAGCTACAGCAAGACTGAGATATCTAACATAACATAGAAACACACCTTAATGCATGGGAACTATGTAGTACCCAAACTCTCCACAAGCAAAAAAATGAAACTGAGTTCCTATACTGAGTGGGTTGGATAACCTCATGAAGTCACAGGCAGCTGCTTTCTATTCATTAGATGACACACTATACCATAAACTGACATAGCCCTCTCTTTCAAAAAGCTGAATGATGAAAAGTTCTAGACCTGCAACATGACAAGCTGGACTTCAGAAACTGGTTCAGACTTCAAGTACCGATACAGGGCCATGGTAGACAAAAAAAGTCAAAAATCCTGCAGCTGTCTGTTATGGCATTCATTTTCTCTTCACCAACAATATGGAAGGTAGCACCAAATAAAGTAAAAGCAGCCGCTGGGAAAGCCTTCTGGAAACCTGAGTGCGTCATTATCATCAAGGAAGCAGGAAAAAGCATGATGGACTTGCATAGCTGACCACTGTGAAGAATGCAGAAACAAGAGCAACTCAACACCTTCAACACATAAGGGCAGAATGACAAAAGCATGAGGTAAAGCTTATTTAGACACCTACGTATGACACTGCTGGGATGTATGAGGGCTGCTCCAGAAGTAATGCCTCCTGTTTTATTATATCAGCTCACAATGTCCAAGGCAAATGCTGGTGGTATGGCAGTAGAGACTGAACCATCCCATCAACATTCCTCCACATGGTGATGCTGTGCAGCAGACGGCAGCAGAGGGGCAGTCTTATAAAGCAGCGTCTGACATGGAAGGGTGTACGAAGAAAAGGCGTGTCAATGAATTCCTGCATGTGGGAAAAATCCATTGAGATTCGTTTATACTTGCTGAATATTTATGGAGACCAAACAATGGATGTGAGCACAGTGAGGCAGTGGGTAGTGTGTTTCAGCAGTGGTGACATTGACAGTGGGTCACCTCTGCTGATGCAGACTTCTCAGAGCACAGCATGCAGGCTCTTGTTCATCACCAGTGAAAACAAACAGCTAATGATGGTAACTATGTTGAAAAAAACATTTTTAGGTAAGACTTTTCTCTATCAAATAGCGTCACTGTATCCTTTGTCTCTGTTGTAGTCCCATGGAAATAAAATAGGAGGCATTACTTTTGGAGCAACCCACACACTTTGGACTAGTGCTCTAGTCTCAAGATCATTTCTTGGCTAGGGTGCATCAGGCACATTCCTGCAGTGCATCTTCCAGATTATTTAGTTCAAAAGGAATCAAGGCCAGGTCACTCCCCAAGAAAGCAAATCAAAGCAGGGGTGAACAGGAGGTTCAGTTCAAAACAGCACTGCTGATCCGAATGAAAACACTAGCACAGACATGCTCATTGCTGGATGCTACTTAATAGCAAGAAAAATCAAGTGTTTAAAGTAAATCCTAACTCTGAAGGTCTGAAATAGAATTTGAGAAGGATGACTGCAATATAAAGCTTGCCTATGAGATGGAATAAAAATATTTCAAATTTGATGCAAGATCTTAACAGTCAGCTCTGTGAAATACAAGTCTATCACACCCATGTAGACATGAATCACTTTACTGGAACTGCATGTACATGAAACTGAAAGCAGAAGTCTATTATTATGACTAGCTAGAGTCAGACACTTCAGGAAGTTTTAGGCACTGCAGTCAGTAACATTTAATAAATGCTTTATTGCTGACAGAAAACCGTAAAACTAATTAACACAGATTCTCTAAACCCTCTTCTGAATTAAGTGGAAATTCAAGTAGGGCAAGCCCTTCCTAGGTTTGAACAATTTGAGTGTATAACTCAACCATTAAAACAAAAATCCATTACTCTTAACATTGGGGCACTGCTAGTAAAGTGCAATAGTCACACTGACAGTAATAGGTATTGCTTCAAGAATTCTCACACATTCCCACAGCGAGTTTTCTGTCACCTCATCTTACCTAGCGCCGTAGAGCTCCTGGTCATGAAAGCAGTTGGACACATGAAAACAGTTGGACACAGACTACTAAAGGGTTTGAACCACATTGCTAAAGAGCACATTGCTTTTGTGGTTTTTTGAATGGAGGTCCTGAATGAACTGATGCTGCTGCATATGGTTTCTTCAGACACAAAATCATAACTGCATCTCCACTCAGCAACAGTGACATGATTTGCACAGGAGTGAACAGCCCCTTATAGAATCTGGCTCTTAGTATTTCTACTAGACTCGGCCACACACACCACATCAACCAATAAAGAAATCTAATGGATTTCCATTGTCTACACAGCTATTAGAAATTTCTAATAGTTTAAGTGTGATCATCTTTTTTTTGTCTTCATTTCTTTACACTGTTTGCAAATTTAGAAAGTTAAATATTAATTCACGTGTTATTCTATTCAGTCAGTTAATAACGGGCAAAGGTAGAAGCATTTCAAATACTTTATAGATAATAATGCTGCATTTTCTAAAATGTGGCTTGATTCCCAAAATACAGTTCCATGTCTGTTGAAGTTCTCTCTTGCACGCTCTGGTTTATTCAAATGCAGAGGATTTAATGGAAGAAGTCTACACATAGTCCAAGCAACAATCATGGTTTGACCTCTAATATACAAAATGTTCTCCTTAAAGCAGAAAGGCTGCTGGTCACAAATAATCAAATTCCTTGTTTAAGGATGCTGAACTGTTCTGGCACTTGCCAGTGCTGAGCATACTTGAGCATAGCCAAATTAAACTGGTATAGTTTAATTTGCACACTGTGCATTCTGACCACATTGTAATGCACACAGTTAGAAGTAGTCATACTTGGATTCCAAGGCCTATGGAGCCCAGAAGAGCAGAGATGATGTGAGCAAGATCTCGAACAACAGCTCACAAATAGACTTACGCTTTTGCAAGGATGTGGCAAAACACAAACCCAATGTTTGCAGAAATTAGGTTAAATCTTTCATCCCCTTTCAGCAGCAGACTATTCACACAAGTAATGGTATGAAGACTGAAACAAAGTACTGATATTGCCAAAAAAGAGCAGCACTTCATCAACTATCTCTCACAGCACGCTAAGTGTGGAGGGGCAAAGTCCCAAGATTCTCACAAATATTTATATATGCGTTAAATCAAAAAAGAACGGTAGCTGTGGAGAAGATGAGAGAGCAGATTGCTTAAAGCAATGCTTGATCATTTTCTCAAGTTGAGAAAGTCACAGAATGCCACATCTCTTGGCCAAGCTGAATCTCAACCCATGCTTCAGTTCTTCTGTTTGTTTCCTCCACACTGTAGCATAGCTATGTGATAAGTATTTACAGTTCAGTTGGAGTTTCTTTTCCTTTTATGAAAAAGAAAAATTAGGTTTTGGCATCTGAATATTTATGAGAGCAAACAAAAGGAGCACCTTGAAATTTGGATTTTTTTATGACACCTCACCAAACTTCATAAGAGAACAGAAGTTCGTTCTCAGGATGCAAGATATCTACAACAGGTAAACAAATATAGAACACATGTTAAAGTATTTTTCTACCAATCAGAAATTCTTGCTCATTAGGATGTGCTTAAAACTTTGCTATATGTAAATCACTTCTTTCTGAATAAAGAATTTTTATTCCTAGGTGGATACAAATCTAAAGGATTTCATTGTAAACACAGGAAGTCATCAACTATCTATTAGAAGATGATTCCAAGTAAATTAATAATCATTTCAACTTATTACAACTCTAGCCCATCTCCAGAAATAATGCAAATTTCAGCCACAGCTTTTACAATAATATCCAAATTCTACAGAAGTCAGCGTACTTTGTGTCTCCTGTGGGATGGTACAGAAAGTGCTGAAGGGTGCTGAAAGTTCCAGATATATTATCTGAGATCTTCAGTCCTGGAATATCACAACTACCTTACCCTGTAACCACACACTGCAAAGCTGACAACAGAAATGCTGGAATATAGACTGGAAATGTTATGAACTCACCTCTTCCTCTTTCCACCCCCATTTCCCCAACAGAATTAGACTTGAAAAAAGCAACAAATATCCACAGTTATCCTTAAATCTAAGTTCACTAGATTTTATTATTTTTTTTAAAGCACATTTGAATGCTGAACTGAGCAAAAAAAAATGAAAAAGGCTTTATCTTTCTGTGAACCATGTATGTCCCTTAAAACTGATCATGTGCCTTGGAAGGTGTGGCCGGTGAGCAAACCTGAATCAACACATTACACTTCTTTGTACCTTAGTGATCCTTGAAAAAGCCACTCTACAACCTTTCGCTTTGACAGCTCCGAGCTGCAGTCGTGCCTGTCAGGCTCTGCAAAGAACTTGTCTGTTTGCAGGCCACTGTTCTTCTCCTTCTTTTCCATAAGAAGAGCAGGTATTGAAAATCTTACGGGAATTTAATCATATACAACTTTATTTCACAGGAAAAACACAATTCAAAGCGGTACTGTAAAAAGAAGACTGTTCTCCAGGCTACTTAGCTTACTGGCTTGAAATTCCCCTAACTTTGATGTATGGCCTACAAAATGCATTTAACCAGGGTGGCCACTGGACCACATGACAGAGAAAAGCAACACGTGGAAAATAAACATGTATCACAAATACTGTTTTTTTTCTGGCCAAAACATGATTCTAAGAGTTCTGTTCCGCCTGATCTTCTGTATCTAATCTTCTTTTATTATTTTTTTCACTGTTCAGAAGTTATGAGTCATTCTCCAGGACAAAAAAAAACACAAAAAACACAACAACCCAAAACAATAAGATAAGTATAAGCCAATTTAATATGTTCCCCTGCCAGACTTTTTTTTTTTTTTTTTAAACTTTGCTACGGATACTTTCTGGTTTCTCAAATGAGTCTTCAACTTTGATTTCACACAGCTATTGATTTTCCATGTTACAAAAGCAGAGGCTGCATCTTTAATCCGCTGTTGCACAACCGAGTTACCAGGCTCTGCTAAGTTAACCTCTTATGTATAAAGTCACAGCCTTTGAACAACCTTATTTGTCTGTTCTTCAGAGGCAGAAAACTGCTGTCAGAACTGTGAAAAACAAAGCTGTAGCTGTAAATGCAAGGAAAGAAATAAGTCTCATCTTCACAGGCCAGAACTCAGCAGGCAAACACACTGCCCTGCTTTGAGGACAACCTGCAGTACACCTTGTCAAACTCCTCTACAGGAAGGTGATCAGAGCATCAATATACCCCGTCCACGTGCAAACTGCACATAGTTCGAAGGATTTCTCACTATGATGAACACGCTTCTGAAGAACGGGTGAGCAGTAAACACAGAACAAGTGAACAGTCTCTGAACAGGCATTAGGTGCAGCACCACAGAAAACTAAGAGGAGAAACAGGAGTGTGCCCTCCCACCTGCACAGCACTGCTGGCCCAGGACTGCCCTTCTCTACTCACTGCAGGGCTGAGGATCTTGGCAAAGAGCTCCAAAAAGCAAACGCCAAAGCTGAGCAACAAGGAGGCAGTTTCAAGGAGCAACATCTGCCTCTCAATGACTGCAGTTTTTCAAGCAGCGAGAAGCAGCACTGACATCAGTGCATCCTTTCTTTCTTCCCGTTTTGTGTTTCTTACATACGATATTTCTGTCTAAAACAATAAAGGCGGGGCAGTGAAAGTGTTACAGAGGTACACCAAGGAGGGGCCGGGGAGCGGGAAGCGGTGAGGGGTTAAAACCCACAAAACGAATCAGTAAACGCATCATTCAAATAACAGGCGCAACAATTACCGAGAAACTTTAAAGCGACTAACCTCGAGGGAGCGAGATCAAAGCGCTGCCGTCACTCGGAGCCCGTTCTGGCCCTTCAGGCCCTGGAGGAAGAGGTTCCCTCACTTGGGACATCTGCCAGCTCTCACCGAGTAGCGCAGAGCCTGCACTCCCTCCAGCCGAACTAACACGCCGCCCTGCAGGAACAAGCACGCGAAAGGACTCGTTAGCGCGTTCTACGCAGAGAACTCACGGCTCGGGGCGCGGGACCGCGGAGGGACGGCGACGGAGCGGCGGCAACTTCGCGCCCGGGAGCGCTGCCCGCCCCCCGCGGCGACACCCGCGGGACCGGGGGGCGGCGGCCGCGGGAGAGGGGGGGGGGGGGCGGCGGCGGTCCGGCAGCCGGGGGGCGCGGGGCCCCACGCAGCGCGGCGGGGCGCGCCCTACCTCAGCATTTCCTCCCGCTCCGCCGCGCCGCCCGGCCCTCCTCCGCGCCCCCGCTCCCCCGGCGACCGCCGCCTCGTGCGCCCCGCGGGCCTTCCCCCGGGCACACGCGTGCACTCACGCACCCGCACTCGCCCCCCGCCGGCCCCCCGCCGCCTCAGTCACTGCTTTGCCATCATTTCCGGACGATGAAACATCCCACTCCGTCTGGCGGCGAGCGCGGCTCGGGGCGGCCGCTGTGCGTGTCCCGCCGCCCGCCAGCGCCGGGACGCGGGCTGGGCCGCCCCCCGCCCCCAGCCGGGCCTCCCTCCACGGGAAGTCCCTGGGAGGCCGAAACCCGTCAAGCAGCAATAGGGAGAAAGGAAAAATAAATAAATAAATAAATTTAAAAAAATACACCACCCTGAAAGGAAGGCTTTAAGGAAGGCTTTCATGCCTGGACAGGGCTTGCAGCTGTAGGGTTTGGCTAAAGCACTTCTCACGGTGCGGCCGCTGCCTCACAAGTTGTGCTCTGCGGTGGTTCCTGTTTGCCTTCACCGTTCACCCCGTCACGCCTCAGAAAGCAGGCACTCTGGTCAGGGGAAGGGATGTGGGCCTCTGCTGCCCGCCAGGCCTGCCGCCCTTCAGACCTGCTCCAGCCTGTGTGCCCCTGCCTGCAGCCCGGCACAGGTATGCAAGGAGGAAGGACAGGACAAGTATTTTTCAGATGCAGTAACCCAGAGAGCAAACCACTCCTTCCGCTAGTACCTGCCTAGCAGCCTTACCTGTGTTTCTCTAAACACATTTCTGTCCCATTACACCAGTTGGTTTGGTTGGCTTACAGTCTGCTGCTGCCCACACTATGGAGTGCTGCCATTACTGCTTACCTGTACTCATACACTAAGATACCTTGCACATCCCACCCCAGCTCTGTACACCTCTCTCATTACGTGTTCATCTTTAGTTTGTAATTTCTTTAAAAGATAGAAATTTTAGTATGGTTTTGCAGAGTTGTTTTACTGCTGTGTCCCATCACAGTGGACAAGCAGGTACCTTCTAGGAAGTTGGAATTAGGAATTAAAAATAGCCAAGTTATAAACTTGGCTGTATCCTAACATGGGAAAAGAGAACTGATGGATATTGCTTCTGATATAACCACTAAGTAATGTGGTCAGATATTAAAAGTTCACTTCTTAAAGCTGAGCGTTTCGCTGCAGTGCTCACAAACTGACCATATAGCATAAATACCTGAGTAGGAGCCATTTCCTTTGCGACACCACCCACTTTAGGGCCTCCTCTAATTGCAAAAGCCGTTACAGTTTAGCTTTATTATTGGTCACTATTGGTGCAAGAGGTACGTGTGATGCAACTAATAAGAAATGCTATTTCAGGTTTATATATTTTCTTCCAAGAAATACAATAATTTTTGAGTATTCCAGTAAACTAAGATGTTCTTTGGTACAACATAATATTTCTTTAAGCTTTTTCATGATATAATGGAAAATAAAAATGCGCTATGTCTGGAAGAAGCCAAGTAAAAATTCCATTTAGCGTACACAAACTTGATATTGCATTGCATAATAATGATAATGCGGGTATCAATATCTGCACTTCTCATCTAAGAAAACATTGCATAACTTTCCACAGCACCAGTATACAACAGCTGCTTCTCTCCTCGCTGTCCTGGAGGCAGAGCCCTTCAGGCATAAGGTAGAAGGACTTACCTCAAACTCACAAGTGAGTCAGTAGCAGAAGAGAGGTTATGACTCATCCTCAACGTCCAAGCCTGTGTTTTTCCTTCTGAAACTGGGAAACAGCACAGAACAGTGGGAGGAGCGACAATTTAGCCGGCCACACCCTGCCTTCAGAATGTTTCATTGGATAATACGTGTCTATCTAACAGATACCATCCAGGTTTTATGGCTTATTTTTTTTAACCTTATCTATAACACACACATGGTAAGTGTCTTGGTGTTCAGTTTATGTTTTTCAAAAAGATTATGGCATGAACTCACTCTGTGAAGGTTCTGCTGTGTAGCTGCCTACATAGGGATTGAAACAACCAAACAAATGAACGAAAGAGGATTTTCAGCTGACGTTGCCATACTGCGATTGGTACAATGTGCAAAAAGCCCAGGCAAAATCAAATGAAACAAGTTCAGATAATTCAATATGCAAAATGTTCAGCTCACTGAAATAACATCAAAAATTCTGTGCAACACGTTCAACTACATTGAAAACACTGTGGTGAACACTGTGGTGGTGTTTGTACCACGATTGTTTTACTGATTGTGAAAAGATAGATCCAGATGTGGTCACTGTTAGTGAGATACCACAGATAAACGAAGTTCATCGGCAGAAGCCAACAATATGGCACATTCCTGACAGCCTAACACTGCTAATCTAAACTGATTGTTTCATACTGTTTCTTAAAGTTTATGTTTTTCTAAACTATTATTGAAACTTCTGAGGGAGTGGGCAGCCTAACAGCAGCAGCCCTTCAAGTATGTTACAAACATGAGACACAATGGTTCTTAATATTGAACCAGGGTACAGGCTGTTGCACGTGTCTATTCCATTGCTAGATCAGAAAATTCAGGTATGCTTTTCAAGACCATAATGGAAGATTTGGGAGCTGGATATGAAGGTAAGGTCAAAACATTTTTAAATGCAGTAAGTATGGTTTGTAGGCAGGTAAATTTTTTCTAAAAGCCTGCTCCTTATTGAACATTTCAGGAAAACAAAATCCTATTAAAAGTGCACAAAATGCAGAACACAGTCAGTGTGTCTTCAGGACAAAATTGACTGTCACCATTTTCTAGTCTGACCTCCCACACAAGACATAAAATAGATATCATCTCCAACCAAAATAAGGCTCATCACTGAGTGAAAGTATTTTAACACAAGTATTTAAACACAAGTTGTTATTTAAACTAAATCCACTATACACCCCCCTCTCCCCCCCCCCCCCCCAAAAAAAAAAAAAAAAAACTGCTTCAAATTTTAGGGTATTTTTACTTACATTATTAAAACCTTAAGCTGCATTGTAGCTTGAGTTTTCCAAGTAAAAATTTCAGTCTGAATTTTTTGGGGTATCAGTTTCTTAAGGAGGAAGTGGAAGTTCTGGCTAGCAGAGTTACTCTTCCCAGCGATGCTGCAGAAAATTTGTGTATAGCTTCAAAGGAAAGAAGAATACTTCAGTAGAAATATTACTGCTGACACAGTAACGAGGAGCGATTGTTAAATAGTTGGATTGATACAGGTGTAGCTGCCTGGATTTGCTCCCCATGCCTACTTCCTCAAGATTACTCTTTAACAGATGTTGTCTTCCTTCTGTCAGCAAGAACAGGGAAGTGCAAAGATTTTATGGCCTTAATGTTCCATGTAACTTTTAGGTTTCTGAAAGATGAACAAAAATAGTAAATCTGTGACTGATAGTTGGTACTTTAGTACCTGTCTGCTCGTTGTCCTTCTCCTATACCTAAGAGCATAATTCTCAATTTTGTAAAGTGCATTTTTAGCATATGTATATTATTCTAAACATCACAGCTATTTTCAATATGGGATAATGGCAAGCTCCCTGCCCTAAATATTTTATAGTATGGCAACACCAAAATGAGAAGACCACTATAGTTGAGAGGGATAAAAATAGAGAGTTAGTTTTAAAGATAAATTGCATTATAAAATAATAGCATTTCAAATTAAGATTTTAAAAAATCATTTTAATTTAGGTTGAAAACAAGATTATATGCAGTATAAGAAGTTCAGCAGAAAAAAAAAACACACTAAAGGGCATTTTGTAGGACATTAGCATGCCTGGGCTACATGGGTTCTTGGTTTTCATGGCCTGGTTTGTATATTACCCTTCTCCAAAACGTCTTTAGAAGCCACAACAGAGCTGGATTCTGCCTGTAGATTGTTTTAAATTAGGTTTTGCACTCTCTAAAACACAATCACTGAAGTGTGGGGGGATTGACAGCACTTTAAACACCAGCTGGTCTTAGCAGGGCAACCAATCCCTTCTATTCCAAGGGAATCCATCTCCATACAGTGCAGAGAGAAAAATAAGCACTGGGATGCCAAAATGAAATTAGAGGCATACAGATTTAAGTCCTTCCACAATGAGAAATGGAGTCAAAAAAGGCAGAGAAGCAATTGATTCCAGTAATGCGGCACACTGCCATTTGGAGGAAAAAGTCTTTCTACCATAAATGACTCTTGCCCAGGTCTAGTGTTTCTCTGCCACAGGATGGACTCCTCAGTGGGGAGAGAAAGAATGTGAGGCTTAATGGTTACTTTGTGCACACTCAAGCTGGCAATTAGAATTAAAAATAAAATAAAATAAAATAAAATAAATATATCCTTCTCTGTACTAGTTTCCTATTCATAATGAACTATTTTCTGTGAAATATTATAGCAAAGATTTCATTAAAATTGATAAATTGTAAAATGAAACAAAATATATTGAGAAAAATTATTTCTGATGTAACTCCAGTGAAGCCAGAGGAGTTGTATGAAAGATGAATGCAGCTCAGCAAGCTTTATCCTACTTAGGGCGAAGCACATCACATGATATGGTTTATGGTAGTTTCAGCTATTGCTTAGCAAGCTCAAGCAAGTAGCTCACTCAGGCAAGTAATAGATCTCACATGAAAAAGTAACAGATCATATATTGAGGCATGGAAAATGACGTGTCATCACAACAAAACGGCAACTAGTAATTTATTACATTCCTACAAATAAGTCACCAAGAAATATTCAATATTCAATTAAAACTAAGTCTGCTGGATTGCAACATATAATTTATTTGCATATATTCTTTTCAGTTACTCAGCTTTTCACTTTGCAGTTAATATTGCGCCTTAATAAAAACCTTATTTAATTCTTCAGAAGAAACTTGAAATTCAGCAGAAGTGAACGCTTCAAACACTTGAAAGGCTATTCAGAATCTTCAGTGCATTCAAGATTATTTGGAATTTCTTTTGACATTAAAGATCACCTCTGCAAAGAGCAGCGGTGGACAGCATCATCTCTTGAGTTAACAGGACAGTTAAGCATTTTAAGACAATATGGATTAAAAATTGTGGCTAACTAAATATAAAATGTAGTAACATGAAATACATAGAAATCTAGTAAATTTAGAATAGCTTACTGAATTTACCTAAACACCACAGACACTGGGTCTTGAAATGATGTAGGTAATTTCCTCTTCACTCTTTCTGGTTATTCCAGTTAGTCTACAGGATGAGGTGGGACAAAGCCAAGTCTTCCCCAGGTTTTCTTTTGCTTCCTGGGGTAAATCCCCATTCTGCGGGCACGGACACAAAATTATATTAGACCTGGTCCCAGGACCTTCATTTGTAACAGGTGAAAGCTGAGCAGTATCTGCATTTGACATTATTCCACCTTAGTATTTTATGCACATTGTTAACAGTTGGGAGTATTCATGAAATTTACATTATCATTTCTCAGCACTACCATACTAATTGCCAGTATCAAACGAAGCTTGCAAAAATACCATTTCTAGGATTTCACAAAAATAAAAATATTTCCATATAAAATGAATACCTAATCAATCCTTCCCAATTATATTAAAAGGAAACATTTTTGAGCAAGCGGATTTTACGCATAAGTAACAATGCAGTGGAACAAAAGACGGTGTGCTATTCTGCTGTATGACATCATGGGATCACATCCAGAGATCTATGAAACTTTAGCTAGATTTGTGCATCTTCAATATGAATTCATAATGCACGGTACAGTACAGGTGTTGCTTCGGAGATGTCAGTATGCTATGAACCAGATATTAAAGATGTTGTGTGTTCTGTGTTACAGTTCTATGAACAGAATGGTCTTAGTTGTGTATTGCATATTATTCCTAATGTATATTTGGAGCACATCTTATAAAAAACTCCTTTGGAACCTCCAGCATGTATGCTGTGAATATATGTTAACAACAGAATGCATTTGCATTTTATGAGTCCTTAATACTGAAAGCACAATCAAATCTTTGATAAATAATTGTTTCTCTGCTTACAAGCTGAAATTATTTGCTCATGTTTCTCACTCAGAGCTTTTCATGGTCGTTTCTCACCCTGGTCTTTACAACTCACAAAGAAAAACAAATTCCACTTTTGCAAAAAATCTTTGAACTATGGCTTTCTTAAAGTAAAATATTTCATGATATCTCTTTTTCCACTCTTTTTTTGCTTATCTGCTAATTATAATCAATATATATATTTTTTTAATGGCCTGAATACATGCTCTCAATTTTCCTTTTTAGCATCCTTGTAAGTGACTGGACTCTTAGTATCAAATGCTTATTTGAGTATTAATATTTGAATATTATACATACAATTCTTCTGCTATCCCAGTCAGCAGTCTGGATTGGACAAAGCTCTTTCTTCTACATCACAAAATATGATGATTTTTTAATCAACGATTTCTGCATCGGTAAATGAACTTCCTGACAACCCATGCAAATAAAGATGGAAAAAAGCACTTTTACTTGCCTGAGTCAGGGAAGTAAGTAAAGTCTTCTGCCTCAGTTTCTCGTTTGTCTAAATGAAAGTACTACAAATCTTGGGATCTTGAGTCCAGGCCTACTATAGTCCTGTGTCTGTTCCCACAGAATGGGGATTTTCTGCAGGAAGCAAAAGAAAACATAGGGAAGACTTGGCTTTGTCCCACCTCATCCTGTAGACTAACTGGAATAACCAGAAAGAGTGAAGAGGAAATAATTATCTACATCATTTCAAGAACTAGGTAGCATCCATGGTGCAGAGTGGCAAGTAATAGTTTTTAAATATTTTCACTTGTATTACTTTAATAAGTAGTACTGAGAAGTATTTTGTTGGTTTTATACTACTTTAGACATTAGCTCCAAAAAGTGTTCAGATAGATAGGCACTTTGGCAATTAATGGCAAATATAAACTGCAAACCATTTAAGAATCAAATATTTACACTCTTGTAGATAAACATGATAACATTTCATCTAAAATAATAATAAAATTTGAAAACTCAACTTAGAATCAAAAAGCTCCATGCATGCAGCACCTTTGGATAATGCTGATGGAGATAAATATGGTCCTACCCACTGAATGATGGGTGTGATTATACTCCCTGGTACAATGTGTAATGTCTGTTACATATCAGAGTGTGTGTGTGTGTGTGTGTGTGTGTGTGCATAAAATCGGTGGAATTTTAGAGATTTCCTTTAAAATAAATGGTTACATTTTAGTATAGTGAGGAAGGCTATTGCAGTGTACAAATTCCTCCATTTCTCTTTGTCTGTGGTTTATTTTAACCATTTTAAAGTATTAATAAAAATGCTGTAAAAGTTGTAATGTTAAAGTATAATTTTATTTAACATTGTTTTACATGTAAGAGCTATAAACAGGCTGTAGTAAACTTATACAACCAGTTGTATTGAGGTCTGAGCTGTTTTTTTTTTTCTTTCTTTTATGGCTGTAAATAAAACTAAGATAGTTTGTACTCAGTTATTTTAGGTTTCTAATATGCTAGCTGTTCTGTCTCAGATTGTTTCAAGATATATAAATGCCAGCAGTTCACAAATTACTGTAATCATCAAGAATCAGAAAAAAAGTTAAATAAATCCTATAGTTTTCCAAGGTGACTTTTATGTCTCTGCAATAAATTATTTGTATTTTCATCCAATATCTTTTATTACAATAAAAGTAAAGTTCTGGTAACCATCTCCTACAGCCAAGTAAAATTGAATCAACCTCAGCATTGTATCACTGCTAGTTTCACTGCAAGGTAGAGTCACTGGTTTTCCAGTCCTGGAAATCTATCCATTTCTCCAATTTTTGCCCAATTTTGTTTTAGTAAAATGGAAAAAAAGATGTCCGATTTTTTTAATTCAGTAGTACTGGATCAATCCCGAACTTGATCCAATACTTTACACAGACTAGTTTAAGTTTCATGCACCTGCTTCTAGGGTCAAAGATACACTCTAATTAGTTTACACACAAATATAATTAAGAAGAAATATTTTTTATCACACTGGCAGCAGGGACGTGAGACTTCCAGCTCCCTCCATTTTCCATCACATCACAATCAGTCTGTTCTGGGGCTGTAAGTGGGAGTGCTCCTCCTATGGTGACCCTGCACACTCACTCCAAAACAGTAAATGCTGCTGACTGATGATGTCTTGCCTCCTCGTGTTACCATTTGTGAATAGTTCTGACAGAGTCATAGCTAATTTAGAAGAGAGTTTTTGAAGTGTTCTCTTAAAACACCGTAGCATCACGAAGGTGTCATTTTCCTGAGGGAAAAAATATGATTTACATCAAAAGTTTCTGTAGCAGAGCACTCAAACCAATATGAACTCTCCTAGTCATCAGCAGCTTGGAGTTCCAAAACATACTACTAGTTCAGAAATGTATGCATGATGCTCTTCATCCCACAGCCAGGTCATTGACTAAAATGACAGTAAAACTATGCAGCAAAGAAAGTCTTTTCAACACAGGAATGTGTCCTCTATTCAATATGTGCCTCCTTATGCCTGACATCAAATTCACTGAGAAAAAAAATATTTAAAAAAAAAAAAAAACATTTTAAATTATTGCAAGTAATTCTGTAAAATCATGTGAGGATTAGTACGCAAAAACTAAATCTTCAGAAGCATCCAGGCTATTGGTCATCACATTCTCCAGTTATAAAACTAAAGCTAGACATACAAAAACATGAGGGTAAAAAGAAACTTATAGATATGTAATTTTCTTCCTTTATGATACAAAAGAAAGAAAGAAAGAAAGAAAGAACACATAACATAATATAACCTCTCACATAACATCTGCTGCTTCTTATATCTTGTAACACTTCTTCTATATAACATTTGTTATGGAATGTGAAGTGGTGAATAACAGCAACCATCTTCTGTGACAACAGAGACTTCTTAAAATAAAGCAGAACACATTTGATCTTGCCTACTCGACATAAATGAGAGAACTTGAGAACATTACCATGACTCTTGCCTCACCCTGATGCAAACAAAATGAGAATCTTGGTCCATGGATATAGCAATGTGCAAAATACTATATTAACTTACTCTGCCAAGAAATGCACTGTTTGGTAAAATAAGGTGAGTGTCTTAGAAGTACACAATAGACTTTGTACACCATAGACCTTGTATACATTAATGTTTTTGTAAGTATCTGTCTAGACACCCACAGTTAACTAAACTCACATTCTGTATGTGTAAAGAATATGCCACAGTAGACCATGAGATTGTACATTTATCCTCATTTGTGAAGGTGGATGCCTAGAACTCTCGAATGGAAAAAGATATAAAGTATTTGATCCTAATCAATATTTATTAAAGGAGACAAAGTAACAGTAAGGCAAGCCTACAGTACTTAAGAAAAAAGCAGAAAGCTGTATTTCTTATCTTGCAGTAATTAATGAAGTTCTATAATTTATTTTAACCCTGAAGTTGGTTTCAAAAAAACCCTAATTATATTAATGTACTAAAAGAAATACAATTGTCACTTTAGTTTCATTAAGCATGACAGGTGACTGTTCCAAAGATAAATGCTGAAACTTGTGAAAATTGCAAGTTCGGGTTGAGGTGACAATAATATGGGATGGAATTGGGCTGCTTGCTGCATTAATCAATACCACAGTTTATTTTTTAATGTATGAAGAATATTTAGGCTAATTAATTTATGACTAAGTTCTTCCTATTTTACTCTTCCATTCAGTCTTCAGACTTTGCTCTCCTCTTAAAACACTCTGCCTGTTTATAAGTCTACAGTCAATCTCATGAAATACCACTGTTTGGAGAGAATCAGCTTTCTGCATGCCACGTGCAATTTTGCAAATTGGGAATATAACTCTATCAATTAAAGGAGATATGGCTCTACTGAGATCAGAAAAGTTGTAGAATCGTCACCTGCGCCATACACTGAGCAAAATCAGAAAAGATTTAGGACTGTTCAGTTTATGATGTCTCACTTATCTTCACAAAGCATAGGCTATGCCTCCAAGCGTACAGAAAGCCACGGATTTTTATTTCCAGTTGCTAACACATACAATACTGTACCAAGTCAGCGTTATATTTAGATTATTACAGCCGGAATTTGTGACTTGAACAGGGACTGAGAGGATCCTACTGTAATGTAATTTTGTTGCAACTTTATGACTCAAAACACAAACACACACTGTGCTGCCTCATACAGCTGTGGTTTGCTTATCTTGTAACTCATGATAGTTCACATAGTTGAGTTTTAGTGCTTAGGGGTAGGCAAGCTGTTAAAAACTTTAATTTCTTAATACAGTTTATGAGCAGTGATCAGGTTTGTACACTAGACTTTTATGGAGAGCTATCAGAGAGAACGCTTACAGTACCTTGTATAAACACATATTCAGGCAACTTTTTTTTTAAAGATGGTTAAATAACATACATACAATCATTGATGCACAAATATGAATGTCCAAAAAGGCTATAATGCATCTATTTAAGATATCTCCTTCACAGTATTATAGAATTAATACATGAAGGATTTAGCTCTAATTTGGAATATAATACCTCTTCCAAGCATAAATACTGCCAGTGCTAGTTATCAGACAACAGGGAAAATTGGACTTGTTAGCAGGTCTAAATTAGTTGATTTTTTTTAAACACACCTCCGGATGAGAAATAACATAAAAACTTTAATGCTGGATGTAAATAAATACATCACATCTAATGTAAATGAGCATGAATCAGTTGGTAGCCTTTTCTACTAATACTATGTATTTTTTGCTCTGTGCATATTGTGTGAGCTCAAAGTTAAGGACTTGGCACTTTTAGTGTTCTTTACATCTCCTGTGCATCTGGCTCGTTATTCTTATGACCTACCAAAATCCACATATAAGCGGGTAATGTCTCTTAAACTTATTAGTCCAGTTTGATTAAGAGACAGCGTTCATGGTGGAGGAGTATATGAGGCAATTTATAGCGTTTGAGGGTGATTAAATGCTGAAGTGGAGTCGAGGCATTTGATAATCACAGGAGTTATTTATTGGTAGAATATTCCAGCCACACTTTTACCATCAGCCATCAAGATAAGAACATTCAACGGACAACATTAAAAAGACAGATTTTGCTGGGTAAATGTAACTTTGCAATGCTGTGATGCAACTGCAGGTGAGAGCCCCCACTTTGCATCACATGAAGGGCAGATGGATATAGGTAAAGCACATGAAGAACTCATCAAGAACATGATAATCTCCCTCAGAGCGGGGCTAAGGGAAAATCATTGTGTGAGGGAGTGACCTGTGTGGAAATTGAGGGCTGAGACTCAAGCGAGAATTTATGTGATTTGAGTCAAGATTTATGATTCATTTTCATTTTGTTACTGTAGATGAGTAGCATCTACATTGTCATCGGCTAAGCTGGCCTGTTAGCCTATGTTGGAAGCAGGTCCAAAGTGGCTGCAATTCTCCTGTCTCCTGGGAATGGGCTCATTTCATTTATACCTCCGAAAGTATAAACGAAGTAAGGAATGACACTGTAGAAGTAGGCAACTATGGTATTGGAAGAAGGGAGGCTTGGCTGGAAAACCCTTATCAGAGCTTAAAGAGGAAACTGGAGTTGAGGGGTTGGGGGATTTTGAATTTTTTTTTTTTTTTTAGTTAATGCTGTGAGTCACAAGTAAAAACACCAGTGCTGAGATCCTAGTTCATATTTATTTAGACAGTGAATGCCAGGAGGTACAAATCGTTCACAGAACCCATGTGGTAGACTGCTATCCACAAAATAACCATGTTTTGTTTTGTTTTGTTTTGTTTTGTTTAAATTTATTTTATTTTATTTTTAAAGAAGGCATCAGTAGTACTCTTGTGAAAAAAAAATGTCTTCTGCAGCTAAATTATTAAAACCAAGAATGTGAGACTGTAATCTCCATTAGATCTCCAATCTCCATTAGTACCACAATTGCACTGTGGTACTTCTGCTCAGGATGCTCCTTTGTCCTATTCTGAGCCCACATACTTCAGTCTAAAGTGCCAAGAAATTCAACCCTCTTTTCATTTAGTGGAAATGAAGGAAAAATTGGAAGGAAGATTCTGAAGAGTCAGACAGACTGTTTTGGTAAATGTCTCAAAGAAGACTACATTGGAAGCAGGTGACATGGCTTCCAGTGATAAACTGTCATTTCCATAAATGCTAATCAAAAAGAAATAGAAAATATTTTTCCTTCTTACAGATCAGTAGGTAGAAAAAGAAAGTAAGATCGCATTTGCCCCATCAGTTTCTTGCCTTCAGTTTACTTTATATGTACTAGCAATGGTCTGCATGGGTAAAAGGAAGGAAATCTAAATTCCTGAACATACATAACAGATTTATTTCAACAGAGACCTAAGAAAAACTGGAGATGGACTACTACTGGAAAGAAAAATACATGAGTACTTCCATTTGCGGTTGTTAGATGTCTAATTCTTTCTCCCTAAATAATTTCAGAAGGTAGATAGGAAATAAGCAGAGAAACACTGTTTGTGGGGGGACCCTGCTTTTCACTCCCCTTTACTCAGAAGTGCTCCATAACACTTTTGCAGTGAGAGGGCAGGAGCAAGAAGCTGCCATGTTGGATCACTCCAGAAACTTTCCTAGAGCCGTCTGCTCTCCTGTAGTCAACAGTCATTCCAGGGAAACATACAAAGTTAGTAACAAAATGTGCTGTAATTTCTTCACAGCTGCACACAATGAGATTTTACACTAATCTGCAATGAGTTGCTCTTCCATTACCTCTGACATCAGATTTAGACTACCTGTATGCATAAGTGGTTCATACAACTCAAACATTACCCTCTAGTCTTCACAAATAAATGTATAAAAGTCACATTTTAACTTGATGAGGAATATTTCTTCCCCCCCCCCCAGAAACTGCTCAAGCCTCAGAGTGAATATGGTCTCAGTGCATCTAAACTCTGAGTCCCAGACTTGTTTCCATAAATACACAGCTTACAGCTTATTTTGAATCTAGCACTGTCCACCATTTTTTCTTTTCTTTTTTTTTTTTTTTTATGACGTAAGAAACCTCTATTCTCTTCTAAAGTCTGTCACAAACTTACATGGTTTCAACAAGCAAAACAGTCTGTGCATGCCTTCTTTCTGTTGCCTATAAAATAAGGATAGTCAGATTTACTTCCCAGAAACGCTATAGTCTAGCTTCTCACCAACAAACTCCAAGCAGTAATTCTTTGTTAAAAATCTCCAGACCACTATCTGGGAAATTGGCAGATGTGCCAGGCAGCCGTCCTGTAGAGGATGTCAGGAAGCTCCATTAGGAGGCACTATTGCAGGATTTTCAGTTTTGTCTCTGACTCTGGTGCTCAGTTTTGGCCTGTCTCACTGGCAGTATTATTGACAGAGATTGCTTTACTCGCTTTCTCTTTTCTCAAAAAGTTAGTGAAGATGTGATGACAAAATAAGAGCTACCACTGCGACAGCAGGATAGTTATCTCAGAAAGCATACCAGGGCACAGTTTCAGAACAATCCCACAACACTATTTAGAAGTTGACTGGCTTCTTGTTAAGGACATAACAAATCAGTTTGTTCATTCTTGGGATGATAATGCCATTTCACTGAAGTACAACTGAGCGCCTTTTACATTTTCTGTGCACAGCAAAAAAAAAAAAAAAAAAAAAAAAAAAACCATAACAATACTGTTGAGCCTTCTGAAATGAATACCTCTTGAAGCAATAAATCTGTTAAAGGAAAAATGGTTTCTGGGCACCAAGGCTATGCGTTTAAGGATTTGAACTTTCTTAATGCCTAAAACCTGGAAAAAAAAGTCCAGAAAGGACACCCAATTAGAAAGATATTGACTCATCCTGACAAAGGGGAAGGGGGAGGGAGCAAGGGAGGAAGGAGGGAAGAGATCAAGGCTCCCAACAAAAGGCCTATTCATTTATAACAGCTTGGCTGTGGAGCCATTCCAGCATGCTTAAAAATACTTTATCCATTAGTTGAGAACTATTTTCTAAATGTGAGCTTGCTGCCCACGTCTGACCACAACCAGGTCCCTTTTCACACTGAGGACAGCAAGGTTCACGTTGTCAAAAGCTGCTTGCCGCCTCTTCTGGACCTTGTACGGGAAAAATGCTACGTAAAGCAGAGGTGCTCTGTGTGAAACAAAACCGCCTGACCTCCAGCATGTATAGAGGGGAAGTACAATGCTGCTCAGTTCCTCCCAGGCTATTTTAAGAAAAGAGGACAAACGAATACAATATTTAACTAGAGTTAGCCTTGCACGAAAAAAAAAAAAAAAAAAAAAAAAAAAAAAAAAAAAAAAAGATCATTTTAGGTTAATTAAGTTATTAAGAATTAGGTCAATTAATGCCTTGGTATACAAGCTCAACAGTAATAATTTGCAATTTTAGATAAAGCTGCTTTATGTTAAGCTCTGGCCATATACCCGAATAAAATCATCAAACATGGAGCACCAGTATTCTTATTGGTTACACTGGTTACAGATGAATGTTTTTAATTACAAATGCTATGTATTTTTTGAACAGCAGAATATTTAAATCAAATGCTTCTCTCCTGTGAACAATTCCTTCCCATTTATAAAGTGACATCGCTGGTACTATTAATATTTTATGCTAGACGCTGTGGATACAACTTCATATAAAAGCATTTCTTTATCTGAAATGTGACTGTTGCATTTGAAAGTTGGCATTTCTACCTTTTCCCAGTATTTTGTTGCATGTGGTTTCAGTTTAGTTTGAGGAAAATGAATGTCTGTTTTAATATGTGTTTATTTCTCTTGACACATATGTAGCATCCTAATGTTAGTTTGCACTGAGACTCTGGAGAAGATGCTGGGAGAATATCATGCGGTTGATCTTCTCATCAAAGTATCTGCTTTTCTAAATGTGTCTGTCAGTCAGCTACAGCAAAAAGTACTCTAAATTACAATATATGCCAATTCACCTTTGTAACCTTCTCTCATGTGGATATTCTTAATAATATCAGCCCAGTGTGAATGTGAAAAGGCTACATCTGTATCTACAGCATCTGTTTAAAGTAAAAATTCAATGAACAAATGCTTAAGTTCTTAAAACAAAGTATTCAATAATTTATATTTGGGCTTTAGAGTTTACATCTAGTGAAACAAGGTTTGCAAGAATTCCTTGTTTGCATTCCTGAGTTTAATTATTTTCAAGCTAGGATGGGGAAGCAGTGAATAAAGTGGGCACTGTAAATAAATATTCGCATGCATCCAGTTGCACAGAAGCATGTTTTTATTGTTCAGAATTCAGTGAGTGCAAAAGAGCTGCCTTTTTAGTTTCCTGAGACATGATAGCTATTAACCTAGGTTCGCAGGTACCTTAAAATATTTATGAACAATACAATACAGATTTGAAAATATGATCTCCTTTTATGAATACTGGCACATTGTAAGCCAGCTCTGCAGAAGACCTAAGAAAACTGGCAGGGCGAGATCAAGCATTTGTTTACATCTCACCTCCGATAAAATATAATTATACTTTGGCTGACCTTTAAGAAGATGTAAGAATTATGTAACAAAGTAAAATGCAAGCCAAAAGGAGGAAGGGAGGCCCCTGGTCACCCAGTCCAGAATACACTAGAAACAAAGTCTAGTTGCAGTTTATCATGAGAAATCCTAAGTTTTACATGCAGTGTTGGATTTGTAAATGTTTCTAATTCAACAGGGAAACATATCCAGATGTTAATAGTTCACTTCATTTCCTAGGCTACATCAAAGAGCAAGATGACCTCAATGCAATACCAGGAATGAAAAGAATTCCTGAATCCTGACCCTAGTTGCAGCCTGAGTTCAGAAGCCTTCCTGTCACCGCGTGCCTTCTGCATTCTCATGAGCTGGCTGTTGTCTTTTTTATTATTGTTATTTATTTAAGGGCAATTCATATGCCGTGTGAAACAGAGCTCAGTGATGGAAGTGCAAAGGGCAGTTACAGTGCCGTTAAAATACTGTCTAGGAAGAAGTGCCTGATTAGATTTAAACTCCTTGCTACAACACTCCTCAGAAAAGATATCAGGGTGGAAAAGTAGGGGTCTTTCTTCATTCATCTTTTGAATCCAGGTTGGAAAGTGCTCCGTGACCTCGACAAAGCTGGCACGAAGTTTGCCCTTGCTGCAGATCGGGCGTTGAACTTTCCATAAACCTCTCACTCATGCCTTTGCCAAAGGTGCTTCCAGCTGAGGTTGAAATTTAGCCGGTGTGTGAAGTGCATCATCAGATAATTCTGAGCTTCAATCAACCAAGGTGATCAGCTTGGCTACATGGATGTAAGTCATATATCACATTACACTTATGTAATGCAATGGAAAGCACAACAATGACAGCAGAATAGCAAGGTCCTAGGATGCAGCAAGACAGAATTTGCTCAATGCAACAGCTGTGGGCACAGAAATAAAGGAAAGAAGTTACTTGCCTTCAGAAGGCCTCAGGTAATAATAATAAGTTTATTTCCTCAGTCTACTCTTCTAGGCCATACTTGTAGTTCAGAACTAAATGGACAATTCTTGTTATTCAACAGCATTTTTGAGTAGTTTGTGGATTTTTCTTCCAATTCTTTTTTGAGCTTATATCAACTTTTATCAACACATGTCTGGTAGTAACAGAATTGCACGAAAGTTATTTCTTTTTAGTTTTAAATTTGCCATATACCAACTTCATCTGAGAACCACTTGTTTGGTGCTGTCAGTCCCTCCTTGTCTCTTCCATAATCTCGATGATTTCGTAAACATCCCTCTTCCCTTGTCTTTTTTTCTAGCCTTACAATTGTTCTTTTATTAAACGTTGTACTGAAACTATTTCATACTTTTGATTATGCATTGTGAGCTGTATCCCTGTATCATTTTGACTTGGAGAAATTGTGAAGGAAAAGTGGGCCAGAAATATTTACAGTGTTCAAGATGTGAACACACTGTGAAATTACAGAGAGGTATAATTATATTTTCCATTTTGAGCTGACATTTTCATAGAACTGTTTCTCTACAGTTATCTACTATTTATAGAATCAGAGAATCATAGAATCACTCAGGTTGGAAGGGACCTCAAAAGATCATCAAGTCCAACCGCAGCCGAACCACAGTACACTAACTCTAATGACCCTCTGCTAAATCATATCTCCAAGCGCCACATCCAAATGGCTCTTAAACACATCCAGGGACGGTGATTCAACCACCTCCCTGGGGAGCCCATTCCAATGTTTAACCACCCTTTCTGTAAAAAAGTGTTTCCTAATGTCCAACCTAAACCTACCCTGGTGCAACTTGAGGCCATACCCTGGCGCAACTTGAGGCCATAAATTTATAATTTGAAGATCTCATTCCTGGTTGACAGGCTGCATCTGTTAAGTTGGGACTTATATATAGTTAAAGTTGAGAATATTTTTCTCCATATTTATTTACATTCATTTAAATTGCTTTTTGTTACCAAATCTTACGTTCTGCAATTTTTCTCAGATGATCCTCATCTCTCTTGTCTTGAATGATTTGTAATACCGAAAAACTTAATTGTTTCACTCTTCATCCACCCTTCCTCCTCATTTTTTACAGCGTTGAGGACCATAGGTTTAGCACACACTTTTGTAGATCTCTGCTAGTTTCTTCTCTCAACTGAAAAAATTGTCTACATGAACTTACTTACATTTTTTTTCCTCTATGTTTTAAGTGATTTCATCCATTCAAAACTTTGTTTCTTACTCAATGGCAACATAGTTGGTTTTACAGACCTTTGATAAGGAACATTGTAAAAAGCCTTTTGGGATTGCAAGACTGTCAGATTTCTCTTCTCTAAATGATCACTGGCTCTACATTCATTCTTGATTTTTTATGTGTGATTTCTCTTTACAAAGACCAATGCTTTCCTCAACAAAACATATATTATTTATTTACGTTTGCTAATTCTGTTTATCTATTCTGTTCATATTTGCCAAGTTCGTGCCAGAACAAGTAGGTTCCTTGATCCTCCTTGAATTTATTTTTTTTTAAATCAGCATCACATATTTGCCTTCCAGTTCTGAGATATCAGAGCAGGTTAAGCAAAAGATTGCATTCTATAGTAAATTGTCTGGCTTCTTCATATCTGAATTACTCTAAAGTTATTGATTTCATAAATTATATCAATATCCTTTATATCAACATCAACCTTTTAGTCTTGATCTTCTTCCCATGAATTATTTTGTTGAAACAGATCTCATAGTCCCTTGGGAAAGGAACCCAAATTTCATCACATTAAACATCTAAAAATGCTTGTAGTTTCACCTACAGCTTCAGCTTCCCTAAATCCTTTTCGCATAACTGATTATCCAATATCTCTACAGTCTCTAATTTCCTTCTTACAAGCTTCTTGGTTTTCATTTATTTGGGGGGGGAGGGAGGGGGGAAACAAAACTCACAAGATTTTTTATTCGTGCCTTTTGCAAATTTTTCCTCAGTTCCTATTGGCTCTCCTTTTCAGTTTCTTCTGTAAGTTTCTTCATTCCAATGTAGTTCCCTTTTACAAAACGTATGGGATTTTTGGCTTTGTTTTTCTGGCAATTATTCTGCAATTAAATACATTATGACCATGCTATGCTTCCTGTATGGATTGCAAACCAAGATAAAAAATATATATATTAAAACCTACTATAGCTATAATTTCAATAAATTTTACATTAACACCATTTATTTTAATGTCAGGGAAGTGAAATGAACTTTTGATGTCCCAAGAAAAGGGCATAATACAAAATATGATGATAGCATCTTGGAGTTAAACTCTTTTCTTGATCTTCCCAAAGCTAGGGAATTGCAGTAGCCAAAAACTATGATGGCTCAGTGCAACTTTGACATCAACTGCAGGCTGCACAGATAGATAATGTTCCATGCATGTTGCTGAGCTGGAGACCAGCATCAGCACTAGTTTGCAGCTCTCGGGCCCAGTCAGAAGATATGATTGCTCCCATAGCAAACACTGAGATATTACCTCACATGGCAACATGTTCACATCTTGCCCAGAGCTTCATTTATTCTTTAAACGTTCCTCTAATGTGCATTATCTTGATCCAATATATTCCCCCAGTGGGGTCATTTTGGTGGTGAAGAACTGTGGCAGACAAAGCCCTTGTATAGGGCTGCTTGCTGAGGTAATGGCTCATTCATGGTGCAGAAGGGATGGTTATTGAAAAGAGATACACGAAAGCACTTTAGGGCCACAACAATTTTACTGAGCCTTCCATGAGCCCCTGATGCTAGCCAACCTGTAGATTGGATGTCAAGAGGGTCCTCCACCCTGGAACACTCTGCACATGGCCTCTGAGCCTCATGGATGTAGCAGTAGACTACTGGGAATAAATATATATTTATTAAACCAAATACAAGAGGAAGCAATACATAGAAAGATGGAAAAAGCCTGGCAAAAATGGCATTGAAGTAGACAAAGGTGGCAACTGATTTTTTTTACAGAATGGTTAAAGAGAAACAAGGGATACTACAGTATACAGTAGCAGCTAACACAGTGATACATTTTATTTGCTTAATGGAGGCAGAGTTTGAGTACAGAAGTTTGGATAATGTCATAGCTTTCAATACTCAGTGCAAAGTCACTCCTATTTAGGAGAGTTTCCAAAGAGCAGTCCAGAATTTAGTCAGTCATATGTAGACTGTTGAACGTTTGTCTTAGAATTTGAAGGATCCTAGCCAGACCTGCAACAGCAAGCTCTCAGTGGCTTATCATTGTGGCTGTTACCTGCAGCATTTGTAGTCTCAATCAGCTGTTAATGCTTCTCTTGTAAGATTATAAAATAATTGCAAATGGCTCAGATTAGGAGGTGTGAATGTCACTTAAAGCTCATTTCTATTTCATATGGTTTCCAGCATTCTCTGTAGGCAGCAGATGAGGGTCTGCAGAAAAATGGGAGCAGAGAAACAAACAATAATAACAAGCACTAATCAGAGTGTAATAGTCTTTTGAGTTGCACTTATGTTAAAAGGTAATCACTGATATTCACACAGCACTGAATAAGTAGCATTTCATATAGACTTCATAGTTCCAAAAAGAAAATAAAGCCTTTGATTTCCTAAAAGACATCAGCAAGACAACATGAAGGAAAAACTGTTCTGAAGTTGCACTACTGGCTTTCCAGAGTTCTGCATTTTTTCAGCTATGACATAAGATCCTGTGCAAGTGTGTAAAGTACATTTTACACCAGTTCTACTTTAGCACGTGGTTGAACACAAATCTTCAGTTGCAATACTGAGGCAGATGGGTGTCTGCTAAGTCAGCAGTACTGAGACTTGAGTGTATCTGGAATAGGTGAAAGTGGTCACATAGGTGACCAGGTAACTTTGATGGTGGAAATTCCTATTAAAAAGAATAGAAGCACCAACCTGATTTGACAGCAGAGGGGACAACGGTTTCATCACAAGAAATCTTGAGAGACAGCACTAACACGAGCAGTTTCTACCCTTATTTCCCCTGTTACAGTGGCAGTGGGGACATACAGGGATTGTTCCACATAGGAGTGTTGCCACTGCCCTGACCATCATATGGCCTGTGGCCTGAAAGAGCTTTCAGAATGGAGATGCAGTTGGAGACCTCGGTCTGTGGATCTGAACTCCAGTTCTTCTACAGTCTCATCTGTTGTGCTTTTAAAATACACTAGTAATATTTTCTTCACCAGTGTGTGCAAACATTCATTTCCAGCATTCATGAAGTACTCTGTGATTCTTGAAGAAAGGATGTTGTTGAGTAAGAGGTTTGGTTTTTTAATTTCTATATCAAATACAGAAGAAAAATTATATTCTTCTGAGTACTGTTAAGATTGCCTCAAAAATGTGAGATGTCTAAATAAGACACAAGTAACATAAACCTCAAGACTAGCTCCAAATATAGATAAAACTGCAGTTCTCATCATACAACTAAAATAGAAAGCTAACAAGCTTTCAAATCCCTACTTTATTTTGTGCCCGTTTTTATATATACACACTGAATCAATATGTGTATATATTACATGTATATAGGAGTAATGCATATGTCCAAGCTACCCTGAAACCTTTGTATCAGCTTGAAAAACAAATCATATCTTCAGGATGATACCAAATACCTGTATTTCGCACAGATTTATCTATTTATTTGATTAAAATACAAAATATACCTGGAGTTTAAAATACAAAAATTGTGAGTGCCTGGATGAGAAAAATATCTAGTAAATTATTTATCATATTACATCATATAATCTTTGCATTCATAAATACAGTAATCATGAAATGTGGACATTAAAATCAACGATATAGTAATGCGAAAAAGCAGAATGGTAGTTTTTTCATGATAATAACCTTAGTGATATGAGATTCTTTATATACACAAATATGATCTTTAAAATGGCCTCTATCAGCTTAAAAAATGGACAATATCATGAAACTTGTTAAAGCCAAGGTGAACTGTGGCACCAAATCCAAATGCAGAAAAAGACAATCACATTTTTCGACATTTCTATAGCTGATGGCATTGAAATGTCAGCAAAGCTCAAAGCAAAAGTACACAATAAATTTGATATTACACCACATGTTTGATTAAGCCCAAGGGTGAAATTGTAACCTGCAATTTTATTCTGAGTCAGTAGATTTCTGACACATTTTGATTCTTAACAATGGGAAACTCAGTGTTAAGGCTTCACAAAATTCAGTAGGACTGTCATTGTTTTACTCTTCTAGAAATCAGTCTTTACAAGCACAGTGGACACAAATACAGTTTAAAATGTTATTATTGTAAAATCATCCAAGGAATGGTTCAAATAACACAGACTATTTGACTATACTCAACACACAGACTATTAATAAATTGCAAAAGTGCAATGAAACACTACAGTTTTCATCTGAAAGAAGCATTGCTATTTTCTACTTCCAATTTTTGATACATTAGAATTAGTTGTAAAGGCGTAGTTGAAGTTGTCTGGGTTTAAAATGCAATAGAGTCATCTACAAAAATGTCCAGGAATTTCTGACCATTCTTACTTATTTTAAAAATGCTCATTTTAATGCAGAGGATAATTTCAATAACAGCTAAAAGAAAAACAAGTCTGCCTCACAGTGAAGACACGGAGAAGCAGTATCAGTTATTGTGACAGATATCAGAGAAGAAACACTTGACTAGAGATGAAAGAAATACAAATGGTGAAATGCACTCTGGTTTATGACCATGGAGTATGGTAATTAACCGACACGTACTGAAACACTTTTTAAGAAATAGCCTATTCAAAAGTCAGGCATTGTTTTTGTTGTTTGTAATTTTTTATCACACTGCAGGATCACTCAGAAGTGATGCTGTCAAAGCGGCAGTCAAGGACTGAAGTAATTGGAACTGCTGGGTGAAAAGACAAGCTCTGTACAGGAATTTCCTGCCACTCCGGTGACTGTGACGGAAAAGCTCTGAAAATGCCAATAGAGGTTTAGAATGATGAAGAGCTGCTACAGTTACTGAGAAATCTTGGAAGTTTGATTTTGTTTTATTTGTTGAAATCTTACCAAAGAAGGCTTGAAGCCTGAGACTTGTAAAATGTGACTCCAGAATGACCTCTGACAGTTCGGGTTGCTGTGGCTGTTATGCTTCTACTTATCTGTGAATGTTGTTACCTCCTTTGTTTCATTTCTGGAAAAAAAACACCACATTTTTCCCACTGTTTGTCCTTATTTATAAACTATGAGGTTAATTCCATTATTCCGAGACCTCCTAATTTTCCTGATACTATTTGTTGGGGCTGTATTTTGTACCATTCTTGATTATTATCCCTGTATTCCACTCCTTATCCTTCAGAAATAAACAAGGCTACGTCCATGTAACAAACTTCAAATTAAATTGCTGCAACGTTGAACTTAATTACCCTGCTGCTCAGTGGAATCTGGAACTCTGTGATAGGCACATAGCCTCCTGCTGCCTTGAAACCCCCAAATAAATAGGCTTGTGAGAGTAGGACCAGCAGAACCAGGGAAATGGCACAAAATAAAAAATGTCAATAAGGATATCTATCAGCGCTCCCAGGTAGATAACTGTCCATCTCTAGCAGGACACTGATGATTGTTTCCCTGTTTAAATTATCAGATGTGAACCCTCCTCTGATTCTAAAAGCTTTACAGAGGGTAAGGGAAATCTGAAGTTATCTACATGAATAGACATAGAGGTAAAAAGTTGAATTTGTAAAGTCTGGAAGTGTTTAATTGGTGGCTTGTTGATACCACCAGGACCATGGTTGTGACATACAGGAAGGTGTGTCAAGTCCTTTATAGGTAACCCCTTGGACACCCACAGCACTACAGCAGTCTCTGAAGACCTAAATTCTGACCTGCAAACATTCGGTGCCTGCAAGTTATTTGAAGTGAACGGGCCTTCACATAATTTAATGTAAGTGGATCTAAATTCAGTAATAGAACTTAATGGTTTATCTGAAGAGCATCTTCTGGAAGGATTAAAACTTAGACTGATGAAAAATCCATTGGTTTTGAAAGAGTGTTAGCTAGGCATTCTGAGATATAAAACCAATACCCAGAATAAGTGCTAAAACATTTTTATTTTGTATATAATTTTTCAAGATAGCTACAAAACATTGCACGAAGCAGACAAAATGAAAGCAATAATCTTCAAAGCCTAATACCACATCCTTTTCCTTCTTGGCAGGAGTACAAAAATGCAAGCTAAAGGAAGATAACTTCTTGCTGAATGAAACAGCTTTCACAGAAACTGGATCTAAACTGCTTTCCCTCCTTCTGCTTAAGTCTTTTAAAAACCAGGAATAAACTAATCTGAGGGAAACGGGTGGGGGAAGGACTCCAGCAAACCAAATATATAAATAAATACGTTACGTGGAAAATGTATACTTCTTATTATGTCCAAACACGAAGTTTCTACATAACTGCTTTCTAAGAATTACTGTAGTTGGATTCTCCCAAATGGACAGTTCACTCCAAAGTTGTAAATGCAGTTATTTTCAACTGATAAAGTTAATTGCCAAATACGTAATGGCTCTCATTTTGTCTTAACTGTAAAATACATAAGTCCACAAAAATATACACATTTCACAAAGCAGTAGCAAAATGAACTTACAGATCCCTAAAATATTTTTCTTTTCATTTCTCTTATTTCTTTTTTCTTTATTTTTTTTTTACAGCTATTCACAAAACATTTTTTCCTACACTTTTCTAGTCCTACTTCTAAGTATGGTACCATATTCCCCTTACTTTATAACAAGAAATTATGGTAAGACATACATACTTACCTAAAAAGAAAATATGGTTACAGAGATCCATGCAGTCTACGCTCACTCCCACCTATCACATTCTCATACCACCACACCTACAGAAAAAGAAACAAAATGGATTTATTAAAAATGTGGGTTTTTTTTCCTAAATGTAGAGTGCAGTAGATATTGAGAAGATGTGAACTGAAGAGTCAGTGTACAATTGCCTCTTTTCACTATGGCAGTGCACAGCTATTTATCAAAACACCAAATAAACAGCTGAGGATGGAACACAACTAATACCAGTCTGATTACACACTTCAAGCTATTAGACAGGACCTGGGAATAATCTCCCAACTTTACTATTGCTATCTTTAAGACTCATGTCATCATTCTCACCAATGTTCCCGAAATGACTCTGTTTTATCCTGAGTTTTTTTCTCCTAAAACCACTTAGAGTGATCCCTTTCTAGTCTTGGTTGGGTTAGTGATGACAGGAACAATGTAGAAGTCTCATTCTGAGCTAACTGGATATTGTCATGTAGTTTTTATTTGCATGCATATTGTAAACTTTCCTTTTCTCTTTGCCCAGTCTGACAGGTTACCTAGAAATAAATAATGCCATGATCAGTATAGACTTTCTACTTTTGGCCTGCTGGAGCTGCTTTTTGAAGAGAAAGAGTCATAAGACGTCCTGATACTCTTAATAAGGTAAATCCTCTTGGACCAGTGGAAGAACAATAGGCAGTTTTCTATTGCATTCACATAATGTAAGTTATTAAAAATGCTCTAAGGCATGCAAGTCCCAGGAGAAGTACCAACTTAAGGGAATATCCTTTATTTTATGCCTATTTAAAATATGTTCAAGAACATTAAAGTTGAATAGCCAGTGTCTCAGAGAGGATTCATATATTAGGGAATACCAACTGTAAGACTGTCTACCCAAATTTCATATATATTTTTATGTCCTTGGCCACTTGAACATGCATTGTTTTTCACTTCTCAGGGCATCTGTGTGGTCTATGTGGAGCCTTTAGACCACCAACAAAAAAATTGCTTACCAGTTTCAAGGCAAGCTAAGGAACAAGTATGCTGATCAATTCTCATCTTCTAGAACGGGTTGACCTGCTCTCTACAGTCTCTCTTAGATAATAAAGCTAACTGCATAGATTTGTCACATTCATTCAGAAATGCAGTATTCTTGCATTTAAGTCTTGGCTCTGCCACACTAGAAATCAGTATTTTACTCTTTCTGCTAGATCCCAATTAGATTTCATCTAGAGGTCCATGCAATTTTACCAAAGCAAGAAGTTTATTTTCATTCACAACTATTTTATGTGGAGTACAATCAAATATGACAGGGCTGTCATTGGTGTGATTAGCATACAAAATCTGTTTCTTCAATTCAGATGCTCAGATGTATGTATTCCTACTATTTCTCATCCTCTTTGACCATAAGAGCTTCAGACCACCCAAAAATTTTATCTGAATTTTAAAAGCTGGAGCTTTAGATGTTCTTTCATTTGTCTAAATAACTTTCTTTGTTTTTGTTATCTTCCCCAGGGAAGAGAAAATTCAAATCCAGGTAATGCCTTCCTTTGTGAATTAGTATGTACAGAGGGACAAAAATTTCAGCAGAGAATGCACGTGCACTTTCCAAACAGAAGTAATGAAATCATTGTATTAGATTTTATCTGAATCATCCTTGTGCTGAGCATAGACTCAAAGCCAAAAGGGGAATCTTTAGAGGGACACAGCTCTCATTAATTTGGTGATTTTAATTAATGTGTGTCATCAAGTATCATTATCACTTAATAGGTTGATGCTGTGGTCCCATAATCAGACATCTCAGATCCACAACAAGGCAGTGACCATAGCTACACCTATGTCATTTCTGAAAGCAGGCAGTTCTACCAGATGCCATAGATCTTTACGCGGCTGTATAGATCACACAGCTGGAAACTGAGAAAAGCCTTTAAAATATCCTACTGTACATTTTCTCCAGATAAAAGGGAAATGAAATATTCATACAGTATAAGGCTTCCTAGGCTGGAAATAGGGTTTCTCTTGCCAAAGGAAGCAAGCACCTTCTATAGAGTATTTTGCTCGCCAGAAATATGGAATAAGCATTACCTGACTTCTTAAATTCACCCTTTTATTTGATTTCTTACCAGACTGAAGTGAAATGTGAACTGTAGCTTTAAGGCCTCTCCCAGACTTAATAAGGTCCAGGTGTACTTGAAGCAGTTAATTGCTTCTGAAGGGAGCTAAGAGAATATTGTTCCAAGAGCCTGTTATTTCTGAAAAGACACTAAGTTCAGGGTTTGCTGCCTCACTGAGTTCCTATGGTGAAAGTTATTCATGTGCAGGAACTATCAGGCTTGAAAGAAAGAGCTTTCATGGAGAACCTCTTTGTGGAAGGATGAATGCACTGAAGATTCTCTGCAGAAGGTTATTTGAATTACGTGCATCTTAAACTGTAGATGTTGAATTAAACCCCTCTGAATTTTATGGAAATGGTCCCAATGTGCAAAACTGGGCTCATGATCCAGGTTTCTTTCTAATAGAGGGGGCTAAATTCTGCTCTCAGTTAAGGCTCCTCTCCAATTCCATTAACAATAATCTCTAGATGGCTCTTTTGAGAGCTGAGCTGAAATCTCTTGGGGTAACTAACTTTCTTTTCAGAAGAATCAAACCTTCTTCAATAGTAATTCTGCACTTCTATCATGTTTTGACACAATTTCTATTTTTCAATAAAAATGCATTATTATTATTTATGGCAAAGAATAATAACAAAATACACACAAAGGAAAAATCTACAAGATAATTGCTTCTTTACCGTGCTACACATTACCACCTCCTGAAAACACCAAACAGCTGGTAGATATCTACTTAATTATGCTCCTGCAATTTTGTGTGACTATCCTATTAGAAATGTTTGTGCATGTTTGTGTCTGGCGGGGAAGGGTTAACATGAAGCAATAACTACTGCAAGTGATTCTGTCCGGGGACACAAATTTTAATTGAATCACACTGAATTATAAAAAAAAATGCATATCATATTGAACTGTAAGAATAGCTACCCTGTGACTGAGACGCTATGCTACGATTTCTAAGGTGCAAGATAAGTTCTTTCATTTTCCATTGTGATCAAGGATAAGTCATCCAATTTTTCAGTCTAATCTTGCTCTTTGAAGGAACTTATCTACTGGAACTAAAATTTTCCAAAAACTTCAGTCTGCATGGGAAATTTCAGAACAGATGTTTCAGGCTTGGCAAAATTACAAGCAAAGAAAACAGGCTCTTACTTTGGGATGCATGAAGAAATTATAAGGACTGATGAGCTTTCTCTGCTAGAGTGTAAACAGGTTGTGCATTAAAAACTTTATAAAAACAAGGTTCTTTTACACCCCACATGCATATCCTTACACTACTGTCTTTATTTTTCTGCACTTGATTCCTTACTCATAATTTCAAGATCCTTAACGTTTTCAGAAGACATGAAAGTGTCATCTTCAAATCCAGTGTAACTCAAGTACTGTAATATTTGTGTCATTTTCTTCTTACTTAAACTTTCTAAAGACCTTTTCCAGACATGAGGTGAGGTGAAAAATTTAATTGAGACAGTATCTCCATATCTAGCTGCACTTCAACTCAATTTCTTCACACTTCTTGTCATGCTAAACTTAAACATTTCTGCCCTAATAATATAGCTGTATTTCTGGGTTATTATACATATGGTCCTTCTACACCTTTCTTTTCCACAACTTTCAACACTACTTGAATTTCCATCAAGTCAGAAATCTGTTCATAATTCCAGGAATACATACACAATCTCTTGTTTTTTCTGGCACTCTTTCTCGGGGGTTATTCATTGTTTGCAGGTGATTGGTGGCTGAGACATTATTTCTAAATCCAGCCTACTCTTGAGTATGATTAGAGTGTCATTAAATATTTTTTAATGTACATAAACTGCTGGCTATAAAACCAAACCATCTGGCATTTCTATGTGCTGGTGGTTGGTAATAGAGTAAAAGAATACATTCAACCCATTTTGCTCTTAACACAACAGTAGTAATCGAAAAGAAACCCAGATATTTTTATTTTTTTTTGCCAGAGAAGGAGCATTTTAATGCTGCTGAATATTATTTTTAAATCATAATTATTATGCCATCTAAATATAGCTGCATCTTGGAAGGCCTCAGCGTCAAGATTTCAGACTCTGTAGTATCACAAGTTTAAGGCACAAATTACTCAAGTGATATTACAGTTAAGAATCTGGAAAACTGAATTTCCAGTAAATTCCTTAAAAGTTTCATTCTTTGTTTATTTAGTTTTACAGTTAGTAATGTGTGAATATGTTCAAGATGTAGGCACAATGTGTTGGAAAGGAATGTGCGAATTTGGGAGTACGCACTGGGACATCACAGCAAAGCAGCCATGCCATTGTAAGTGTCCTACCTGAGAGCACTAAATGTGGAGTGAGGGCCTAAAATCACCTTACTCCTCTACCCTCAATAAATTCAATTTAAATGTAGTGTCTTGGGGACCTCAGCTACCTTAAATACCACTTTCTTTTTTGTTTGGAAAATTATGGAAAATTATTTCGGTGCTTACTCCAAAATAGTTATAAAGAAGTCATTTAATAACACATATTATTCGAGAAGAGGAAAAGGGAAACAGAATGGAAAAGGAAAAGGGAAAAAAGGGAAGGAGAAAACACACACACACACACACACACACACACACACACAAAATGTCCTCCCAGTTCTTTATCATATTACTAAGAGTCGTTTCACATGGCAATTTGCTTTCTTCAGATCTTAAATAAAAATCTGGTCTTCCTGTGTTTCCTGTAAGCTCATCTGTTTGGACTGTTTCAGACTAAGGCAGCATGCCAATTTGAAGAACTAAAGAACTTCTTTGGAAAACACCAAGTACCAGATCTCTTCTTCATATGAAAAACCCCTACTTTGAATGTACTTCCAATTGCCATTTTTGGCACTGCATCTCACAGACAGATAAATTCCTCACAACTAAGCAGTTTTGAAATTGTTTAGGTTTGCATAACTCCAAATGTTAAATTCTACCCAAAACTGAATAGGGTAACAAAAAAACAAAACTTTATCTCCTGCTCTACCTCACAACTTGATTTAAACTGCATCTCCGTGCAGATAACTCTGCAGTGCTCCAAAGCTGAGTCGATGAAAGTATGGATTTCAGTAATGTCTGAAACAAAACAAGACACGTTGCCATTTCAGGAACTCAACAACATGGACAACCGTCCTGGCACTTTTAATTTAATTGACAAGTATTGCGCCCTTTCTAGAGTCCTAATAGCCTCACATTATGACAGTAGGTTGAAGTCTTAGGATGCGACAGCTCTGTCCTCGTCATAGGATTTCTTAGTATCTCTAAAATTATGCCATCTCAAATTAGTCATGAAGCCATGAATGTGCCACCCAGGAGAATTTTTTTTTTAGATAGTCGTCTTGTTTTAGTAAGATATTTTAAGCCCTCCAGCAAATTATTCAAAATCTCATTGCCTTTCCATTCTGCCTAGGCTGTATTTAAATGCAAGCAACTGAACTGAGGCAAAACGGTGTGCCCAGTGGAGTCAGGCTATGACTTCTTGCAACAGCACTGACCAGACATGTTACAGGAATTTTACAATATAATGTTTGAAAAGCGCGTTACTATTCAACCTGCTCTGTCAATGCTCGAATCCCGCTGAACACTGTCTGCTCCAATCATGAATCTTTTTTTTACATGTCCTGTATTGGAGAACAGCAAGAAAACGAACACTGTCTGTGATGCTAATGCTATTGCACACATAATAAAGGACAGCTTGTTTGCTAAGTCGGATGGCAGAACAGCCTTTGCACGGTGCATGAGGCAGGCTCAGAAAGTCATTTACAGTGGTGAAATTTGTGATGCTCTCACTTCCCTCCATGAAGGAGCCTAATAATACTTTGGGATTACCTATGGGTTAAGAGGGCTAAACGTGCAAATCTAACCTCAAGCAAAACAGCAGTATTTTGGGGTGAGGTAGTTCAAAGACAAATGTCTTAGCATTGGTTAAGTGTCATTCTACTCTCCTTCCAGTCCAGGGCACACATTATAGAAATAAGGACTATGTACATAAACATACATGGAAATTCAAACAAACAACGTAAACCTGTTTTCCTTCACAGAAATCATATATTAAAATCCAATGCAGAAAGGCTGATTCAGTACAAGTATTTTTTTTTTTCCACATGTTAGTGACATAGAAGGTACACTTAAAATAAACACCTTCCAGTCCCAAATTCAGCTGTTGACCAGTTTACAGGTCTGACTACTAACTGTCTATCCTAATACCAGTTCTGTAGTTATCCAATTAGGTAGAGCTGGGAAACACACATCAGACATTCACATCCACATCTGTATGTGACAGACAGAACTTCTGATAGTCAGTGAAGCACACGGAAAGTGGCTGATTAAATTCTTCCATCTGAATTTGTAGGCTGAAAATCTGATCTCAAGTTTTTCCACTCTTTCTAAAATCTGACAGTTCGACATCCACCTCCCCAACTTCAACTGATTCTTAATGTGATTTAGAATGACATGAGGCTGCATTTTTACTCGGTGAAATGTGCACTGTAATTTGTTCTAAATGTTAAAGGAGGAAGATTAGTTAGATTTCTATATTAATAACCACTCAAAACTAAGCAAAAAAATCAGTGACTTCTACCTGTTTAGACTTACGTAAAATACGGAAGGATTTTCTTCCCATAATAAAGCATTATAATTAATCTTTCTTTCAACAAAAGTTAAATTAATAAGCATAATTAATACACATCAGCTTTCATATGTCTTGTTATGAGAATGTACACCCCTATCCTCTTATTGTTTTTGTTGGGGAAAAACGAGGAATCTTTTAAGAGGATTAATACATGCAATGTGCTTTTAAACGATAATAAAAAAAAAAAGACACAACATTTGAAACATTTCTGAGCAGAAAGTACTTTATAAAATCTATTAGCAGTAGTAACAAAATATTCAAAAAGTCAATTTGTAAAGCATTTACTTATATTTCCTATGTGCAAATCATTTTGTATGGACTACAAGGATCAGAGAGTGAAGTGTCAGCAAATAACTTCTGAAATACAAGATACCCTTGTAGTTAAATATTTCATTTCTGCATGAGTGGTCGTGAACATCTATGGATTTACCAGCCTTTTGTAGCCTATATAGCAGGATAATATGAGAATACCTTCTACAAGTGAAATTGAATTTTAAGATATTCAGATAAAGTGGGTCAGAATAGTATGGAATTATCAACAAACTTAAAACACTTCATGTCAATTTTTATTACATTCAGTAGAACAGAGCTCTCAAAAATGATATAATCTAACCTTTTCAATAATAAAAAAAAGAATACTCCTTCTTTAAAAATCTGATCTCACAAGTATTTTTCTTTAGGGAAATACAGCTCATCTCAGAAATATCCCTCTCTTCCTTTCACTGTCATTTATCATTGAATTCAACTGAATCTCTTTCACTGAGACTTTATAATTTCATCTTTAATACCCCCCACTAATCTCCCTCATGGTGGCCTTCAGCCAACAAATGTTCTTTACATTACAATACCCTCATTTATTCAATTCCCAAGAAACAGATCTGTGAAAGGGTTAACCATTTGATTGTCAAAAGCTTTGGGTTCTGCTGAGCTACTAAATTTCATGTGCACTTATTACCTAGGTTAGGTTCAAGCCATCGCTGGGCTGGCACAGCATTTGCCTAACAGGAATAGACCCCTGTGGGGAAAACTAGACAATTAGATGATACCCTGCACACCTAGCATTTACTCAGCCTAACCCATACTGGTATAAACTGAAAGGTAAACCATCTTTCCCTGATTACTCACTGGGAGCGCCAGTTCCACAATAAGGGGCTGCAACTAAACCTATATCAGAAGAATTAAATTAGTTTACCAGCTTCCAGCTCCTGCTGCCCCTCTATGCAATGCCTGTATGACTGTACTTTGTTGAAGGGGGTGGTGAGGAATCATTTCCAGCTTAAGCGGACAATATGAAAATACTTTATTTTTTGTCTCTTATGAGATCAGAAAGAAATTACCCACCAAAAACAGGAATGCAATAGCAAGGGGTCTGAAGCGACAACAAGAATGTATTTGTCTCCTACTTAAACTCTGAACTTTAAGTACAGTTAATTGACAGTTATTAGGTGAAACTTAGAGGTCTTTCTATCAAATGCCTTGCATTTCAAATAAATAATTAAGCATTCTTTGGAACAAGTACATGAACATGTTTTCTGTGTCCCAGGAGAATGTCCTTCCTTCCTTCTCACCACTCCCCCCCCCCCACCTTTGCCCTTACCCTTTCTCCTAATTCACACATAGTTATTTAAGAAAGCCTTTAATAGCCTTAACAGGAAATATTGAGGAAGCTCTAACTCCTTTTTGAGAAGCCTGGTGATTTGGATGTTCCCACATCAGATTCAGAGAATTTTGCCTCAGATTCTTGTTTCAAGTTAAACAAATTGCAGCATCTTAAGAGGTCCTGCCCTGTATATATATCTCAAGACACACCAAGTCAGTGTCTCTTTCCAGCTGTTTTCTGCTACAGTGTCCAATTTCTGCATGGTCGAAAAACACTTCTGAGGTTTGAACCTGTGCCTTGCACTTAAGTTAAGAGTTTTGTTGGCATTTGGGCAGGTGGTAAATGTCTGTACACAAGAGCATCAGCACCCCCACCCCGCTCACTGGCTGAATCATAGACATTTACACAGCTTGCTGGGCCTGAGGTTCCATACAGTGCAAAATATCTCTGTATGAAGAGGATTGAAGTAGGTAGGTGCCTGACTCTCCCTATTTCTTTCATCCAAAGACAGGTCTTCATAATTGGCCACCCACAGTCAAACGAATAAAAAAAAAAAATAAAAAAATGGGTGTTCCTTTTATCATCATGAAGAAACAGGCAGAAAAATGTTCTTAACCCCCTTGCAAAGTCTCTTTACTGAGTTTCTGATGATCTTGTCACTTTGAAATAGAAAAAAAGCATCCTGTGGTTTATTTGCCAGCCTGTGTCATGGTATTATGAAAACCTGAGTACACTGCCTAATTTTACTAGATCGGAAGAAATGATCCAGTCACTTGGAAACACAGGGGATAAAGTTCAGGCATTATAACATTCCAGTCTGTGAGAATATCCCATCCATTCTTTCAGTGAAAATGAAGCAAAGAAAATGGAGAAAATGGAGGAAAGGGATAAAATTTATTTTCTTGTACTGAAGAGGCTGGGTGAATTCTGGGCAGAACGAAAACTGCTACTTGCGATGCCAAATGGCAGATAAAGGTTGTTTGATTGCATGAAAGAGGGACTAACAGCTTTTCCAATCTTAAAAATGGTCCTATTAGAGACAAATGAAGGAGTTCTAATCATCATTGAAACAACTCTTTTTGATTAATTCAGACAGAAGCATCATTTAAGATATAGAAGACAATCAACCATGTTCAGATTTGAAGAGAGCATCTAACTGACATAGCACAAAACAAAAGAAAGACATTCAAATAACTTTATTTATGAAATACCCCTTACTTAAACAATTCACATTCATATGAAGCAACAGCATAATAACAATTAATATTTAGGCCAAGATGGGTAAGAATTAATATCTTTTTTGTATAGGTAGTGAGTTAATTAATATGGAGGGGAGGGAAATGATCTACTTTAGATCATGCAAAAAGCTGATGAAAATAGTAGGAAGGAGCACCAGATGTCCTGTTTCTGAAATCTCTGCTATAACCATTAGATCAGTAATTCCCAGTTTGGCAGCCGGTATGATCTTCTGGCGCACTTCATGCCAGTATATATTAAAAAGCAAAAAGCAAAGCCAACAGCAAAATGTTGCCTGCAGCACGTTACTTGCTTACTATTTGGCCTATAAATAGAGCCAATTAGAGGCCACTGGCTGAACTGCCTAATTCTGCTTTACATGTCTTCTGTGTAGAGTCGGATTTTGCCCAGTCCTTAAGCCCGCCTTTGTTGACTTGCAGGAGGAAAAGAAAAGGCAGAAAAGACTGTGCCAGCAGTGACACAGGAAAGGAAGGCAGTGTTTGCCAGGGCTGTGGCAGAGGCAGGGAGGGAGGGACCTCAGCAGAGGGGTGCCCACACTGCAGCACACAGCAACAGCAGCACCCACGAGCTGTGCTTTCCAGAGGGGATAGGTACTTTAACCCAGACAAAACTACTCACAGAGTGACAAATAAATACTTGCTGAGTTATAGTGAGGTAAACAAGATTGACCACGGCATGCTTTAAATATTATTTCATATCAACTTACATTTTTCAGCCTGGACTACCTGGGCTGATCCAATGATACTGATGCTTCTAGTTTACTGCAGTGCAACCACATTAACATTGCTAAACATACATTGCAAGCTTTTCTTTACAACCTCTTCAAAATTGATTGGTGTAGATACCACAGAAATATTAATCAAAATTAATTGCAAGAGATCACAGTTAAAGTAATGTAAAAGAGGCTCTCTTTTAAGATGTTCATTGAGCATTCTCAGTAGGTGAAATGCTCACACCTCATATTAACTTTATTTTGAAGATTTCTGTCTCTCCTGGCAGGAAATTGTGGATAATGATTTACAAGAGGGTAGATTTAGGCTAGATATTAGGAAAAAAATATTTACTGTGAGGGTGATGAGACAGGCTGCCCGGTAAGGTTGTGGATGCCCCTTCCCTGCAAGCATTCAAGGCCAGGCTGGATGGAGCTTTGAGCAACATGATCTAGAGGGAGGTGTCCCTGCCTGTAACAGGGAGGTTAGGACTTAAAGGTCCCTTCCAATCCATACTATTCTATGATTCTATGTTAGTCACATGTATGCATATTCCTTTAGGTTTTTCTGCTTAACATGAATGTGAATTATAAATTTTGAAAGCAAGGTGAAGTAACAAGACGTATGAGGAAAATAGGCATAACTTTGGCATTCTGTTAAGCACAAAGTAGAGAAAAAGTTTTAAACTTAGAAAAAAAAATTAATAATGGCTAATATTGAAGAGTTTGAATACAGACAATATATATTAACTCTATATAGAAAGGTATTTGCTTTTTAAAATATGTTTGAAACAATACAAATTATCCACAAAATTAGAATGGCAGATTATCTTTTTTTCTTGCCAGATTATCCAATCAGAAACAGTGTGATACCTTCAATATTTTCTTCATTAAAAAATGGCAAATGTTACTATATTTTGGCTTCTGGATACTCACTGAGATGTATTAAAGATAAAAATGAGTTTGAGTTTTGTATATTTCCTATCATTTTCTTGTATCTCTACATCACTGTACTGTTTTTAGATTACGCCATATTTCTCCACTGAATTTCCAGTGCAACAGAATTGCCTGTAGTCAAGGTTGGCAGTTGGTTTTAAGCCAGAAAATACATAAGCACATTCTCCTTGAAATCTAATTTGTATGGTGCAAAAACTGGCAGTTCACTGGCAGTTTGCAGTATGGCACTACTGATATCCTTTGGTTTGGCCATGCATTTCTGCAGTCTTGCCTCCCTTGCTGTATATTATTCGATAACAAACAGCAATGACAAAAGCTGGATGTGTCAGGTAAAGAGTCGTATTTTTGGTCATGCATCCTTTGCCAGCAATCTGAAAATTGGCTTCAGTTAAACTGCTAAATGTCTTGCAAAAGTTGTGATAATCATTGTGTTACTAAGGATTTCTTTACTACCCAAACTGTATCTTGAATCAACAAAAGACTTTTATGAACATTCAGGATCAAAATACTTTCTCAGGGCACTACAAGGTATTACAGGGCAAGAGCCCAAGTTCTTTATCTAACATCATACCACTTATCTACTTTCTTTTGTGTGCTACATCAGAAGTCAAAAGGCACAGCTTAATCACAGCTGTGTCTTCCACAAATTCAAAATTTCTTTCTATCTCTTACAGGTATCTATGCTGGAGTTGGAATGCAGGTACACGAGAGAATCCTGCCATTCTACCTACACATTTTCTTTGGCTGTTAGGCTTTATCTTCAGTAAGACTACTGTATGTCTGGATTTCTCTGGTCTTGGTGTTTTTCCCACTAACAGTTTTTGCTTAGGAAGGACTCATCCTATTTCATCAAAGATTCAAGATGTCTGGAAACATCAGACAGGTTGAGAGGAATTCTCATAGCCTAATCCAATTACATAGAACTATACTAACATACAGAGGAGAATAAGTCAGATTCACTGAAGATAACCTGACCATGGATGATATCTCCATGAAAAAAACAATTAAAAAATCAGCCCTTCCCCTAAAAGATTGCAATCTTATGTCTCTCTGTCCAAAACGTGCCCCAGCCACATGTTCTACAACTGGGTTTTAGACTGTTTATAGCCTCTGGGATTTCACTTGCATTATCTTGACATCATGCCTTAAATCTGAACTGGAGACAGACTTGTTTAGTTGGTAACTTCCCTTATTTTAATATATTTTCACTAACAATATCAATACAGGTGTGGATCAAATATTAAAAAAAAAAAACAACAACAAAAACCAGTAATAGGCCCTCTACATCATGTGGACACTAGCATAGGAAGAAGCTAGTAACAAAGATAGATATATATTTCATTTAGCCACGTAGTTCACAGAATCATCCAGGTTGGAAGGGACCTCAAGGATCATGAATCTCCAACCCCTCCATCAGGGGCAGGGCCACCAACCTCCACATTTAATACTAGACCAGGCTGCCCAGGGCCCCATCCAACCTGGCCTTGAACACCTCCAGGGACAGGGCATCCACAACCGCTTTGGGCAGCCTATGCCAGCACGTCACCACTCTCATTGTAAAGAACTTCGCCCTGACATTCAACCTAAATCTTCCCTCCTTCACCTTAAAACCATTTTCCCTTGTCTGTTCTTTTAAGATAAATGCAGTGTAAACCATTCTTGGTTTCTGAATCATCCTTCCCTTTTCTTGATAGATATTTCAAATAACATGAAAAACAGTGATATCAAAGAACACTGAGAAAAATCTGTTTACCCCTCATATTCGTTCTGCTTCCAATGGAAGTGCTTATGAAGCAAATGTGTGTCACTGAATTCCTCCATGTAGAAGAAATGGCATCCCTTGACATTCATCAATCCTTGCTGAACATTTCTGGAGATGAAACAGTGGATGTGAACACAGTAATATGGTGGTGGTACGTTTTAGCAGTGGTGGTTGCAACATCAAAGACAAGTCACGTTCCAGACGGCCACACATTGCTGTCACGCTATGAAATGAAGAATGCCTTGATCAGCTCATCTACATGAATCAGCTAATGGCGTGACTATGTTGAAAAAGAGTGTTTTGTAGCTAGAATTTGCTCAATCAAACAGCATGATTGCACTCTTTGTATCTGCTGTACTTTCCATGGAAATAAATAGGAAGCATTACTTTTGGAGCAACCTATGTACAGTATACTAGTTACTTGAGAAGAGCTTTTTATACTTTCTTGATATTTTGATAAGCGAATGGTGCATAAAAAGTGAGTTGTCTTTGCATAAGAGTTTTAAACCATCCACATTTTGAGTACATTTGATTTTTTATGTATCAGGAGCTATTTAAAAGTGCTTACAAAACCAAAATCATCACTGAAGCATCACCAAGGCATGGAATATGACTGCTACTAATATTTCCAAAACTTATCAGTCATTAGATTTAATATTAGAGTGTACGGTTTTTATACTAGAGCTCAGGAGGCAGGGGAAAGGAATGGAAAAAAAAAACTTCCTGGTTGAATTTCTGTCTGTTTTACTTTGCTTCAGTGTGCCCAAAGACAGGTCAGATCTGAAAACGTATCAGAAGTGCACAAAAAAACCTGTTGTTATATGAAGGTCCAAGTTTAAGTGACCTCTCTTTGTATCTAATCCTAGTACTTTATATACACATATATGTGAGTACAGCCTTTCAGATATTAAAAGACAGGTCTTGCTGACTTCTTCTCAGGCATCTGACGCATACAACAAAATATTACAGAAGACAAAGTAATTCAACGTATGATTGGAACCAATGTGAAACAATGCAGCAAGTGCAGGAGAAGGTTAACGAATTACACTTGGCAAGTCAGACACAGAGAGAAACTGTTCCTGAGATCTCTAAGGAGGAGCCTGTGCCTGTCAGAAATACTGAATCTAAATTTTGTTAGGGTAGATATCTTTGGCGTTCAAAGAATGAATATTCTCATATCCTTTCCAAATGAGTCCCAGGATGATCCAATTTGCATGGAAATGTTTACACTTCCTTCAAGGTAAATCACATAAACTTACTTTTTACTGCACTGAAGTGAAAACTAGTTTATCATTCCCCTATTTGCAGAACTGGAGTATTTGCAGCCAAACTGATACCGCACACGGATGCAAGAAAGATTTCACCAGCTAGAATCTTTTGCAGTAAAAACAACACAAAGTCACAGTTGCCGTTACAAGATTTGTCACTTGCTTTCAGTAAATTAAAACAGCTTTTTACCATTACATACCAGAGATTTAATAGGATTTTGGCCCAGTTGTGTATATTGTCCATATTTCGGTATCAAAAAGCCAGCATAGATGGTGGCTCTCACACTCCCAAATAGGTGATCTGTAAATGGGAGTAATAACGTTTGTCATAGCTTTGTGATACTTCAGGACCCAGTGGTTGGAGATCAGTGCCCGAGGACAAATATCAATACCACCACTTGCAGAACTGACTAGCAGTTCCAGGTTCAGTGAAACTCCAGGGCCATTGAGCAATAAAGGCCTGACTTTTTAGGAAGAAGTAGCAGAAAAAGCTAGGGGAGCACTACCACCCTGTTTTAAATTGAGATACTGTCAACATCTCCACAGCTGCCTAGAAGGCACTAATAAAATCACCAGCAGGGATGGCAGGTGTTTAAATAAAGGCTGCAAAACGCATCTTAAAGCAAGCATGTGGGTCTATGGAATATTAATGCAGCATTATATTTGTATGGCAGCTAATGAGATTTGTTGCTGTAGTCATTTTCTTTCAGTACTCAACCATGCAATAGGAAATGGCTGGCAATATCAATGTAAGCGTCAAGGGAAGCACGAGAAAGCTTTCAAGCCCTGGCAGCAATGTTACATTTCCCAACACGTTTGTCATGGGTCTAAGTCTGCCTTTGTGTGTTAGGAGGAAAACCTCACTGTTTTCCCTCTCACGTCTGGTAAAGCCAGGTTGAAGGTTCAGTGGAACAAGAGGAACATGAACTCTGTTCAGTACTCCTTTGCAACATCCATACTTCTGTCCCTGCAGGCTCCCATCTCCTAATGCCACAGGGCAGGTTGGAACATAGTGACCTGTTGTCCATTTATTTGAACAACACTCTCAAATAGTCCTGTGTGGAGCCAGGAGTTGGACTTGGTAACACTTGTGGACCCCCTCTAACTCAGGAGATTCTATGACCTTTTTATTTCCTCCTCTATAGCCACAGCAGAACTGGTGTGCAGCAGACCAAAGGTGCAGTCAGCAGTGCTATCATTACCCTCTGTGGAAATATTCCAGCAGTCTGCCTAAGGAGCTGCCTGCTCCGATTCTGCACTTCTAGACCTCATGACCAGAAGACCATACAGAGAGGAGGGTTAGGTAAGAGGTACAGCACTGTGGCATCTCACCAAAGCTGAGATTTTTGCCTCTCAGCGCAAGGCAGTCGCTACATTCAAAAAGAAGTGTAAACTCCTTCCTAGCCAAGCAAGCACGAAAACATGAACAACTGTATGTACATGTAAACATAGATGAATTAGCTTTGAAGTTCAGAGTCTTTAACTCAGGGAAGCCCTAGTGAGCATTTTGAGCCACAAAGGCAGCTCTGATAACTTTATTTGCTTGCCATTTAGTAATTATATATTTCAGTCACCCAAAGATGTTCAAATGCTGGAAACTGGAAAGAAGTACTAGACATTTTTATAAATACAGTGACTGATTCCATGATTTATTCATGAGGTTATAAGGTACTGTTGGGTTTAGCAATCACTCCATAAATAGGGCAATAAAAGCACAGACCAACACCTTCCACTTACCCTAGTAAGTAACTTCATGGTCAGATTTGTACGGTATACTGAGCATAAAGCCATTTTCTATCAGATAATGAAAATATTTAGAAAACCTCTAGAGCAGTGAGGGCTATAGAACTCCTAAAACTGTAATTGTTTTATGCCATTATTAGAAATGAAAATATTGGGAAATTATTGAAGTTTCCCAGTAAATAGGGTGTTACACCGAATAACCCTCAGGCTGCTAAGAAAAGCCTTTCTGAATGGCATTAAAGGAAAGTGGTTACTTTTTCATCTTCTATTACTGCATAACAATAACTCTATGTATAACAAGAACTACATATAACAGTATCCTAGCTTTCATTAATTATGTTTTATAAACAAAGCAACTATCATCCTGAACACAATGTATTCTATATAATTTAAAATGAGAAAAAAAGATAAGAAGAAGCTTTAACAAATGCTGCTGTGTAAGGCTTAGCAAATGCAAGTGAACATTCTTACAGCAACTGGTGAACACATCAACTCAAATCTAAAGAAGTTAAAAACAAACAGCAAAACTCATTATTTTAAAAAGAATAAGTTATTTGATTTCACTTAAACATTAGGCCTGTACTAGTCAGGTATTCTCATACAATGTATTGGAGAAATATCTTTTCTCTTTGGTGAAATCTGGGTCCAAACCTTTCTACCACTGTAAGAAAAGGAGCAGCATACACAAGCCTTGTGCTTCTAGATTGACCTAGTTGTATTTGACTTAAGATTTTGGGTGGACACCACTTGATCAATAGCTGAGAATTCCAAAAAGCACATGGGAAGACTTGAGTAATAGTAGCACTTAACCTGGCTAGGTGAACTACTTATATCATTTGTATTCACTACACATTAGAATCCTATAAAGAAATAGATTTTAACCTGTAACCAAAAGTACAACAGACCCTCCATCTCTCAAAGAACCTTAAGAAGCCTGAATAAAATAAGAAAATATTAATGCTGGCAAAATATTCTGAGATCAACTGAAAAAACAAGCTTCTGAATTTCTATACAGAACTCCAGTCTACTGAAAACACTCAGAAAGTCCTCTAAGCCTTTCCCAACATATTTAGCTCAGAGACTAAAAGGAACATTCTTGTCACACATTGGAAGTGCATAGCATTTCCATGTATTTGTGCAATACTATCATAAAGTTATATTACTTACAAAGCATTGAAGTAATTGATAAATTCACCAGGAGTTACATTAATGATGGCAAACCCTGCTTAGGTGATGAGTCTCAGTAAAGCCCAGACAGTGCAGCCCAGTAGGTTTCACCTGGGTCAGCCTCTCAAGGTTTGGCTTCCCAAGGACGGGATCACATGGTTGGCTTTTGAGTACAGTAGGGTATTACTTAGCCTACGCTTACTTGCCTGATTTAGAGGGAGATGACTAAAGCAGTGATCCCATCTGCACATAAAGCAGCAATAGCAGCATAACACCACTGCCAGCCATCCCATACTATGTACATGCAGGAAACAAGAGGCTTTCCTTGCAAACACCAGCCTGGCTAGGTGAAGCTAAATATGTTTCTAGTTTCTTAGCATTGTCATAGTATTGGTCCTTAGAAGCAGGGAAATTGCTTCTGATAAAATCTTTGCAATACCAGGCAAAGCATCATCAGGAAAATCAATAATCATATATATATATGTCATAAAATTCACCTGATATAAAAGTCACCTGATTGGTAATAGGATTTTTAGCTACAGAACACTCCTTCTCAGAAAGTAACCTTCATCCAGGGGACACTCTCCAGTCAGCCACTAGCCCTTAAATGAGCCCAGGGAGTGGTGAACCCTGGGTCCACTCTTTCTGGTCAGAACTGCTTCTACCTGTGCTCCCTGGGCCAGGCACCCCCTTCACCAGGTACTCGATCATCAGTCTAGGCTATGATATAACAGTTCCCTTACAGATAACTTGAGAGCTGATTTTCAGTCTGTTGCAACTAGGTACAAAGCATTCTTAATGATGAAGTTCAGGGCCAAGGGATAATCCTAAAAAAAAAAACAAATAAAGTGAGCCTAAGTTGATGGTTTTGGAACTATCATGAAATGCAAGCCCTGCAAAGGGGCATCAGGGACAAGAAGCTTATATGCCTAGACTATTTGGGAGGGGGGGGGGGGCTGGGGAAAGGACTAAAAATGTGGCACTTCAAGACTTCCAACCACAAGAACTACTTCTTCTCCCAAAGAAACAAACTAGCAGTTAAATTAGTTCTCAGCTACTGCGTTCCAAACCTTTCTTCCAGGAAAAGTAAATCTTTTTTTTTTTTTTTTTTTTTTTTCTTTCCTCCTAATTTTCAGCAACACATTAGCAGTACGAACGGTTTTTCAACAGGTGAAATATGGGAGGTTGCACATGGTTAGCCTAAAACCACAACAGCAACTGCTGTCTGAGCAGAATGTAGAGCTGAGCTAAATAAAATAATTGCAGGTCCTGTCACCTGAGTGCCTTCATTAGCCAGTCAGCTTTTTGCTAAGACAGGAGAAAGTTACCATCTATGCCGTGTATTCAACATATTTATACACTTTATTTCCTCGTGTGTAAAGTAATTCAATCAACTGCTTGGGAATTTTTCCGCTATTGTTGGCTGCATCTGCACTTCCTGTTTTTATGATATGTTTCAGGAAGTGCTGAAACCACAGAAACTATACAAATTCATCAAAATAAACCATACCTGGCTGAACTTCTTTTTGTTTGTTTATTTGTTTGTTGGTTTGGGGGTTTGTTTTGTTTTGTTTTCATGTAATACCAATGAACAAATTCATGACTTTGCACAAAGAAACTTGAACTTTGTGAACAATTTTCAGCCCCTTTCAGAACCCCAACTTTAGCCTTTTTTTTTTCTCAGCCATTAAGTTTGTTAGTGGACTTGCTAAGTACAAAAAATGCATGTTAGAAGGGAGAAATTCTGCACAATGAAAAAGAAACTCATAACTTCTCTTCACCAGCTCCTATTCATCAAAAAATATTACCAGGTATAGTTAAGTTATAGCAAATTAATTTGCAAAAGTATTTGCAAAGTTAAATATAGTTGTGTTCTGTATAGCTACAATATACTTAACTGCACATTAAATAGTCTACTGTAGTAGTAATCTGATGCAACTTCTATGAGAATGATAAAGCTGTTCCTTGTTATTTTTTTTAATGTTCTTCCTGAAATAGATTTAGAAAGAGTCAAAGATTTATTTTCTAATCACGTCTGTCATGCTACAATGTGCTGTGTGCATTCACATCTCAGGAGTAAACTGTTCTGTCAGTTTTCTTCAAGGCAACCAACAAAAATTATAATTTAAGCAACTTACTTGCCTTCTAACTGTTGCCCTAACTACCTGATCACTACCATCTTTCTTATAAAACAGCTGTAATGATCAGAATTGATGAAAAAAAAGAAAGAAAAAAAGAATTATTTTCACAGTGCAGTGGAATTGCTAAGCTTTTGCCTCGTTTTTGATTAATTTCATGCCTGACTCAGTCAGAGATTAGGCCCTGACACAGGTTATAATTAAATATTGAAATCATGAAGTGCAAGAATGTTTAATTTTTAAAATATGAGTTTTAATTTACCTCATACAGAGAATAGCTCTGGTCACCTGCAGAGATGCATTACACACTACATTGCCTAATGTAGGATGCCTGAATAAGGCTGAGCATACAGTTAAAGTAAACTAATGCAATTTACTGAACAGCAGTCAAATATTTATCCAGTTGATGAAGCAGACTTTATGTGAAACTCAGACAATAATTAAAGAGAAGCCTTGCTTAAAACATGCTTATTCCAGTTTTCACAAATATGTTATACCAAAGCAGCATCTTCCTTTTCTCAAATATTGATGTTCTCCTAACACATTATACAGTGAGCTTGTCCTTGGCATTCTCTTGACTATTTAATGAATACATTTCCTGGCATTTGCCTTATCTTTGTTATGTTGTTCTTTGGAGAGCTAAAACTATTAGTTAGCCCTTGACAGAAAAACATCAGAGCAAGCTAGTAAAAGGTCTTACAGAATCAGAGTTATTAACATGGTATTTGATTAAACCATAGAAAGATGAGGAATAGATACTATAGAATATGTCCTCTGTACTTAGACTTTCACTACCTTGGATGTTTTTTTGTAGAACTTTCACATTTGTTTTTGTCATTTTATCTGAGAAATAGTCTGAACAGTCACAGGTTGAATACTAATCCTATTGTTATTTTGTAGTGCTAAATCTTACTCATTCAAAATAGAACTGAGTATGTAAGATCTCTCCCGTTCTTCAGAAAGAGTATTTTTACTTCAAGATTTAGTTTTTGCTGTTAAAAAAATATATGTACCTTTTAAATGCTTTTGCATCAACAACATAAAATACACAGTGAGATCTTACATCTGTTTCATTCTCCTGTCACACAATATAGGTAAACACTTAACGTACAGGCACTTGTAAAGATGTAAATGGATTCAGTTCTTAATTTATAACTTTGAAGTTTATATGTGCTGCATAATTTACAAGCATTATTAAATCTTCAAATTTCAAAGTGCTATTAGAATCAGGAAGTCCGGGTAGATGCAACTAACACTGATCACAGTAACAGAGGAGACACGTCTGATGGATGGAAGCACATTTGCATGATACTCTACTGACCAGAAGGTAGCAACAAATTGGCTATTAACAGTTGTTAGGGAGCCCTAAATTTTTTCAGTAATACAAAGCTGACGATACATTGACATCCATCTCCTCCAAAAGGCATTGTATTTCTAAATACACCCTGCAAGTGACATTTCACTTATTCCAAACACTACTTTTTTTTACAACATAAAGTGATTGTGTGAGCTTTTTCCTCCATTTAACTAGCATTTTAGTTTTGTCAGCTTTCATTTTAATTTGATAACGGCATGAATACAAATATCTCCTGCTTTGAGTAGGCTAAAGTCTTTCTATGAAATCAGGATTATCTTATCTAGATCAGAAAAGTAATAAAAACAAATGCCAATAACACCAAGTTAGCACATCAGAAAAGCCATTGAGCAGGAGCATTACTGGTATAAACCAACATTACTACTTCAGCAGAGCTGTGCCAGTACACAGCAGCTGGGGTTCTGGCCCGATATTTAGAAGCCGCATCCAGCCACACTTCATTTCCAGCTGTGGCCTCCAACCCAAACCATCTGCAGCTGCAAGCAACAAGGGAACTGCCTTGCAAACTTTGCCTGAACTATTTCTGTCCTTGATTCATGCAGTATCACTTCAGTCATTCACGTTCAAAACTAATGTATCACAAGCAGTAACAGGATTAAAAAGTACATTTTTGCTGTTCTTATGTGCTTTAATGCATGTAATTTAGAGGATTTCAGCATATGGAAGCTCTGTACGGTCAGAAACCTAATCTTTGTTAACAACAGGGTGGCACAACACCTGCTTTGAGCTGCACAGGATTAGGTATTATACTCTGCCGTCCTGACTCCGGTTTGCAGCATTCACGTCATTGTCCAAGCATGTAAGAAAATGTCAAAGAACAAAACACAGTTCAGACACTACTGCACAATTAACTCATCCAGTAATTATCAGCCAGTAATTTTTATAGGGTGAGGCCAACTGACTTGTTGCCTTTCACCAAAATGAGGGAGGTTACTATCAGCCTGTCTTTGCCTTCTGGCTGACAGTTGAGGAACCAAGAAAAGGAAACAGTTTTGGTGTTATTCAGATGTTAGCCATCTCCATCCTATTCACCTGTTTTATTACTCTTTCTGTGAACCATGAAGAACCTCCTTACTAACACAGGTAAAACACAGAAGAACTGAAGCATCAGAAGCTAAGGCAAGACCACTGGTGCTGTCATACCCGGCTTTTGTAGTGACTTTTACAATCTGCTGTTGTGATCAATTAGTATAAGATCTTCGGATTTGTTATGCTCTGACTTAAGGTTGGCTGTGACCCTCGGATTTCCAAGGATTAATGGCACAAATGTTTGTCTTTATTAATCTGTTTAGTTAGAATTGTTGTTGTTGTTTTGCTTTGTTTTGTTGTTTTTTTTTTTAAATCAAGCATCCAATTAAGAAATAAAAGCATTGATTACACTAAAAAATATGGCGGTTCATTCAAAACAAATTTAATTACAGAATTTTTTAGCTACTCTTGAAACCTTGTAGATGTTTTTTAGTATGATTGGGTTTGTGTTCTCCTCAGAAATGCTTAGAGCTCATAAAAATATTTGAGTAACTGTTCTACACGACCAGAAAAGCTGTAAGTAAAAGAAGATTAGATCATAAGATATCTGGCATTTGTTGAGGGCCACTCTGGTCTGTCAACAAATATTCTTGAATGTTTACAAATTCTGGGTCCTATTCAGAGCCAGCTCTGTGGTAGCTCTCATTAGATGACATTGCTGATTCATTTTGTTTTCCTATTCAGTCATTTCTCCTTAAAGATCTCATTTTAACATAAATTACTTTTTAAGGGACGTAGGACTTCTATGGTCCATTTGTGTCTCAGAGCTTCTGATATCAGCCCAGGTGCTACCTTTCTGTCCACAAACACACAGAGACAAACCCAGGAAATCACACAGTAGCTGATTAATTCACAAAACTTCCACTCTGCATTTCTTTGTAGGATAGCTTTAGAGTTGTTTCCTAACATCATACAAAAACTCACAGCACTTCTCCCCAAGTTCCTGACAATGCAAAAGCGACAATTTATTCCAGGAAGAAATATCCAATATGTGCAAATGTTTTAGTTGAAAATACCCCAAAGATTCTTGTCTGTAAAGGTCCTTTTTTTTTTTTTTTTTTTTTTTTTTTTTACCCAGCATTTACCATTATTCTATTATTCTATTTACTCCACAGATCTGAAGGAGTCAGATTTGTATCAGAGCATCTCATGCCTTACTGGCTTTCACATCATCTTACAGATAATCCTTGCACATTGTTTACCAAAATCTAAAATTTTATATCAAGGAAGCTGTCACGAGGTTGATCTGTGTAGTCAAAGAAACAAAAATAAAACTTGAAGGGCCTGATACCATGACTCTTAATTGCATGAGTAACTGTATTTAATGGATCTTGTCTCAGGGGCTGCAGGACTGGCTCTGAACAAACTATGCATTGCCCCCTAGAAACCTGTGCTCGCTTGGCGTATGTTCACTAGAATTCAGACTGATTCATGTGTGAGACCAGATGCCACTAACACAGACGGCCATGAGTTTAGCCTGCCAGAAGGGATTCATTTTCACATTGACTGTTCACTGCAGCAAGATACATGGGTACACACCGGCTTGTGACTGTTACAGCCCCGTGCTATTTTACAGTGCATAGAATCTGTAATGGAAGAAATCATTCCACAATAAAAATTATTTAAGATGGCCTTACTTAGCCTGTATGCATCATAGGGCATCAAATTATTTTACATGGTGCATAATGACCAGCTATTGATGTTCTCCACTCAAGCTTACCAAGTGAATGGAAAACTTCACCTATGTAAAAGGAAGGTTCATCATGCCGTACTGTACAGTCTTTTGCATTGATGGCTTCTAACGAAGATTAAATCACATTTACAGCTAGTAATGGCTACTTGGATTAATTCCAGTGTTCTTGCAAGTATTTATTGTATTCCTCAAGGTGTGTTTGTGAACATGAATATATAGATGTGTATACGTGTAATTCTATGTATGTAGGTACTGGTTTTGGTATCACATTATCCTAGTGTAAATGTTCGTTTCATCTGAAATGTCAGCTCTGCATTAGGATCTTTTTGAGAAATGCAATGAATGAGTATCTCACTATTATTTCAATGTGCAATAATTTTTAATTAAAAAAGGAAAAAGAAGAAAGAAACTTTAGAAGTATTTAGAAGTATTTCTTTCAGTTAGTGATTTTTTTTTTCCTTCAATGGGAAATGTGCCTCCTAAAAGAAGTTCCTGTCATACAGCTTAATTTGAAGTCTTACTGATGCTTTGGATAAAAATATTTCTTCCAGCTGCCCACCCCAAGGCCTTTTAAATAGCCATTTCTAGAACTGATACATCAGTTTGCTAGATTGGTTTCCCATCTACCCATATATAAAAGTAGACAAATAAACTTTATTTCATTTGTAGGAATAATGCCAAATTCTTGTTTGAAGTTGTTAAATGACAATTGCTCACAGAACTATAACCTTAGTTATGCAAATCACTAGAGTTCACGGTAAGTCTGACATTTACAGAATTAATGAACTAAATAATTAAGTGACCTGGTAAGCGAATTGGTAAACCAGAACTATTAATCTTTTAATGAATTCTTTACTATCACTTAAATAATAAATTTTTTGCATAATTTTAAAGGATTATAGTACAGAAACATTAGAATGGAAAATCCATTATGTAAAGGAACGTTACTTTTATAAATCTGTCATTATGTCTCTTTTTATTGAATTCATTTCTATTCAAGGTTTAGAAAAGTGGCAATTCCTGCACTGGTGACTAACAGTCCCCAACATTTTAGTGGTAAGGTTTTTTTCTTACTAAGACAAAAAGACTAGGATCATTTACTGCTTCAGACAAACCACTGCCTAAAATGATTAATTAGCATACAACTGTAATTTAAGAAATCCTCTACTTGATGGTGTGCATCACACATGCTTCAGATTTTCAAAGCACTAGTAAGTTGACTAGGCACAGTAAATGGTGTTTCGGAAATAGTTCATTTTAGAGGGACATTTTCTGTACTCTGCCTGCTGCTGTCCTTCACCTTTCTACCAGCTTTGCACCAAATCTCTTCCTAAAACCTTTTTCATGTTACTGTATCCAGACCTCTAACGCTTTGTAAAACTTCAATAAACCAGCAACCTTCAAATTCTCTCTTGATTCCTATGCATATTTTTCTCTCCCCATCTTTCTGTCTATCGTTGTCCTCAAGGAACTGGAAACATCGGAGTGGAAATTTGGAAGTACAGTGAGCTTCTGTAGGTACCATTCCTCCCCTTCAGAAAACCATTGTACAGATTTGAAGTACACATTAGTGTCTTCTACAATATCCAAATGCCTATATGCATCAGAGATAATACATTATATAATACCTGTGCATGCTAATTGCTCTATAATCTCATTTGGCACCACATCTAAAGACTTCAAATACTTAATTCTGTGATGCTGTGACCTGTGAAAAAAGCTTCAACACTGTCCACTTTGTACCACTGCATCCACTGAAAGCAGCCAGGTGACAACAGTCACGTGTGTCCAAAACTATAACAATTTTCAGCCTTTAGAAACTTAGTCCATACACTTCATTTTTTGTTTCCTTTAAGATTCTACATAGTGCCACCTGTCTCAAGGTCAAAAAACATTTCAAATTGATACTGAAATGTTATAGGATAGTAAAAATAATAATGAAAATAATGAAATTAGTATCTGAGTTTTGAAACGTTTCATTTGAAAAACTATCTCCACGACCTACAAAAAAAAAAAAAAAAAAAAGCCTGTTGTGGAAAAAAACCAGCACTTGGTGGACCAAGGTGAAGGTAGTGAATTTCTATACCATTTTGTTAGCCAGCTTTCATTCCAGCAAGTGGATCACATGCTCACAGCACCCCATTCTAAGCAATGTGAAACCACCTGAGATACCTGAAACAGAACTCAAAGCTTTTAACTTTTGATATTACAGGCATTTCTAAAGATGTTTCTGTTGTTGATGAGTGCAAAGGAATACACCAATGATTGGCTATGGCTGATGTTTAGTCTTTCCAGGTTTAATTTTTATTTAAAAAACAAAACAAAACAAAACAAAAAAAAAACATTTCAATTAATAAAATTGGGAAGACTATATGAAAATGCTACTGCTACAGGTGAACAAAATCCCAAAAATAAAACCCCCACTGCCAACAGAGCCATGCTTTTTGAAGAGTGTTCAGCTTATGTTCAGGAAACAAGTGAAACTTCATGAAATGTAAGTCTAATCCTGCTGCCCTATACTGCACCTACACCATGGGGCTTTTGCAACTCATTATGCAAGCATAGCAACTGCAGCAGCCAATAATACCCACAAACATTTCTGAAATTACGAAGTACTGTTCTGTCCCACAGAACGCTGTGTCATTAGGTAAAAATCTATAAGAAAGCAAGAAACAAAACACAGCGTGCTATTCTGTAAGTTCAGTCATTAATTGTAGTTTGGTCAAAAAATTTCCACCAGACAAGACAATAATATTTTTAGAAGTCACGCACACTTCAGTTTTGGATGTATCTCATTATGAAGAGGAATTGGGAAGTCTGCAGACAGGATCAGTGGGACGAGGCAAAATATGTTCAGTTCACATGAGTATTTGGTATACAGGTGGGCAAATCACAGTTCGTTAACTCCTCTGAACTAACACCCATGCAGAGGCTTACCTTGTATTAAACATCAGACAATTCATCCAATTTTTCAAGTGAAACAGCAAATCTAGAACAAAACATCTAGCAAACAGAAAGGGTTTCTCTATTCTGCAGATGATAGCATGATATAAAGATACCCAAGGGCTAGAGGATTTAAGGGCTAGAGGATACTGTGAAGCAAACAGAAGTTTTGTGAAAAGTGGAACACAGGCAGACTGTTTTTGAAAGAAACTGTGTTGGTTCCCTTTTTATTCTTCATTATATTAAGGCTGCAGAGCAGGCCAAGCCTAGCTATCAGATAATCCAGAGGAGAGAAAAGAGCATAATGACCTAATCACAGGAAAAATGTAAATCAAGAAAAAAATTCCCATAGAAAATAAAAAATGCACAGGAAACCTTAGAGAAACATAACTGAAGATCAGATGATTTGATTTGTAATACAGTGCAAACTTTGGTTTTATAGAAGTATTTAAGTTTTAGAAAAAAATATCTCCCTTACTTTACCCCAACTTAAATGCAGATATCTCTGATATCTAATACAATTTCACTTCAACTCTGAAAGTATTTCTAGAGTAATTACCAAGATCTGCATTCTGAAGTATTTCTACAAAAATGGTAGCTATTTACAGTTGCGTACTGAGATGTATATCAGTAAATTTTAACATTGTTAAATGTTACATACACATGCTATGAACATGTACAATGTGGTCAGAATCTTTAGAAAAACAATGATAAATGTGAGAGCAAAAGACAAGAGTGTAATCAAGAAGAGTGGACATCAAGATTCATAAGAGACATTGCCTTTGGAAATTTAACAGTTCATAGGTTTATGTCATTAAGACTTTTTTTTTTAAAAAATGCGATTTAATTTTGACCCAAAAGATGGGGAAAAACTCACAGAGTTGTTTACCTGCTGTTTAGGCTACAGATGAAATTATTTATCCAGGTACAAAGAAACTGTGGAGCAGACTAGTGGAAATGCTGAGTAATTCATTTGAAAAATGTTGTAGATGTCATCAAATACAGTTTTTATGTACACTACCCACATAATGCTGATAATTACACTTTATCTCTCTAGCAGCCTCTACAGGCGATTCCCAGCCAAGTCCATCACAACAGCCTTGAGCTCATTTAGAGGCGACAGATGACTAGAGCATCAGGCTGCAATTAATAAATATGTACAAGAAAATGAAGCGCTTATGAGTAAGAAAAAATTGCAGGAACCAAAGCAAGCATAAGTTTTTAGGAAGACACTAAAAAAATATATATCTTTTTGAGCTCATTAAGATCACAGATAATGTGTCTCCAAAATAGTAGCAGTGTAATATACACTGGCAGAACCCAGTTGTTAGCCCTTTGGATTGGCTACAGACGGCATATGGGAGGATTCCCTGGGCTGCTGGTACCTTCAAACAGAAGCTCTTCAGACCAGCAGCATGGGAATACTCCCTTTGAAAAGCTGAGTGATATGCAAAAGATATAAAAACAGATATAAATGCTAATAATTAAAAACTAAATGAATAATACCCAATGCAGAATTTTTAAGAAGGCTGAGAAGACTTTGGCATTCAAAGGATGTGCCAGCCAGCTATAATAATCATATTTAAATATTCCAAGAAAGAAGGAAGACATTATTAGCATTATAGAAACAAAGCAAGTGCCCCCATGGATAAAGGTGTGCTTCTGCAGTAAAAGTTTCTGTAGTGAAGCTTCTGTAGTAAACTGAAAGGGTTATACAGTTGAATCTCTCTGCTCTGAATGAGTGAAGCAACATTACATTTATTGGTCTGAAGAGACCCTGCTAGAAACATACGTCCTTTTATCCAAGCCTACCCAGAGCAATAAACTTTGAAATACCATAGTTATGTTTGTTACTTTATGGGCAACAGAGTATTAAAAAATAAACATTTTTAGCACTGTACTTTTATAAAATGGAAAACATTCAATCTCCTCTGGAACCACCGTGGTAATGTTTTGCTTTTGTTTGAGAGTGCATGCTCCTCAGATGAAAACCTTTGCTTAAATTAATCTGAAATAACAAAAAATAAATTAAACAGCTGAAATAATTTATCATGAAAATTGCGAACTAAGCACACTTTTTATGATCTCTGAGATAAGTGTAATTTATGAGTATGCTATGTAATTATGTCAGGGATATCTACCCTGCAGCTTTTTGGCTGGTTTTCCTCATCCTGCTCACTTTCACAGCATTTCTGGATACCAGCAGCTTCTGAAGGCTGGCCAGTCCTTCCCAGTCACCATGCAGCTCTGTCCATCACTGTAAACATACCAGGTAAATGTATTGTCCTCTGGACAAAACATTCAAAAAAATATTCTTCAACATTTGGAGACTACAGGATAACATTATTTGGTAACATGCTTTTTGATTACTTTCTCATACACAGTATATGCTGATTTAATCATTATACCTGTTTCCCTCTTGAAAACTGAAAGACCCAGAAAAAGCGAGAATGTGGCTGGTAGAGCGAAAGGCTGTCAGGCTTTTGAAAATTCATCTTCTTTCTCTTTCAAACATGAAGAAACTTAATAAGACATAAAGACTAAAATAATGAATAAATAACAAAGATTACTGAATGTCTGTTGTTGTCCAGGTCATAAACTACAACAGAAGCAGAATCCAATATCTAAATATCACAAAATATCTAAATGTTGTGGAGACTGGAAAGAAAGCTATGCACTGGGAAACCTCATTGTATCAAGACTTTGAGCTGTTCTTTCTGTAAAATGGGAAATAGGCATAGCCACCAGAAAAACCCAAAACCCTTTTGCCCAGAGGCCCTGAATTGCAGTGAGGTTTAAAATACGAGTGAAGATCCAAACCCACAGCACTAATGTAGGCCTGCTGGTCTCTTAGAGAGACAACAGAGTCTAAAGTATAAATCCTGACTATACAGACACATTACTGAAACCAAAATGTCATAGCAAAAAATACATTTGCCTCCAAAACTTGCAAAGAATGGTGGATGAGTTTGAGCGTTGATTTTCTTATTCGTGATAAAACACTCATGTCACGTAAGCAGCAGAAAGAAGCACAACTATGTCATGTTTCCTTAAATTATCTAGGGATTACTTGACCAGGAAATCACTAAGAAAATCACATCGTAGCTGATCGATGGCTGCAGCACAAATGTCACAGCCTTAATAACTTCTTGCAGAAGCTGAAAACTTCACCCCATGCCTAAAGCACAACATGATGGCAGAAAGCCCTGGCCTACAGAGCACAAAAACCCAGTCAGATGTAGATGCTGCCTTGGTCCCTGCTCTCTCCTTCCTGTAGATTAAGGAGACACACATTGGGCTGCTCAGATAGGACAGAAGATGGAAAGTCACATCTCAGCCCCTCTTGCCAAATCTGAATTCCAAAGACCACGGTTTGCTTTCTAGATTTAATACCACTGGAAAGAGAGGTCTCCAGACTAAGCTACTGTTATGAAAACAGAAAAGTAGAGTCTGTGACTTAGGCAAATAATTCTGCTTTGTGGTATTTCTTGAAAACCAGTATTGCAGACTCCTGCTGCTGATGGACTATGCAACTGAATAAAAAAAAAAAAGCACTCATTTTTAGGGCCTGCTGAGATGAGATTTTTAGTGAGAGACATCCAGCAATAAGGAAAGTTTGGGGACAAGCATTGCTGGGAAGTTGCTTTGGAGTAGTGGTCACCATACCACAGAACAAAAACAAGACAGAAAGAAAACTGAGCAATTGTATCATGCTGTTGATCTCAGAAACAAGAACCTCTGTCTTTCCTTTAAATATTTAGAAAACCAAAACAAGGAAAATGAAGGAGAAGGAAAGACAAACAAACAGAAAGCCCTCAGTATTCTCTACTCTTAAATTGATAACATTTGTGAGAACTCACTGCCATGAAAAACAGGGCTTCCCAAACCAGCCAAACTCAGACGGCACACTCCAAACAGAGCAGAATCAGATTTCTTTTCTTTGTCAACAATAAAGGATACAACTAGATATTTTTGTATTGTCTGAAATGTAAGAGGGCCCAGATTCTCCTCAGTGTGTGTTGTTCCTCACTTTCAAGAGAGGAAGAAACAAGAAGCTCTGAGGAGGAGGCAGCCCTCCCCCTGCCTTCCTCCACTGTGATGCTCCCAGCACTTCCATGTGTGACGGATGCTAAGGGACGCGAAGATGTCACAGACCAGGCACCAGGCCATGCTGTGAACACCTGCTATTCCCTGTGACTTCAAGTCCGCAAAGCTGTCAGGTGTGAGAGCTATAGTTTTATCTAATTTAAAACCTTGTGCAGATCTGTGCACAAGCTAATTTTCCACAAAACTTCTTACCTTTTCTGAGGCATCCAAATAATGCTTTCAGTACATTTCCCTGCTGCAGCTACAATTTCCTCTTGTGAGCAGATCATGTAGCTCGAGACAAACACTGTGTTCTGGCTTCTGCCTTCTGTTACTCCTTGTATGTCCTTTCAGTAGGTAATACCACATTGCAATAGCACAATACTGTTAAGACAGAGACAGGTTATTCATATTCCAGGTTAGCCAGACTGTGGCTTTATGTCTTGTAACCACAGCTCTTACAGGCTCAGGTTTGCTTGGTAGAAAGATAAAAATAAACAGAAATAATTCTGTGTCACTTGGGAATTTCTAGGGTTTTAGGTTGCTTAGAGACAACTTCAGCCTTCACAGCAATTCACAACAGCATTTGGTAGACTTCTCTAAGACATTTGACTCTGAATGATGAGCCAGGACTGCACTTGGACCATGTGAGAAGGCATGGGTAGGACTGTCAGGCTGCAGCTGGGAACCTCAGCACCTAGCAGGGTACCTTTCATCTGTCTGGAAGATTCTGTTAGCATGTATACTCAAAAAGCCAAGGAAAAGCCTGCAAATACACAAATACTAGTCGAGGAGAGGGAAGACTATCAGAATTGCACACTCAATATTCAAGACTTCAGTTGTGTGCTAAGGAGCCATTTCACCAAACAGAAGAGAGCAGTACAGTAATATACTTCTTGCTACCTGGCCATACAGCCCAGTTCCAAAATACTTTATTGATAATGTAGATCTGCTTTGTAGTTTCTTTACAGTACAAGAGTGGAGCACAGGGACCCTGCTGAAGTCTTTGCCTTATTTAAGTTGCCTAGTCTGTAAGACAGTATTGCTTGAAACAACCCAGCCTTCTCCTTGATCCTTTAGCTCCATGTTTCCATGATTTCAGTAGTATAAGACTGCTGTTATTACAGGTGATTGTTTTACTCGAAGCTTCAGAAAATCCATTTTAGTCCACAATGTGACTGTTTAAGATACTTTCACAAATGAAAATCGATAGTAATTTTCACATTATGAAATCTACATCTGACTGTAGAAAGCTACTCAAGCATACGTAACGATCTATCTTATATGGTAGTTTCTTGTTTATTTCCTAGATCTCCAGAGAATTATCTGAATTGCTTTAGAGGTCTGGAAGAGGTCTCCAGGAAGACCAGGGCAGCATTTCCAGTACCAGAAGATGAATTAAATGTTGTATTATCCTGTAAGCCTGGCTGTGAAGACTAACAACAGTACAGCAAGATTGAAAAAATAGGGTACAACAAGGTTCAGATGAAACAGATTCTGACTTATCTGGCAGGTCTACATAATTTAAAGGCACAAAGCATAGCCAGTCTGCTAGAATGAATAAAGCACATCCTGCTGTGAATGAGGAGACCTACGTTTTATTGTTTCAAAATTTTGGACTACAAGGGAAGAGATTAGGGGTTTCAGTAGAATACAAGGGCAATAAGTTAATATTTGGTCAATGCAGTAAGAAGTAGCAATTCTTCTGGAAAACACAGGAGATGTGACACAGCAATTTATTTCAACTTGCATCCTAGTGGTCTCCTGAAACCCTTACCAAGGCTGAAGTCCTGTTCACCCAAATGGCACCTCACCTCATGGCTCCCTTTAAACAAAGGTATTATGAGGTGATACACAAATATGTTTACAGTCCTGTAATATGTGGACTGGCATGAAAGATGCAGGGATCAGGTTATAAATGCAAATCCATTTTGTTTATTCTTTCCTGTAGTAGTTTTGTTTTTTTTTATTTCCTTTCCCAAAAGCTACAGAAACTATAAATCCTGGCACTCCTTATAATATAAGGAGCAAAAGACATTTGTAAGCCTCTCCTTGACCATGCCATTGCCTTCCAGCTTCTTTATTCTCTTCTAGACATGAGCAGTCATGTGCCCTCCTTCTAAATTCTTTTTCTCATCGAGTGTATCTGCCAGACATCAAACTCCCTGCTCCATAGATGACTCTTCTAAGCAGTCCAGAAACTGCCTCTGAAGATGCAGTTATGCTACCATTACCCAACCAGTTCAGCTCATCATTCACAGAAATGGTGAAATCATCAGAAGCTTTCTGCAAATTGTCAGGGAAGTCATTTCTCAGGGATGCATGAAAAAAGTCTATCTACTGGTTGCCCACTTACAAGTTGATTTTGATCATAAATGATGCTAAGCACTAAACAGTTTCTAATGAAAATAATGTACAGAGCTAAGTGAGAGCATTGTGTAGATGAATCTCACTTCCTAGAAGCCTCTGTGACAGTGGTGAATAAAGGAATACCCACCCCTAAACTTGAACTAAGAATGTAATCCTGTGTATTTCATATATGGCTTGATGCATTTGTCTTTTATTGAACTGTAGCAGATAAATATTTTTATGAGATTGTTACCTGGAGTACGTATTCCACCTTTTCTTGTTAAAAACTCTCTTAAGAAAAAAAATGCAAGTTTTGTCATGTTAAGATAAAATAAGGAATTTAAGGTTTAGTGAATAGTTCACAAAAATCATTTGATGTAGATATTATTTGTGTTTCTAAAGAGAAGCAGTACATCATGTAGCATGTGTCAGTTATTTTTTAATTTTTAAATCCAATTAATTGTTCTAGCTACAGTACCACTAATTTTTATCTAGCTGATTAACTAGAGAATAATCCAAATACATTTCAAATTATAAATCTTTCATGATTTGGGAGATTTTATACAAATGTACATTTGACAGTGCTAATTTAAAGCAAATATCAAGCTTGATTAAACATTCCCAAGATAAGAAGGATAAACGATTGAATTATTTTATAGATTTAACTACCATTGATATGATGTTATAAACAGAAATATTTTGATGTTCATCATTAATTTTTAAAAATAATTCTTTGGGAAACAGCCAAGAAGGACTGGAGAAGTAGGTCAGAATGTATGCACAAAACATTTGTATTCTTTACTATATAAACACTAATTTATTTATTGAAATAATACACTGTTAATTATTTATTAAAGAAATTATAATTTTGCTGAGCTTCCCTCAGAAAGAGAGGGAAAAAAAATCATTAAAATGTGGCTAGCGCAATAGCCAAGCCTGTGATTGTTTCACATCTCTGCCTCCCAACTGTTTGCCAAGTATTTATTCACAAATCACTATCCACTGAAACATAATCTGCATCAGAGCATCTCCAGCAAGCAAGTGAATTACAAAGTGCTTTAGCAAGTGCCACACTTCAGCTTCAAAAAATATTCAGGTTTCCCTATTACATCTTCTGTCTCCATATGTAGGAGGCTAAAGCAGGAGAAAAAGTCTTTAGGGATCTGTTTTCTGGAATCGTTGCTAAGGAAGGTAAATTTCACAGTACCACTGGCTATTTCCCCAAATCCAGGCTTTTAAAAATACAGATATACCAAACACTATTAAATAATACAGGAAAGGGAGGGGAAGGACTCTTTGTAAAAAATGACATTGCACACATGGAAGCTTCCTTCTCTTTTCTTTTCTTTTCTTTTCTTTTCTTTTCTTTTCTTTTCTTTTCTTTTCTTTTCTTTTCTTTTCTTTTCTTTCTCTTCTCTTCTCTTCTCTTCTCTTCTCTTCTCTTCTCTTCTCTTCTCTTCTCTTCTCTTCTCTTCTCTTCTCTTCTCTTCTCTTCTCTTCTCTTCTCTTCTCTTCTCTTCTCTTCTCTTCTCTTCTCTTCTCTTTCCAAGGAACTCAACCACAACTTGTTTAATTACTGATGCACCAAAGGAATTCAGAACTGTTCAGAGCACAATCAGTCCTCAAACCACAAACCCTGGATGGACTTTACACAAATGCTCAGGTAAACAGAGAAAGTAGAAGCATGAAAACAGCCATTACCAAGAAAAATTTGAGCACGTGTTCCCACCTGGAGAGTGAGTGGAACCATAGTCAACAACAAAGAAATATGCGCCAGCACGTTACTCTCCAAGGCAGTGCTGTAAATGAGAGTGTCCAGAGATGGCTTGCCTCTAGTAATCTCAATCGGCCTCTCTAGTTACTACATTTAAGCAAAAACATGGATTTTCTGCAATCTGTTACTATCTTGATTAATTTCTGCACCAGTGTAGATAGATAGCCATTTTTTCACCTGCTTTCCATATGATATTCTTAAAATGAACATATTTTTTCTAATGATGTAATTTCATTTTGTTTCATTATTTCTACCAAAAAAGAAGCAATATTGTGTCCAGCTAGTGCATTAATAAATACAACCTGAAAGTGGTTAATGCAACACACATTTCACTCAATATCAGTGATCTCTGTGTTACGGTGGAAAACAAAATTAACAAATTTATGGTTTTAGTTTACTTTTGTGGGTTTTTTTTTTTCCCAATTGTATGAACTGTTTCAGGGGGATTAACTGCTTTTCAGATTTACTGATATTTGTTCCTTTCTTATTTTGGGCAGCCCCTTAAAGGTTACCGAAGCAATTTTTAAAACTTTTTCTAAAACATTTCCCACGTGGCATTAAATTGAATTCTTTACTGAATGCCAGATAGATTACATCTACTGTATTTCATTTGCCCAGGAAACAATTTATCTTATCAGAAAAACAGATCAAGGTAGTCTGGCAAGACAAGCCTTTGGAAAACCCATGTTGCATTTTATGCTTCATTTCTTTTTCCTTAATTATTCCTTTAAGGTTTTTCCTTTAGCCTTGAATAATATTGCAATAAGAATAACAGGCCCCAAGTGTTCAAGCTACTCTGCATCCCCAGCGTCATCTAAAATACAAGGGCCCTATTTGCTAATCTCCACCCAGAGCTTCTTTATTGCTCTTGACAGATGTATTCAGACCACTGCCACTGTATCTGCACTGCCATGTCCTTACTTATTTGGTGTTTTGGGATGGAAATGTTCAGGCCTACATAACACAATGGCATTGGGCTTTTGGCATCACTCTCAGCCTGGATATTCTAATTTTCAGCCTGCCCTTGCCTCCCACAGTCAGCACTTCTTTCCCTGCAGAAAATTAACAAGACATTTGATTCAGAGTTGAAGCCACACTTGCAGTTTTTTCTTGACTTCTTTTTCATTACACTATTTAGAGCCCCTCCTTCTTTATTGTCTGTTGCATTTAAACGTACACGGCTAGGGGAAATTAAAAAAAAAAAAAAAGAAAGAAAAAGCATTTTTGTTCTGTTTGTTGTAATTTACAAGGTCTAATTCAGCTTGACTTTTGGCACTTATCTCTAGCTCTCTGTTTCCTGGCCTCTCAGACATAGTATACTCCCTGTCCCTTTAGGCTATCTGCATATTTCTCCTGCCCTTTCAGAAGTAGTTATTTATCCAGTCAGCTCTGGAGTCCTTCCCTACAAGATTTTACCCTTGATTAAGATGCAAGTTCCAGACAGTTTTCACACCTTTGATTTAAAGAAATTTCACGCCTCCTCCACATTAAAATCCCTAAGCTCTTTAATCCAGTTGACCTCATTAACTAGTTTCCTTAATTTTTCGAAGTTTATCCTTTTGAAATTGAGATCCTTACAAGCTTGGATGCAGCTGCGTTGATGGGGGTGGAGGCTGCAGTGTGGTGCAGCTGCTGGTGCTGGCATCCAAATGCCTATATGCATCAGAGATAATACATTATATAATACCTGTGCATGCTAATTGCTCTATAATCTCATTTGGCACCACATCTAAAGACTTCAAATACTTAATTCTGTGATGCTGTGACCTGTGAAAAAAGCTTCAACACTGTCCACTTTGTACCACTGCATCCACTGAAAGCAGCCAGGTGACAACAGTCACGTGTGTCCAAAACTATAACAATTTTCAGCCTTTAGAAACTTAGTCCATACACTTCATTTTTTGTTTCCTTTAAGATTCTACATAGTGCCACCTGTCTCAAGGTCAAAAAACATTTCAAATTGATACTGAAATGTTATAGGATAGTAAAAATAATAATGAAAATAATGAAATTAGTATCTGAGTTTTGAAACGTTTCATTTGAAAAACTATCTCCACGACCTACAAAAAAAAAAAAAAAAAAAAGCCTGTTGTGGAAAAAAACCAGCACTTGGTGGACCAAGGTGAAGGTAGTGAATTTCTATACCATTTTGTTAGCCAGCTTTCATTCCAGCAAGTGGATCACATGCTCACAGCACCCCATTCTAAGCAATGTGAAACCACCTGAGATACCTGAAACAGAACTCAAAGCTTTTAACTTTTGATATTACAGGCATTTCTAAAGATGTTTCTGTTGTTGATGAGTGCAAAGGAATACACCAATGATTGGCTATGGCTGATGTTTAGTCTTTCCAGGTTTAATTTTTATTTAAAAAACAAAACAAAACAAAACAAAAAAAAAACATTTCAATTAATAAAATTGGGAAGACTATATGAAAATGCTACTGCTACAGGTGAACAAAATCCCAAAAATAAAACCCCCACTGCCAACAGAGCCATGCTTTTTGAAGAGTGTTCAGCTTATGTTCAGGAAACAAGTGAAACTTCATGAAATGTAAGTCTAATCCTGCTGCCCTATACTGCACCTACACCATGGGGCTTTTGCAACTCATTATGCAAGCATAGCAACTGCAGCAGCCAATAATACCCACAAACATTTCTGAAATTACGAAGTACTGTTCTGTCCCACAGAACGCTGTGTCATTAGGTAAAAATCTATAAGAAAGCAAGAAACAAAACACAGCGTGCTATTCTGTAAGTTCAGTCATTAATTGTAGTTTGGTCAAAAAATTTCCACCAGACAAGACAATAATATTTTTAGAAGTCACGCACACTTCAGTTTTGGATGTATCTCATTATGAAGAGGAATTGGGAAGTCTGCAGACAGGATCAGTGGGACGAGGCAAAATATGTTCAGTTCACATGAGTATTTGGTATACAGGTGGGCAAATCACAGTTCGTTAACTCCTCTGAACTAACACCCATGCAGAGGCTTACCTTGTATTAAACATCAGACAATTCATCCAATTTTTCAAGTGAAACAGCAAATCTAGAACAAAACATCTAGCAAACAGAAAGGGTTTCTCTATTCTGCAGATGATAGCATGATATAAAGATACCCAAGGGCTAGAGGATTTAAGGGCTAGAGGATACTGTGAAGCAAACAGAAGTTTTGTGAAAAGTGGAACACAGGCAGACTGTTTTTGAAAGAAACTGTGTTGGTTCCCTTTTTATTCTTCATTATATTAAGGCTGCAGAGCAGGCCAAGCCTAGCTATCAGATAATCCAGAGGAGAGAAAAGAGCATAATGACCTAATCACAGGAAAAATGTAAATCAAGAAAAAAATTCCCATAGAAAATAAAAAATGCACAGGAAACCTTAGAGAAACATAACTGAAGATCAGATGATTTGATTTGTAATACAGTGCAAACTTTGGTTTTATAGAAGTATTTAAGTTTTAGAAAAAAATATCTCCCTTACTTTACCCCAACTTAAATGCAGATATCTCTGATATCTAATACAATTTCACTTCAACTCTGAAAGTATTTCTAGAGTAATTACCAAGATCTGCATTCTGAAGTATTTCTACAAAAATGGTAGCTATTTACAGTTGCGTACTGAGATGTATATCAGTAAATTTTAACATTGTTAAATGTTACATACACATGCTATGAACATGTACAATGTGGTCAGAATCTTTAGAAAAACAATGATAAATGTGAGAGCAAAAGACAAGAGTGTAATCAAGAAGAGTGGACATCAAGATTCATAAGAGACATTGCCTTTGGAAATTTAACAGTTCATAGGTTTATGTCATTAAGACTTTTTTTTTTAAAAAATGCGATTTAATTTTGACCCAAAAGATGGGGAAAAACTCACAGAGTTGTTTACCTGCTGTTTAGGCTACAGATGAAATTATTTATCCAGGTACAAAGAAACTGTGGAGCAGACTAGTGGAAATGCTGAGTAATTCATTTGAAAAATGTTGTAGATGTCATCAAATACAGTTTTTATGTACACTACCCACATAATGCTGATAATTACACTTTATCTCTCTAGCAGCCTCTACAGGCGATTCCCAGCCAAGTCCATCACAACAGCCTTGAGCTCATTTAGAGGCGACAGATGACTAGAGCATCAGGCTGCAATTAATAAATATGTACAAGAAAATGAAGCGCTTATGAGTAAGAAAAAATTGCAGGAACCAAAGCAAGCATAAGTTTTTAGGAAGACACTAAAAAAATATATATCTTTTTGAGCTCATTAAGATCACAGATAATGTGTCTCCAAAATAGTAGCAGTGTAATATACACTGGCAGAACCCAGTTGTTAGCCCTTTGGATTGGCTACAGACGGCATATGGGAGGATTCCCTGGGCTGCTGGTACCTTCAAACAGAAGCTCTTCAGACCAGCAGCATGGGAATACTCCCTTTGAAAAGCTGAGTGATATGCAAAAGATATAAAAACAGATATAAATGCTAATAATTAAAAACTAAATGAATAATACCCAATGCAGAATTTTTAAGAAGGCTGAGAAGACTTTGGCATTCAAAGGATGTGCCAGCCAGCTATAATAATCATATTTAAATATTCCAAGAAAGAAGGAAGACATTATTAGCATTATAGAAACAAAGCAAGTGCCCCCATGGATAAAGGTGTGCTTCTGCAGTAAAAGTTTCTGTAGTGAAGCTTCTGTAGTAAACTGAAAGGGTTATACAGTTGAATCTCTCTGCTCTGAATGAGTGAAGCAACATTACATTTATTGGTCTGAAGAGACCCTGCTAGAAACATACGTCCTTTTATCCAAGCCTACCCAGAGCAATAAACTTTGAAATACCATAGTTATGTTTGTTACTTTATGGGCAACAGAGTATTAAAAAATAAACATTTTTAGCACTGTACTTTTATAAAATGGAAAACATTCAATCTCCTCTGGAACCACCGTGGTAATGTTTTGCTTTTGTTTGAGAGTGCATGCTCCTCAGATGAAAACCTTTGCTTAAATTAATCTGAAATAACAAAAAATAAATTAAACAGCTGAAATAATTTATCATGAAAATTGCGAACTAAGCACACTTTTTATGATCTCTGAGATAAGTGTAATTTATGAGTATGCTATGTAATTATGTCAGGGATATCTACCCTGCAGCTTTTTGGCTGGTTTTCCTCATCCTGCTCACTTTCACAGCATTTCTGGATACCAGCAGCTTCTGAAGGCTGGCCAGTCCTTCCCAGTCACCATGCAGCTCTGTCCATCACTGTAAACATACCAGGTAAATGTATTGTCCTCTGGACAAAACATTCAAAAAAATATTCTTCAACATTTGGAGACTACAGGATAACATTATTTGGTAACATGCTTTTTGATTACTTTCTCATACACAGTATATGCTGATTTAATCATTATACCTGTTTCCCTCTTGAAAACTGAAAGACCCAGAAAAAGCGAGAATGTGGCTGGTAGAGCGAAAGGCTGTCAGGCTTTTGAAAATTCATCTTCTTTCTCTTTCAAACATGAAGAAACTTAATAAGACATAAAGACTAAAATAATGAATAAATAACAAAGATTACTGAATGTCTGTTGTTGTCCAGGTCATAAACTACAACAGAAGCAGAATCCAATATCTAAATATCACAAAATATCTAAATGTTGTGGAGACTGGAAAGAAAGCTATGCACTGGGAAACCTCATTGTATCAAGACTTTGAGCTGTTCTTTCTGTAAAATGGGAAATAGGCATAGCCACCAGAAAAACCCAAAACCCTTTTGCCCAGAGGCCCTGAATTGCAGTGAGGTTTAAAATACGAGTGAAGATCCAAACCCACAGCACTAATGTAGGCCTGCTGGTCTCTTAGAGAGACAACAGAGTCTAAAGTATAAATCCTGACTATACAGACACATTACTGAAACCAAAATGTCATAGCAAAAAATACATTTGCCTCCAAAACTTGCAAAGAATGGTGGATGAGTTTGAGCGTTGATTTTCTTATTCGTGATAAAACACTCATGTCACGTAAGCAGCAGAAAGAAGCACAACTATGTCATGTTTCCTTAAATTATCTAGGGATTACTTGACCAGGAAATCACTAAGAAAATCACATCGTAGCTGATCGATGGCTGCAGCACAAATGTCACAGCCTTAATAACTTCTTGCAGAAGCTGAAAACTTCACCCCATGCCTAAAGCACAACATGATGGCAGAAAGCCCTGGCCTACAGAGCACAAAAACCCAGTCAGATGTAGATGCTGCCTTGGTCCCTGCTCTCTCCTTCCTGTAGATTAAGGAGACACACATTGGGCTGCTCAGATAGGACAGAAGATGGAAAGTCACATCTCAGCCCCTCTTGCCAAATCTGAATTCCAAAGACCACGGTTTGCTTTCTAGATTTAATACCACTGGAAAGAGAGGTCTCCAGACTAAGCTACTGTTATGAAAACAGAAAAGTAGAGTCTGTGACTTAGGCAAATAATTCTGCTTTGTGGTATTTCTTGAAAACCAGTATTGCAGACTCCTGCTGCTGATGGACTATGCAACTGAATAAAAAAAAAAAAGCACTCATTTTTAGGGCCTGCTGAGATGAGATTTTTAGTGAGAGACATCCAGCAATAAGGAAAGTTTGGGGACAAGCATTGCTGGGAAGTTGCTTTGGAGTAGTGGTCACCATACCACAGAACAAAAACAAGACAGAAAGAAAACTGAGCAATTGTATCATGCTGTTGATCTCAGAAACAAGAACCTCTGTCTTTCCTTTAAATATTTAGAAAACCAAAACAAGGAAAATGAAGGAGAAGGAAAGACAAACAAACAGAAAGCCCTCAGTATTCTCTACTCTTAAATTGATAACATTTGTGAGAACTCACTGCCATGAAAAACAGGGCTTCCCAAACCAGCCAAACTCAGACGGCACACTCCAAACAGAGCAGAATCAGATTTCTTTTCTTTGTCAACAATAAAGGATACAACTAGATATTTTTGTATTGTCTGAAATGTAAGAGGGCCCAGATTCTCCTCAGTGTGTGTTGTTCCTCACTTTCAAGAGAGGAAGAAACAAGAAGCTCTGAGGAGGAGGCAGCCCTCCCCCTGCCTTCCTCCACTGTGATGCTCCCAGCACTTCCATGTGTGACGGATGCTAAGGGACGCGAAGATGTCACAGACCAGGCACCAGGCCATGCTGTGAACACCTGCTATTCCCTGTGACTTCAAGTCCGCAAAGCTGTCAGGTGTGAGAGCTATAGTTTTATCTAATTTAAAACCTTGTGCAGATCTGTGCACAAGCTAATTTTCCACAAAACTTCTTACCTTTTCTGAGGCATCCAAATAATGCTTTCAGTACATTTCCCTGCTGCAGCTACAATTTCCTCTTGTGAGCAGATCATGTAGCTCGAGACAAACACTGTGTTCTGGCTTCTGCCTTCTGTTACTCCTTGTATGTCCTTTCAGTAGGTAATACCACATTGCAATAGCACAATACTGTTAAGACAGAGACAGGTTATTCATATTCCAGGTTAGCCAGACTGTGGCTTTATGTCTTGTAACCACAGCTCTTACAGGCTCAGGTTTGCTTGGTAGAAAGATAAAAATAAACAGAAATAATTCTGTGTCACTTGGGAATTTCTAGGGTTTTAGGTTGCTTAGAGACAACTTCAGCCTTCACAGCAATTCACAACAGCATTTGGTAGACTTCTCTAAGACATTTGACTCTGAATGATGAGCCAGGACTGCACTTGGACCATGTGAGAAGGCATGGGTAGGACTGTCAGGCTGCAGCTGGGAACCTCAGCACCTAGCAGGGTACCTTTCATCTGTCTGGAAGATTCTGTTAGCATGTATACTCAAAAAGCCAAGGAAAAGCCTGCAAATACACAAATACTAGTCGAGGAGAGGGAAGACTATCAGAATTGCACACTCAATATTCAAGACTTCAGTTGTGTGCTAAGGAGCCATTTCACCAAACAGAAGAGAGCAGTACAGTAATATACTTCTTGCTACCTGGCCATACAGCCCAGTTCCAAAATACTTTATTGATAATGTAGATCTGCTTTGTAGTTTCTTTACAGTACAAGAGTGGAGCACAGGGACCCTGCTGAAGTCTTTGCCTTATTTAAGTTGCCTAGTCTGTAAGACAGTATTGCTTGAAACAACCCAGCCTTCTCCTTGATCCTTTAGCTCCATGTTTCCATGATTTCAGTAGTATAAGACTGCTGTTATTACAGGTGATTGTTTTACTCGAAGCTTCAGAAAATCCATTTTAGTCCACAATGTGACTGTTTAAGATACTTTCACAAATGAAAATCGATAGTAATTTTCACATTATGAAATCTACATCTGACTGTAGAAAGCTACTCAAGCATACGTAACGATCTATCTTATATGGTAGTTTCTTGTTTATTTCCTAGATCTCCAGAGAATTATCTGAATTGCTTTAGAGGTCTGGAAGAGGTCTCCAGGAAGACCAGGGCAGCATTTCCAGTACCAGAAGATGAATTAAATGTTGTATTATCCTGTAAGCCTGGCTGTGAAGACTAACAACAGTACAGCAAGATTGAAAAAATAGGGTACAACAAGGTTCAGATGAAACAGATTCTGACTTATCTGGCAGGTCTACATAATTTAAAGGCACAAAGCATAGCCAGTCTGCTAGAATGAATAAAGCACATCCTGCTGTGAATGAGGAGACCTACGTTTTATTGTTTCAAAATTTTGGACTACAAGGGAAGAGATTAGGGGTTTCAGTAGAATACAAGGGCAATAAGTTAATATTTGGTCAATGCAGTAAGAAGTAGCAATTCTTCTGGAAAACACAGGAGATGTGACACAGCAATTTATTTCAACTTGCATCCTAGTGGTCTCCTGAAACCCTTACCAAGGCTGAAGTCCTGTTCACCCAAATGGCACCTCACCTCATGGCTCCCTTTAAACAAAGGTATTATGAGGTGATACACAAATATGTTTACAGTCCTGTAATATGTGGACTGGCATGAAAGATGCAGGGATCAGGTTATAAATGCAAATCCATTTTGTTTATTCTTTCCTGTAGTAGTTTTGTTTTTTTTTATTTCCTTTCCCAAAAGCTACAGAAACTATAAATCCTGGCACTCCTTATAATATAAGGAGCAAAAGACATTTGTAAGCCTCTCCTTGACCATGCCATTGCCTTCCAGCTTCTTTATTCTCTTCTAGACATGAGCAGTCATGTGCCCTCCTTCTAAATTCTTTTTCTCATCGAGTGTATCTGCCAGACATCAAACTCCCTGCTCCATAGATGACTCTTCTAAGCAGTCCAGAAACTGCCTCTGAAGATGCAGTTATGCTACCATTACCCAACCAGTTCAGCTCATCATTCACAGAAATGGTGAAATCATCAGAAGCTTTCTGCAAATTGTCAGGGAAGTCATTTCTCAGGGATGCATGAAAAAAGTCTATCTACTGGTTGCCCACTTACAAGTTGATTTTGATCATAAATGATGCTAAGCACTAAACAGTTTCTAATGAAAATAATGTACAGAGCTAAGTGAGAGCATTGTGTAGATGAATCTCACTTCCTAGAAGCCTCTGTGACAGTGGTGAATAAAGGAATACCCACCCCTAAACTTGAACTAAGAATGTAATCCTGTGTATTTCATATATGGCTTGATGCATTTGTCTTTTATTGAACTGTAGCAGATAAATATTTTTATGAGATTGTTACCTGGAGTACGTATTCCACCTTTTCTTGTTAAAAACTCTCTTAAGAAAAAAAATGCAAGTTTTGTCATGTTAAGATAAAATAAGGAATTTAAGGTTTAGTGAATAGTTCACAAAAATCATTTGATGTAGATATTATTTGTGTTTCTAAAGAGAAGCAGTACATCATGTAGCATGTGTCAGTTATTTTTTAATTTTTAAATCCAATTAATTGTTCTAGCTACAGTACCACTAATTTTTATCTAGCTGATTAACTAGAGAATAATCCAAATACATTTCAAATTATAAATCTTTCATGATTTGGGAGATTTTATACAAATGTACATTTGACAGTGCTAATTTAAAGCAAATATCAAGCTTGATTAAACATTCCCAAGATAAGAAGGATAAACGATTGAATTATTTTATAGATTTAACTACCATTGATATGATGTTATAAACAGAAATATTTTGATGTTCATCATTAATTTTTAAAAATAATTCTTTGGGAAACAGCCAAGAAGGACTGGAGAAGTAGGTCAGAATGTATGCACAAAACATTTGTATTCTTTACTATATAAACACTAATTTATTTATTGAAATAATACACTGTTAATTATTTATTAAAGAAATTATAATTTTGCTGAGCTTCCCTCAGAAAGAGAGGGAAAAAAAATCATTAAAATGTGGCTAGCGCAATAGCCAAGCCTGTGATTGTTTCACATCTCTGCCTCCCAACTGTTTGCCAAGTATTTATTCACAAATCACTATCCACTGAAACATAATCTGCATCAGAGCATCTCCAGCAAGCAAGTGAATTACAAAGTGCTTTAGCAAGTGCCACACTTCAGCTTCAAAAAATATTCAGGTTTCCCTATTACATCTTCTGTCTCCATATGTAGGAGGCTAAAGCAGGAGAAAAAGTCTTTAGGGATCTGTTTTCTGGAATCGTTGCTAAGGAAGGTAAATTTCACAGTACCACTGGCTATTTCCCCAAATCCAGGCTTTTAAAAATACAGATATACCAAACACTATTAAATAATACAGGAAAGGGAGGGGAAGGACTCTTTGTAAAAAATGACATTGCACACATGGAAGCTTCCTTCTCTTTTCTTTTCTTTTCTTTTCTTTTCTTTTCTTTTCTTTTCTTTTCTTTTCTTTTCTTTTCTTTTCTTTTCTTTCTCTTCTCTTCTCTTCTCTTCTCTTCTCTTCTCTTCTCTTCTCTTCTCTTCTCTTCTCTTCTCTTCTCTTCTCTTCTCTTCTCTTCTCTTCTCTTCTCTTTCCAAGGAACTCAACCACAACTTGTTTAATTACTGATGCACCAAAGGAATTCAGAACTGTTCAGAGCACAATCAGTCCTCAAACCACAAACCCTGGATGGACTTTACACAAATGCTCAGGTAAACAGAGAAAGTAGAAGCATGAAAACAGCCATTACCAAGAAAAATTTGAGCACGTGTTCCCACCTGGAGAGTGAGTGGAACCATAGTCAACAACAAAGAAATATGCGCCAGCACGTTACTCTCCAAGGCAGTGCTGTAAATGAGAGTGTCCAGAGATGGCTTGCCTCTAGTAATCTCAATCGGCCTCTCTAGTTACTACATTTAAGCAAAAACATGGATTTTCTGCAATCTGTTACTATCTTGATTAATTTCTGCACCAGTGTAGATAGATAGCCATTTTTTCACCTGCTTTCCATATGATATTCTTAAAATGAACATATTTTTTCTAATGATGTAATTTCATTTTGTTTCATTATTTCTACCAAAAAAGAAGCAATATTGTGTCCAGCTAGTGCATTAATAAATACAACCTGAAAGTGGTTAATGCAACACACATTTCACTCAATATCAGTGATCTCTGTGTTACGGTGGAAAACAAAATTAACAAATTTATGGTTTTAGTTTACTTTTGTGGGTTTTTTTTTTTCCCAATTGTATGAACTGTTTCAGGGGGATTAACTGCTTTTCAGATTTACTGATATTTGTTCCTTTCTTATTTTGGGCAGCCCCTTAAAGGTTACCGAAGCAATTTTTAAAACTTTTTCTAAAACATTTCCCACGTGGCATTAAATTGAATTCTTTACTGAATGCCAGATAGATTACATCTACTGTATTTCATTTGCCCAGGAAACAATTTATCTTATCAGAAAAACAGATCAAGGTAGTCTGGCAAGACAAGCCTTTGGAAAACCCATGTTGCATTTTATGCTTCATTTCTTTTTCCTTAATTATTCCTTTAAGGTTTTTCCTTTAGCCTTGAATAATATTGCAATAAGAATAACAGGCCCCAAGTGTTCAAGCTACTCTGCATCCCCAGCGTCATCTAAAATACAAGGGCCCTATTTGCTAATCTCCACCCAGAGCTTCTTTATTGCTCTTGACAGATGTATTCAGACCACTGCCACTGTATCTGCACTGCCATGTCCTTACTTATTTGGTGTTTTGGGATGGAAATGTTCAGGCCTACATAACACAATGGCATTGGGCTTTTGGCATCACTCTCAGCCTGGATATTCTAATTTTCAGCCTGCCCTTGCCTCCCACAGTCAGCACTTCTTTCCCTGCAGAAAATTAACAAGACATTTGATTCAGAGTTGAAGCCACACTTGCAGTTTTTTCTTGACTTCTTTTTCATTACACTATTTAGAGCCCCTCCTTCTTTATTGTCTGTTGCATTTAAACGTACACGGCTAGGGGAAATTAAAAAAAAAAAAAAAGAAAGAAAAAGCATTTTTGTTCTGTTTGTTGTAATTTACAAGGTCTAATTCAGCTTGACTTTTGGCACTTATCTCTAGCTCTCTGTTTCCTGGCCTCTCAGACATAGTATACTCCCTGTCCCTTTAGGCTATCTGCATATTTCTCCTGCCCTTTCAGAAGTAGTTATTTATCCAGTCAGCTCTGGAGTCCTTCCCTACAAGATTTTACCCTTGATTAAGATGCAAGTTCCAGACAGTTTTCACACCTTTGATTTAAAGAAATTTCACGCCTCCTCCACATTAAAATCCCTAAGCTCTTTAATCCAGTTGACCTCATTAACTAGTTTCCTTAATTTTTCGAAGTTTATCCTTTTGAAATTGAGATCCTTACAAGCTTGGATGCAGCTGCGTTGATGGGGGTGGAGGCTGCAGTGTGGTGCAGCTGCTGGTGCTGGCATGCCAGTTGGTGCCCGTGATGCTCCAAGTGTTGTTAATGCGAAGGGATGCCACCCTCCCCTCACATCCCTCTCCAAGCTACTTCTCTTCCAGTTAATTAAACAGAATAAATCGGTGATGATTTGATAATTGGTTATTTTCTACCAGCTTTTTCTTAATGCCTTCTTTGCAAAAAATCAGGATACAAGCAAATAATCTGTTGCCCAGAAGAGGACCCTATCCTGTGATATCTGACCTTGTTAGCCTATACTTGAACCACTTTGGCTGCTCATCACCAAAGTGATTCTGATGATAAAAAGCATTTTTCTATATTCCTTTTCTCTGTACAGACTGTCACATCATTAAAATACAGATCTCCATAGCAATGTTTTACTTATTTTATATATTGTTTCTTACAAGTATGTACATTAGTAATAGTTTTCTACTCTGGGATGCTATTCTACTCTATTTATCTATTTACACATTTTGTAAGTACGTAGTACATAGTCTCATAAGCTATGTTAACAGCTCCAATTCGCTCACTTCGTTACTCAGGTTCATTTTATTATCATCCAGTTTTTCTGTTGCCTTATATCAAATGGTGATAATTTTTTAAATAGCGATTTACAGGCTTTCCAGTCACTGTTTCAGCTGCTCCAATGCTTACATCTCCTTAGTTAGTATACCACTGGTTATTATCTCCCTTACTGATACTTCTGTCCTTCTGTATTACGTTGCTCATGACTGTAGCCACTTTTATTTCATTTTGCCCTCTGCTTTAAAGGATAGTTTAAGCAATTTTATTATTGATAATCACAGTATAATTAGGAAAATTTCTTCCTTACCTGTTACAGAAGTTAGCTTACTTATGACCCAAGACACTAAGGGTTTGTACTAGAGGCCTGTCCAAGGTGGAAGTTGTCACCAAAAAAAAAAAAAAAAAAAGCATTGGCAACTGACATGTAAATATTACTGCTGATTTATCATTCTATGTAATAATATTGAGAGAATAGATTATTTCCTTGTTATTGCCCCTAGTTCTTCCTGAGAAATAAGAGTTGTTTATTCCTGTACATTTTATTGTGCTCTCTCAACCTTCTAAACCTAAATGTTGCAAGAAAAGGGACCTTTGCTTTTGCTCTTGGGAGGCTTCTGTACACCTTAAAATGTCTCTGCAAGCAAAAGATTTTCACTTTAGCAGTACTTTTTCTCTTTTAACTTAGTCTAACTCCGTTAACCAGAGGCAACTAAAACACAACTTAAGCACTCATGACTGTACCACTATAATAACAATAATAGCAGAAAGATGTAACCCCACAAACTTCCCTTCCCTGTTGTTAGTGTTTAAATGGCTCAGCCACTATGCGTATGTGTTTGCCAGATCAGACTCGGGAAGCCAGAATGTACACCATCCATTAGCTGTCAAGCTCCCCTGTGTTAGATACCAGCCCCAAGGGAATAACTAAAGCACAGCAGAGCGAATCTAACAGCAAAATGAAATGTGCTTGTGCAGTTGCCTGTGAAGATGGGCATCCAGTTCAGTGAGTATAGCCCTGTGTTGCAAAGAACAGGATAGTGGCATGTGTTCTTTTATGTGGGGCAAGCAAACAAGAACATTTATATGTTGGTACTGCTCTGATTCTGTGAAGTATAGGGAAAGATAAAAGTACACAAGGCAGAGCATGTGTCTTCTAGGCACAGTCATGCTGTGGAGAGAAGTAGTTTATCCCTGCTGGGTACATCCATCATAATCCAGAGCCTGGAAATATGTTATTAGAGTGCATTCATTCCAGAGCTTATGCTATGTATATTTGCTATTTACGTTCATTTGCTGCAGTGCTGGTGTCAATTAGCTTCTGTGATCCTTTCCTATGATTTTGCCAGTAATGAGCATGCTCACCTGCCTGAAGTTAACAAACTAATTTTTCAAATATGAGGAAGAGTCAAAGTTACCCCAGTGCTTCTTCACAGCTTAATGGCTGAGCAAAAAAAAAAAAAAAAAAAAAAAGCAGGCTAGAATCAAAATGGCTATAAAACTGGGGTTAATGTCTCACTCACATTTAACCCCTGAAAATCCAGAAGATTACAACATGAAAATTGAGATGTATCCGTAATTTAGCTAGTGTTACCCATTACTGATTTATCATAAATCAAGTGGAGACTTTAGCAATTGAGCGTTTTCACAAGAGCATTCCATAGGAAATAAGCATGCTAGCACTTCTTATTTATGACATAAATTTGCAAACAGGCAAATTGATGTGCTCTTCTGTCACTTGGTCTCCTTTTTCTTTAATGTGTCTCTTGTTATTTTTTTAACTGGATCTTAAATAAGTTCAAGGTTCAACTCATGCTGGGAGAGAAAATAAAAAGGTTAACAGGAAAGTAGTGTGGAACAAATGTTACAAAATTCATGGAATTGTCTTCAGATGGGAAAGTGCTGAGGAGGGAAATATAGTATTTCTTGGGTCTGGCCATTGCTTGTTGCTTTGAATTTGTGGAGACTAGGAGAGAAGTGATCTGCCAAAGGAATCAACTGTTGGGATAGGGAGCTGCCGGTCACAGCTTTCCTCTGTGGTGTTCTGCCCTCTTACCTGATCAGTGAAGATGCTGAAAGACAAATCAATTTACGTAACAATTATCGTTACTTCGTGGTTCCCAGAACTCAAAGTATGTACAATCGCTACCCAAAATATCAAAATGAAGAACACTCAAGTCAAGCTCTTTTCCAAAAAATGTATATTGTGTCCACACTTGCCTTACAGGGAGAGACACAGAAAAGCAAGAGATAGAGAGGTTTGCTTTTTCATCTGGGATGAATGCTGCAAGATTGAGAGCTGTGAAACACTGATGGAATATAGTACCTTTATTTTCTTTTTTCCAAAGGACCCAGGAAATGAAAACCAACCCATGAAAAGAGCTCATGTACAGTATTGCTTTAATGCTGATTCTGAGTATAGGAAACATTGGTAAAACTAAGCTTCTGGTACCATGATTAATACTTTCAACTTGACAGTATGGAAGTAAGCATAACCAACAGTTAAATAAACGACTAGGGCTCACACATACAGACAATACTCTACTACAGCTTTTAACTAATCATTGAATAAAACAAAGCTAGCTTATTGCTTTGAGCAAAATAATCTTTCTAACATGACTCTTAAGCAACTCAGTAAATCACTCCTCAGTAATTTCTTTATCTAACTGGCTCAGTATCCTTGATAGATTCCTGATAGCCCTAAGAAATATTTCATCAGTGGGTTGCCTACGTGTATAATCTTTACTTATTTGCTACACTAGTTTATCTCATTTTTTCCTAGCTGAAATCCCATTTTATTACTTCATTGTGAAACATTTTCTCAGTGCAGAGGCTGAATTTATTAGACAGCTTAGACTCCTACAGCCCTCTGAAGGACTGAGCATTCTGTTGTGATTATGTGACAAATTATACCAGAGAAATGCCTTTGCCCAATACTGCATTCTTCCCAAACATCTACATTGTACAGGAGCGGTCATGAAGCCTTGTCTTTAAAACAGAAATATAGTTTATGCTCCCCATTGGGCAGGAAGGAAAGAGAGGAGCTGAAGTGAGGGCTCAGTGGTTTATAGCACTGCTGTTTGTGAGCCAGAATGGCTGAAGCATTTTAGGAGACATCAGTTTTTTAAAGAACTGCCTATATGCAAAAAAAAAAAAGTTGCTGGTGGCAAAAAATCACAAACATGTCTAAGCAGGTTAACTCTTCAAGTGATGTGAGATTTCCAGCTACCGCAAATAAGACAGAAAAACAGAGCTGCGGCTTTGTGCACATAAGCTATATTGGATTTTGCCCTTACATTTTCCTAATGACCACATGCTAAGTAAATAACTTAGAGCAGCTACCCCAAGGCACATCTCCTGTGTAGCAGGAGAAAGGTTAACGTTGCATATAGTAGTTTCTGTCTTCTGCCAGTACTTAACAGTTTACTTTCACTAAAATTAAACAAAATTGTCATCCAATTAATGGCCTGAGTTTCAGATTGCCTCCGGTATTGTACTTGTTTTAGAATTAAATCTAACTACACCATTAAATCTAATATATGGTTGATCTGGGGTTCAGAGGGAAATCATTTGCTGGAAGATTTGTTAATAGAGAGTTCACTCTTGGAAAAAAAGAAGTAATAATTTGCATCATTTGATTAGTTTATTTTAAAAGTAAAACATCTTCTCAAGGTGATCTGGAACCAAAGTTGCACACACCAAATGCAAAGATCCTTAAAAAATTCATGGCCCCTAAAACTCAGATCAGAATAAGGAAATATGTGACTACTATAGAACATTTTCCTGCACTTCTGTGTCATTAAAAATAAACACTTCTAAAGTGCTATATTAGATTAGCAAAGTTAGAAGTTAGAAAGAGATTAAGAACCTGGACTCATATATACTTATACTGGAGAGATGTAGTCTAGATAGTGGAAAATGTCCTGCAAGGAGAAAGCGGAATGTGAAATATACCTACAGTTTCAAGTAGGTAATCCACTAATTACATTGCTGTGCAGCAAATGGTTGGTTGCAATTGTGTAATCTTCTGTTGACACTTCTGTGCTAGCTGGCCTGCTCTTTCTACATGCAATGAAGTTAGTCTTTCACAAAAGATATTTTTAGCAAAATTAGCAAAAATTGAATCTTCACCATAACAAAGTGTTTGGCATCCACTATGGTGGATTCTAACGTTTTAAAAATAAATTTCTGCTTTATTCTGATTATTCTAAATGTATATATCTCTGTCTGCACAGAAATAAGAAGTGGAGAAAACAAATGGTTGCTATACAACCCGTAGACCAAATGAAGCTGGCTTTCTACAACACAAGGAACAACAATCAATATCCACGTTAATAAAATAAAATCCAGATTTCCACTTCTTTCCTGATGATCAGATAATAATTGCATCAACAATTTCTTTGTTTAGTTTTGACTGTACTCATAAGCTTCACTGGACATTAAGGTCTTCAGATGAGTTATGTGACACCGTGTTAAAAGAACAAATAACATTTAACATGCTGTCTTTGATAGAACGGGTTCAAGTTTTTACAGATCTATCTCAGTTGGAACTTCTGTCTAAAGGAACAGGCAGATTTTAATTCTGACACATGGAACACATTGTGCATCTGTACATTTATTTTTTGTTCTAATGTTGCAAAGATAGTGCCATAACAAGGCACAACATTGTAAATAAAAAAGCAAGGGAAAAGGGCGTTGATCATTTGACAGGACAAGTATCACATTCATTGCTTTGGTGCAGCAAACACAACTTTGTTCATTGAGATGTGATATACAAACACAGCTCTCATCTTGAAAGAGCCAAACGTTATTTCCATTGTAAGAGTGAGGCACAGAATGTGATACCTACGTTCATTTTTAGTATATTTCTTCATTTATTTATTTAGTTAGTTTCAGAACATGCCAATTTCAAGATTGCTCTGCCATGAAACACCTTAATTTCCTAAAGAGGTTTGGGCTACAATATGATTGTACCTCTCCCAGTGTCATTCTTGCTTACCGACTAAAATATGCTTTTATTTGTTATTTTTTTTTCTTACTGTACATAGCACATTCTGTAGCCACTCCAATTTTCCCAGCTTAAATCATACTGAAAATAGTTGCCCAAATTTTTAGTACTTCAGGTGCCTGACTCCTTGTAAAACACAATGGTGTTTGGTATATCTGTCTAGATATCTTAAATAAGAATCGCTATGTAAGCAAAGAACCCGAAGAAACAACATAATAGGATGTCTGTAGTCACTTTTGGAGAAAAGGCAGCTCTAGCAGAGATATTCCAGGGAAGCTGCAGTATCCCCTTGAAAGAAAAGTTACTAGCGGACAGAGCACAGTAATTCTCATGCAACACCAGAAGCAAGTAGATTAACAAGGAAATGCCAGACTCAAAGGAAATTATAATGCATGCTACTTTGTTTATTGCAGCTAACCAAACGCACCTGTAGTATGAATTACAGTTTGTCAAAAAACGTACAGTAAATACAGTATCTGCACTTTCATGTTTCCAGGTATTTTAAAATAACAAAATTTCAGTGTCATTTACTTTTCAACAGAAAATAAATGAAATCTTCATATGTTTAAGTTATGAGTATTTTTCATTAGCTTTTAGATACAGTGTCTGCGCTAGAATCCATTATCTAGTACATTTTGCTTTCCAGATAAAACTTTCAAATGCTTACATTTCATTGCACGTTGGTTGATTGGATAATTTGAACATCAAAGGAACCTTTCATTTAATTTAAGCCGTAAAGTTGTCTTTTGCTTTATTAACTTTCGATCAATAAACAAGCAATTTGGAAATGTAATCAGGAAATGCTTCCAATTGGCTGACAATGTATCAAAGCCAGTGCTTGAAGGCAAGAGCAAGCTGTAACAAGCAGTTTATTACCAGTAGCTGTTACTGACATTAGTCAAAACCAAGAAAGATAAAATGGAATAAGAAATGTAATGCTGGAAGAGCCTTGGGCGCTGTGTTCTCTTCTTCCTTTTGAAAACTGCAAGCCTGTCTTTGATATGATAACAAATATAAACTGTTTAAAAACACCAAATGCAGAAAAACTGAGACCAGCCTGTCATGGAGTTAATCCATTCTAGAGTGACATACAAATAGTGTAACATCCAGCGGATATATGTTATGGAAATATTTTGAATTGGATTTACATGTAGTGAGCAAATTGGAACTTTTGATTTTATGTGATATTGTAATGTGCATGTTCTCATATTAACTGAGTGTAATCCTATTTGAAGATAATGAGTTTTCAATAGGCTCTCCAGTCTGAAACTGCATCAGAATATTTTGATTTTGACTGAAGAATGTCCAGAATGGACTTAGAAAAATTTTCCTACCTCTGATTTGTGGGGTACCCCTCATTCCTGAGGGGAATTTATATATTCTTGGGCAACAAATCACCCAATAAAGTAACAGAATGGTGAGTTCTTCTCATTTGTTTTGACAGTGTGCCATTTTGCTCTATGTTACCTAGAGCCCAAAGCAAAATACTGGGATAGATTTCATCCTGTTTTTATTGAGTATGTGACTCCAGCAATTTTGTAGTTATTTCACAATTATCTAAACATATTTTTAGCTTATATAGAAATAAACAGAAAAGAAGGAAGGGAAGGGAAGGGAAGGGAAGGGAAGGGAAGGGAAGGGAAGGGAAGGGAAGGGAAGGGAAGGGAAGGGAAGGGAAGGGAAGGGAAGGGAAGGGAAGGGAAGGGAAGGGAAGGGAAGGGAAGGGAAGAAGAAAGAGAGAAAGAAAGAAAGAGAGGAAGAAAGAAAGAGAGAGAGAAAGAAAGAAAGAGAGAAAGAAAGAAAGAGAGAGAGAGAGAGAAAGAGAAAGAGAGAAAAAAAGAAAGAGAGAAAGACAAAGAAAGGAATAAGAAGGGAAGAAAGAAAAAAGTTGATTAATTGACTTGAGAAGGGAGTTATGAGTATCAATTAATAGATATCATTTCACTGAATGTAATAAAGTAGTTACAGAGAGCACAAAGGGATGCAAGTAAAGAACAGGAAGAGAAAACGTTTTGGTTGCTTTTTGAAAGTTCTGTGTGTTGGCACATTGAGCTGAGCACAAGGTATGCTGACGCTAAAGTCATATATTTAATCAACTTAAGGAGAAGCAATATTGTTATTTTGTTCACTCACTGAGTATTTTCCTGGTTCTTCCAGTTAACTGCTTTACAAGATTCATTAAAAAAAATAGCTATTATACATATAATTATAACTGTAGATACATGCAAAATGATAATATGTATCAATTTCAAATTATTATAACAATCCAATCAGATCTTAAAACTCCCTTTTCCCTTAGGCCTCAAAATCTTAACAGTGGTTGCGCTGCTGGTGCATGAACTGGAAGTGCAGTCAGTCCTCGCTCAGGTGAGGGAGGCTCCAATCTTCACTGATCTCCTGTTCAGTCTCCACATCCCTTGCTGAGCTTGCCCTTGTTACAATGGTTTCTGTCAAAGTCGACCATATTTGGCCCATAAAACACTTTGAGCTTGAACCATTGATGAGTCCGGCAGAATGCCAAGTAGACCTAGCGTTTAATCAGACATTCTATAAACTGTGTTCATATTGTCACTTTTTGCTGGATAGGAAGTATCAAAACAACCTTTTTCTGGGTGTAAGTTACTGTAAAGGGAACTTCTTAGAATATGAGATTTGAGGAAATTAGTATTACATTCCAAGTCCACAAAAAAGGCAATAGGTTTTCACGAGCCAACTAAATAGATACCATCTAGAATTTCATGGCAAAATATCCAATATTGTTCATGAAATAAGTTTGAACTGCAAAGGTTCTTCTACTAATGGACAACGAACTACTGAAAAAAAGAGAACACTCATGTGTTGACCATTAGTATATATCACTACACTGAAGTTTCATGTTGCCAGACTCTTGCCTAAATCACATATATTGAAATCATAACACTGATATGGTGATGTAAGAGACGGTTTCAGTGATTTCTCATTAACAAGTCATCTCTCTGTTACTAAAAGGCACTTGTTCATCAGCAAAAATTCTGAAAATTAGCATGATATCACACCCACCTGAAAGTCAGAGGAAAACACCACAATTATCCAATTACACCGTACCAAAGACCATTTTTTTCTCTGTTGTAATAAAAAACTTTGTAACACATCTTCATGTTTCTGTATCTGCTACAGGATCTGTAACACCAATGTAAGTTGCAGCCAAAGAGCCTGACCCTGTGATCATTGTAGTAGGAAGATAATAGACCCATCATAAGAGAAAACAGTTGTACTTAAATGCTGCGATAAAGTGTATCCTGGGAGACAGTGACATCTATACTGACAAGCATAAACTCAGAACACTGTCAGTGGCTTTCTCCTACAGGGGAATCAGTAACAGTCCAGTCTGTTAAGCACCACAAAATAAAAACTGGAAGGAGACTTTATGTTTTTTAAAAATAGCTGATGGAAATGAACACTTAAAAAGGAGAAAAGTGGTAGAACCATAATAGCACGAGAAAGTTAGACATGATCCAGCAACAAACTTTTTTAGGCTAGTATTCAGAGAATGGTGCAAAACCATCGTTAACAGGTGGGTAGTGATGCCTCACCCAATTGCAACAATGGGTCTAATTGATTGAATTGGCTTCAGTGGTAGATTAGGTATCTGACTGTCACGTAGACCTCTACAGAAACCTATGTATTGAACAGAATCCCACTCATAGCATGACTTTGTCAGTATCTAAAAATAGATCCAGAGGTTGCTTAAGACCTTATGTGTTGATGAAAGCATTCATTTTTAAACATTATAACACCATGATCACAGGTGTTTTAGAATACATATATATGATTTTATTATTTATTTTTATTATTTTAGTTTATTTTATTTTGGAAATTCACATTGAAATTCATTTCTATCGCCCCTCCAGTTCAAGTAAAAGTCATGCAGGTGCACATGCATGAAACCACACCCATCCACAGGTCTTATTGCTTTCAGCTAAACATGAGGTTAAACTCAGCTTTCACATTTGTGCTGTCTTGTGCTCTGTTAGTTTGGAAAATTAACAAAATAAGTTTGGGCCTTCCTGATAAATAAAAAGTGGATGTGGTCTGTGAAATAGCCATACCAAGATTATTCCTGGTTTATGTATCTGACTGTGAAAAAAATGCTTGAAAAAGAATTGCTGTTGAGGTGGACAAACTTGCATTACAAAAGCAATCACCCTAATACATAGCCAGCCTTCTGTAATCACAGGGGCAAGTATAAGGTGATACTAACATATTTTGGTAGAATTCTATGCTAACCTACTTTATTTTAACATGAATTTTACCATTGACTATTCTGTAGATTCTGTAGAGAGGAATTCCTGTCTTATGCCTGCATTTTCTGGTGGAAATGAAGGAGCAACCATGTGAGCAGATTACGTTATTTGTACTAATTCAGTACACAGCTGAATTTTAGGTAATAAGCTGGGTAAATACTGTAAACATCACAAAATAGCTTCTTTTTTTTAATGTGCATGAAACTATGAATGAAGAAAAAAGCTCAGTGAAGATGTAGGAGAAACATAACTATAACTCATTCTGTAATCAAACTCAGAAGTACTACAGTTGGTACAGCAGAGGCATTTTCACAACATTATGTGAAATGATGTATTATATGGAAAAAAATATGACAGTTCATGATGAGAGATTCAATCAGATAAGTCCTAGATTGTTGCAGTTTATCTGTTGCATCAAAATGCTCTCTAATAGACGAAACACTTCTATTATTTATCTATTCATCAACCTTGATTTGTAACAGATTATATATTGCAAAATACCCTTTAAATGTATTATTTGGAGAAGTTGTTCCAATCCCTAGCAAAATTTCAGTATCAACTTTAATAACCACATTCTTGAGTACAATAGAAGATTCCATTTCAAGCACAGCACAACTCAAAAACACAAAACTCAAGACTGTTTAACACCTTCATTGATCCTTGTTGTTCTCTTTGATGCAGATACAATACACCACTCCTCTGCACTGCAGGGATTCTTCTACACAGAATGTAGAAGGTGGTTTCCAAATGTTCTGTTGAATGGGGTGGGGGGGGGAAGAATTTGATGAGGTAGCAATACCTTCTGACACCAAATGAGTTTATCTGAACATTGCAATATTAGCAGTACCTGTTTCATTAAATGTGAATCCCAGTCCTTCATGAAGGTGTTCCTATGCTTCCTTGGTCAGGATGAGACCATGCAGGCAACCAGGATGGGAGGGCACATCAGAAACCAAAGTGCTGCGGAACAATGGGAGCAAAGTGGAGCAAGGAGGTGAGGGTGACACCAGCACAGGTACCATGCTTGTGACACCAGTGACTGCACGCATGGGAAGTCATCCAAAGTCATCCATCAGCAGCAGGGCAGGGCAAGCAGAGGTGAGAATGACAACACATCCTACTGATAGGTCAGCAATCTGGCAAAAGCAAGACAAGTTAGGCCAAAGGTCAGGCCAGCAGAGGCAAACAGCAATTCAAGAACAGCAAGGAACAGGACCAGAACAGGGCACTCCTACATATCACTGTGGTAAAGACTGCAATTTCCAGGCTGAGCAGATATGGGATCCTGGATCACCAGCAGAGGTGGGGTAAGACCTGAGGTGGACAGTCAGTGAGGCCTTTTGGTGCCCCGAGGGCCCTTACAAAAAGCCTGTCTGAGGGCTTCTCCAGAAGGCTTCAGCAATGAACACAATTCTTCAGGAATGTGAAAGGAAAATAAGAAAAAGGGCAGGAAAGTGAGCAGCTGAAACAAAACACAAGCCAGTAAGTATCTCCACACACACATGAATGCGTTAGAAGAGCAGACAAAGGGCTTCCACACTATCCTGCACTCTGCACTCTGCTCCACTCACCTGAGGAGCGGGGGAAGGTTTCCCCAGACATAGGCAACATTTCATACCAGTACCGGTTGATCATCATCTCCATTTGCCATAGCTGACAACTGCAAGACCTGTTACTATCAAAAAAGGAACAAGAGGAAACAATAACAATAAAACAGGGATATAACAAATCAGATTTTAAAACCAAAGCCTTTTCTATCCTTTTTTCCTCAGTCGGTCTTCAAGTACACCTTTCCAGCTCATTACTGCAAATCATTTGAATTCCAGCACACAATGTCACCTGCACTGTAATCTGATTACTTTATGGAGGAATTAGTATGTATATTTAATGTAGAAGGGTTTTAATCTTGATGAAAATAATCCTAAGGAACTGTGATAGGGCTGCTCATATGTCTGGCAGATATGCCAGTAACATGCTAATAAATGACAGCTGATTTATGTATCTGGATTCTTTTATTTATAAAAATAGCAAGTGGACTGATTTTTGATATTAATAATACAAGTGAATCCACTTTGATTAGACTTCTGTGGAGAGCTGTGCATATTCGGCATTACAATTAAATCTTATGATGTGGAATGGGAATGACATGCTAATGAAGCAAGCCAGTGAGCCTGAACCAAGAATGTCCAACATCATTATGGGATATCTTAGATGAAGAGTAATTATAAGAGGAACACTGAAATGTCATTAAAAATCTTCAGTAAGAGATTTAACCTACTATTTCATACTAATGCTGGATTTTTACAACATAACTGAACACAAAGTTCCTTTTCAGAATTTACAGAAAAGGCTTTTAAATAGGTTTGGATTTAAGAAAAAGATACAATCTAGTGTCCTAATTTAATTTGGTACATCAAAATTCAATGGTAGTATGTAATTGAAATCTCTTTTTAATAATTTCAGATGAATTAGCAATTAGGGCTTGATCCGATTTCCATGAAATTTATTAAAATTGAGGGCTGAAGCCCTTGAAAATTTTTATTCTTTTCACTCCATTAGCACAATACATCTACTCTAAGTGACTCTGTCAGTTAGTACTGTGCATTCCTTGTTTATTTATGAGAATTTGTTTCATGGAAGTTCAAAAGAGGTAACCTTATGCATATTCATAGTAGATGGCTCATAATACATGAATCAAGGAAAACTCTCTGAGCTTGAATTTGTTCTTACTTTCCAAGCAAGTTCACTGCCTGCTTTTACCTTCACACTTTCTTGCAACCACTTATACCTGTGCGTGATCTGCCCATAGCAGTGACCTTTTGAAAACTGGTGGTAACTTGCTAGGCCTCGCTCTGAATATGACACAGGGAAGGATCAAACACTGTGCTGCCCTCTAAAATACACACACACACATATATATTTATATAACATGAACTTCTGAAGAACACTGTGAAACAAGAGTTCTTGAAAATAGGACAATGAGACAGAAAAGCTAGTACTGATCATACAGTCTCAGTACCCTAAAAATAGTGTTTCTCTGTGCCAAGTATAAATTACAGACACACAGACTACAGAGTCACAAGAAATATGCTGTGCCATTTCTTTTGTTGTGGGGGGTTTGTTTAGCTTTTCCACAGAACCTTTATGAAAAGCAATTATGCTTAACAGGAAAAGGCTGGAGCGCAATGGCCTCACCCTGTGACAGCAGTGTTTCAATTCAAAGTATGCAGCATTCCCTGGCTGTTTGTGTGTATCATGTGCACTTTATTAAAGATGCCATTCTGGGAAAGCCTGGCCCTCACTGTGTCATTATGAGAAATGTAAACAATATTTCTTTTGAAAGAAAGGCCAGTTCTGCAGCTAAATGAAGGAAATATTTATTACTTTTCATGAAAACTAAAAAATAAATGTGTTGCTAGTTTTCTGTCATCAGATGTGCTTAATTATTAAAATAATGAGACTCCAGAAGGAAACTGCAAGGAGAAAGTAGAAAATATCTTTGTACATTACTGTGACAGAAAGGAGAATAATCTGCTTTACCTCCAAGGCCAGTGGGACTTCTAATGAGAGCTAACCCCAGCTAATGACTGCAGACTTTGAGTTTATTATTCTAGGTAACAGCTATTATTTGCTAAATATAGTTAGTGCCATCATTAACACCAAAAGATAGATCAAGTTTTCATATGTCTATAAACACATTTCTAATATATGAACCATAAATCTTAAATTCCAAATCAGTGTAAAAAGAAATGAATGATGGTCTAGCAGTTTTTCGTAAGTTTCTCTCAGAACCAATGCACAAGAATTGTATTGTATGCAGGACTTGAAGAATGTTTGGCATTTTTTCCTGACTTTGTGGGATTTTATTTAGATACTAATAAAGAACTTCATTTTTCATCATGCACTTCATCATTTCCTCATGCATTTCTTTGAACAAAGACAGTTCTGAAGTACTATTTTATAATAAGTACTTTTTCAGTTGGTGAAGGAAAAAAAAATAAAGTGAAGCAAATACAAACGTTGAAGAGACTGATAGGGCCCATTTTGTTATTTGCTTGTTTTAATAATGATTTATTTATTTCAGGAACAAACCCGATGTATCAGATATTTGCTGTGCTATGTGTAAGTTAACATGTGACAGGGAAAGTGTCACCTGTTCACCAGCTTGGAAAGCAAGGGTGCATTGCCATGTTTTGCATTACTGCAAACCTCTGGCACAAGCACCAGTATTAAGATCAGTTGCTGAATGAAATGCCATGTGGGCATTGTCTCATCCAAAGCATCTGAACATATATCCTCATATTCCACCCAACAATCTGCACATCTCACCACTGGCAAAAATCGGAGTACACAAAATTGGTGAGCCTTGTGATGTGACCTGAAGGTGAACAACTTTGGGCTTGTGAGATCAACAGGGGAGAGAATTAAGGGCCCAAAAAAACCATCACTAAGAATGCATCGCTTCCTATTTCCCATAGTTTGAAACTGGAAACTGTTAACAGAAAGTGCCCCAGCAGAATCAGCTTAACGGATCTCCAACACACTGTGAAGTACGTGGACATGCTTGATTGTGCATCAGGTCTGGTGAAGACACAAACCTCTCAGTGGGGATCTGATCTACCTGCAAGGAAGAAATGCATGTGGCATCTGCCCAAGCAGCTTGTAGTCTTGTTTCAGCTGAAAAACACTGGGGCTATACAAGCTTTATTTTCTCTGCCATATCACTTCAGACTTCAGTATCTGGAGGCACGCAAAAAGGTTTGGACAAGCAAACACAGTGCCAAAGCTGTATTCATGGCAAATCATGAATCAAGAATTCCAGTTACAGTTGCATTGTGAAGGATTCTCTGAAAACATAAGCAAATGAAAATACTGAAGAAAAATCGCTCCAAAATACTTCAGCCATTTTGTGAATACAGATCAGCCTCAGAGGCAAAACAAGTGTAGTCTAGAAATTCTGTGGCTGAGCCAGCAAGGCTTTGTGTTCAAGGTAATGTTCCCATGCTGGAGGGACTGGTTAGGACCATCTACATATGCTGGAAGTCAGGGCATATTATATCAAATACAGTGTAGAGAAAACCCAGCTATATGGCTGCCAGCCTGGAACTGGCTCCCATCCAGAAAGCTTGAAGAATGGGAAGAGAAGCTTAGGTCTGTACTCATTCGTCTGTATAGATATTTGCTTAAACACTCATTTGCAAGTCAAGAGTAAGATCCTACTGGCTTTTGAGGTTCTACTCATTTTTCCAAATGGCCTTAAATATCCAAAAAGATTGATCAGCCATGACAGAGATAAAACACCGCTTCCCTTGCTTTCCTCTGACATCTCATGTTTTAGCCATGACAAAATGGATACATTGTAAGTTTTGTAAGGGAATTTCAACTATGGCAAAAAAGATTCTTAAAGGAAGGAAAAAAAAAAAAAAAAAAAAAAAAAAAAAAAAGAAAAGAAAAAGATAAAACATAATAAAAAAATTACTGATTTTCTAAGGTTAAAAAAAAAGAAGAAGAAGAAAAAAAAAACAACATCCAAAAACCATAGGGAGAAAAGATGCTATTTAGTGAGAAAAATAGTAAGAAAAGTTTTTGTACCAAAATGTAAACCAGAATCTGCACACCTCTTCAAAAATTCAGTTATGAAAATGAAAGATTTTCCTCTGAAATCTTCGAGCAAACACGGCTGGATTCCTCCTCCAGGCTATGATTGTATAATTGTACACTTTCTCCCATTTTATTGCTCACAATAGGTCTTTCTAATCTTTCCTAAACCAGAATTCATCTTTGGAAGTGCCCACAGCACGTTCTTCTCGTCGGACACTTTTCTCCACAACACTTCTTTTCTGTTTGACAGAATGGGTCTCTGTCTGGAGGACATTCCATAGGATCTTAAAATGTCTTTGTGAGTTCAGATTTTCCTGCCAGTTGGTCACCATACATTTTCTTTCCATTAAAAAAAAAAAAAAAAAAAGCAAATTAGTTTTTTCTATATTTGTCTTTCACTTTTGCATCTTTCACTAACAAGTGTTTGGAAGTAGGTTTTATTTTACTTTTCTTGATTTATAGCATGAACACCGTTCTCCTTATTTATTTTCTATTTTTTCATTCTGCTTTTCAATCTTAATGAGAAAACCCCGAAGCTTTATCTTAAATTCTCATAACCATTGCTGGCTTTTTGGAGCTGACAAACATTAAAATAGCACAAATGAATTAGTTTTTCAGAGCTCCATCAATATGATTACTTTTAAATCATATGAAAAGAAACCAAAAGTATTTAATCATAGTGGATTAATTTTTGATCTTCACTAGTCAAAGTAACATCAGATGCCTTTAAAACCTCTGTTACTTTGGTCTAGCCCAGTTGTATTTACACTGCATTTTGACAGCTGTCCTCAGGCTATTGTAAAAACCAGGCCCATGATCCTGAAAGTACAGCTGTTGGTGTAACAAAAAGAAGAACTCTGAAATGTGATTTCTCCTTTGCCCGGGAATGTTTGGTGACTCAGTAGCCACAAAAATGGCATCAGGATAGCTGCAAATCAGCCAGACAGGCAGAAAGTGGGAGACAACATACAAGTGTTGCACCTGTAAGACAAAAACTTTGCTCAGACCTCCATTCAGTGTGTACATGTTGTCATCTTTATTTCTCAGAAATTCTCTTAAGTGTTTCCTGATAAATGACAACTACCAACTTCTTTCTTGTCACATGAAAAGCACAAGACTTTTCAGAGCATCCTGTTGAATGCAGTGGAACTGCAACAGGGTTCAAATAGACTTAATGGAATGAAGAAGTAAAATTAGGTAGAATTCTTGCTCTTAGCAACAACTGCAGTTTAGCAGTTGTTGATTGCAGTAAGCTCTGATTTTCACACTTGAGACCTTTATATACTCACTAGTGTGAGTAATGAAGTGCTGTAAATTTTCAGGGAAATTAATTACATTCTTGTTTAGCAGGATTAAGTCTTCTTTAAAAAGCAGTTATGGTTGAAACCCTTAATTCCCCTTCTTCAATACACAGATTCCTGACAGTCTTAATGTCTATCTTGGCAACTTTACAGCTCTAATCCTCCATAGAATATATATTTTTAGCTAGAAGAAACTGTTGACAATAGCTGTTCACCTCCACACTAACGGAGAATGCTTAAACTCAGTGCCATGAACCGAGGGAGTTTTGGTGGAGTCACTATTACTTGGTAGCTGGACTAAGATCAGTTTATGCATTTTATATAGGTTGCTGAACATGAACAACTTATAGGTACAGATTTATGAACAATGTTCCAATGCTGAAACTAAAATCTTCAGGAATGAGATTTACTCTTGGGGAAATATTTTTTGAGAAAAAAATTTTTACATGATTATCACAGAATCACAGAATCACAGGGGTTGGATGGGAACTCATCACGTCCATCCCCCCTGCAAAACTAGGTACCGTACAATAGGTTGCACAGGTAGATGTCCAGACAGTTCTTGAATATCTCCACAGAGGGAGACTTCACAACCTCTCTGGGCAATCTGTTCCAGTGCTTCGTCACCCTCATCCCAAAGAAGTTCTCCTGCATGTTAATACAGAACTTCCTATGTTCAAGGTTCCTTGTCCCATCACTACATGCTACCTTTAAATAATGCACAATTTCCACTTCCTCCTATTTTCTACAGGAGTTAATTATCCAAGAGAGTGTTTCAGTCCTGGGCTGTGTACTATTCTACACAGTTAGGATAAAACAAATTGACTTGGTGTTAAAAGTATGGTAAGGTAACATAAAATCTCCAAAACAAGTCACTTCTTTATTCACAGTGAAATGCTGTTCTCTATGCAGTTATAAATTGTGAGATATAAATTTAAAATTTCTGCAATAACCGTTTAATCAATAAATATTTTACACTGAACCAAGAGTATCAGTTAAAATTATGGTGGCGTATAATCCTTTTGCATTTACATTCTACAAAGGAAAAAACGTTAAATAAGATGCTTTTCCTTGTATTTCAAAAATCCCTTGGTTTTGGTTTTGTTTTTTGGGGTGTTTTTTTTTGTTTGTTTTTTGTTTGTGGTTTTTTTTTTGTTTGTTTTGTTTTTTTGTACTATAAACATTTTGGGTCAATGTTTTGTTTGTTTGTTCCCCTTGAAAGTTGTGTTTTCTTTATATTGTGTATTGCATCATACATCTTAGAAGATCTAAGTCATGAGATGTCCCTTTTGTATTAGGAATATTTAACATACGTGCCAGAAGATAGATGCTACCAATGGTATTTTAACTGATGTCAGGTACCACTCAAACTGGAACATGGAGTTCAGGAGTAAGTCCAGTGAAGGGCTGCTAAAATGATGAAGGGACTCGACTATCTCACATATGAGGAAAGGCAGAGGGAGATGGGCCTATTCAGCCTGGACAAAGGAGGCTCAGGGGGATCTGATCAACGTGTATTAGTATCTGAAGGGATATTGTCAAAGGGATAAGGCCAGGTTCTTCTCAGTGGTGCCCAGTGATTGGAAAAGAGACAACAGGCACAAACCGAAACACAGGAAGTTCCATCTGAATACCAGGAAGCATTTCTAGGCTGGTGACAAAGCACTGACACAGGCTGTGCAGACAGGTTGTGGATTCTCCTTCTTAGACATATTCAGAAGTTGTCTGGACACTATCCTGGGTAATGTTTTCTAGGGCCTTGTGCTTGAGCAGGAGGGGTTAGATCAGGTGATAACTGTAAGTCCCTTCCAAACTCAACTGTTCAGTAATTCTATGAGCCTGTGATTATATTTGAGAAGGGGGGAAGAGGAGACTATCAAGGTTTTTACAAAGAGGCACATGCATATAAAAATTCTATTTTCCATTAAAAAAAAAAAAAAATCCCATTTTCCTTCCCTGAATGTGTTTAAAACCCGTTTGGATGTGTTGCTCGGGGACATGATTTAGCGGAGGGTTGTTAGAGTTAGGGTAGTACGGTTGGGTTGTGGTTGGACTTGATTGTCTTGAAGTTCTTTTCCAACCTGAGCAATTCTATGATATTATGATTCAAATCTTCAAGTGACGCAGGTACATAGATCCAGAGAAAGTCCTGCATGAGTGATGGTGCTCTTTAAGTCACAAAGTGAATGTGAGAACAGCTAATAAATAAGGAGAAATAGGGATGAGGTTTGTGAGGGAACATGGATAGTTCATTAAGTCACTTGTTTACCATAAATAAATCCCATTGAGGCACTAGCCTTTTTTTCTTACATGGCTGCATCTATACTGGGACCAGTTCAATAAAGAGCTAATGCGCAGGCTAGTGCCTACAGAGACATAGTGCCTACAGTCTACTGGGTAGTGCACTGGGTAGTGCATTTCCTTATTAAAAATGAATCCTTTTGCAGTTTTCTTGGCTCACATCAGTGCACAGTGTCCCTTTTGGTCTACTAAATACAGATCTGTAGTATTTAAAGTGTATATGTAGATTTGTACTACGTATATTAATACATCTGCTATCAGATAGAGCAGTATTACCAACTGGCTGTTTGCCTCCAAGAGTTTCTTTGTAGGATCTTCTCCATCATAACTGAATAAATTAATCATCTGTAGTTTCTGTTGATCCTAGCCTGCTGTGTTACCCTCTGCAGTCATTTGGCCTCTACTTATTACACAATACCCAGATTCACCCTCTCCAATTTCATTTAGTAGCTGGTGCCTCCCTCTCATACAGGGGATTCTTCCCAGGCTCGTGTGTTTCAGTCTTCTCTCTCAGAGCCAATTGAGATAGTCAGAAAAGATGAGGTAAGATACTTTTTACTTAGCTGATTCATTGCACATTATTATAAGGTAGGAATGTCCAGCTCAAACTAGTACTTCTCCAGAAAAAAAAAAAAAAAAAAAGGGAAAAAAAATCAAGATAAAATCTTAGATGTGAATTGTCAAATTCACTCTGTCTGGATGGATGTCTGAGTTATAATAGGAAATAGAAAATGTGTATTCAGAACAATGAAGAAAACCATATTAGGCAAAAATGAATAAGGTGCCAAGGGTCTTACAAGAGGGCAAATCATAACCACTGCTCAAAGTGCAATAGATGGGGATATCGAGTAATAGGAAGATAAAGATCTAAATACAGATATTTAACCTCTGAAGGCCTTCAAGGGACTTGTTCTGTAGAAGCTAGATTATAGCTATATAAAGCTTAGACAGAAATGAACTCTGGCACTTTCAGAGGGTTTTTCTTTTCTTTTTTCTTTTTTTTTTCTTTTTTTTTTTTAAGGTTAAGTCATTTTTATGAATACCAGTGAAAAATGAAGTCAGTTCAGCAGTGAGAAGAAGAGAACAGAATGGAATGAATGAGATGGTCATCTTTCCAAGAAGAATATTAGGAAAAAAAAAGCTATATTAATTTCTTAAAAACTGAGTTTGTAGTCTTCATGGTCCAAGAAGATTTGTATGGGGAGCAGCTTTTGCCCTTTCGTTTCACTAAGACTGAGAGTATATCCCAGGTATTAAAGTAGTGGTTCAGATCAGGTTTTTTTTCTCTACACATGGTTAATTAGCCTTTGTAATCACAAAATCCATTAGCGGCTCTTCAGCGATTACATAACATGAACATTGGGCCTGTTAATAGATTTGTGTATTAATCCAGACCACCTTCTGACTGGGTCCCTCACACTGAATGTGAGTACATGTCCTCATCAGAGGTCTTCTGCACAGCAGACAGAACTTCAGACATCTGTTGATGCAACTGAACTGCAGAGGGGGTGAAAATGCACCAGCTGCTTTTGGAAACAGTGAAACAGTGGGGAAAAGTAGTAAAGGAAAAAAGAATATGAGTATCTCAAGAGATACTCAATCTGAGAAATTTCTTTGGATGTCCAGCTCCAGCTCTACAGACATGAAGAATATGGAATGTACATTTTATTATCCAAATCAGTTCTACCCTTTATGCTTGGTATTTCTCAGTTGTAGAGCCTTATTCTACAGCAGAAGTTCTTTCACTTCTCATAATAAAATTACATTGTAGTAAAAGAACAAAAGTTCATCTATTTTTTTTTCAAAACTCTCAGGTTTTTTAATATGAACCTAAGAATTCTTAAAAAAAAAAAAAAAAAAAAAAAAAAAAGGAAAAAAGTTTATATATTTGTTTAAAAAGGTAGCATGTAGGTATTCTCTAAAAAATATTCCAGCACCTGTGGTTATTACTGAACACAGATACAAATCTGGGTTTTTAATTCACAAGCTCACTTGCTTGAAGGCACATATTGCAAGCTCTCTGTGACTATATTCTTATGTCAGTAGAAGTAAAGAGCACAGGCATCATTTTCTTTATGGATAGCATAGTGGAGTTGGAAATTAAGTGATTCCCTATCATTTTGCCTTGCAAATTCCCTTGTGCTTGTAGAGATTCTCCTGCTTTCTGTTAATTTATGCAAAGTGCTGTTAACAAATCACTACATATGAGATAAGATAACATAATGCACTAATATATTTTTGTTATGATTCGGAAAATTACAGAAAGTAATGGTATAGCTAATCTGTTATAATTTTTTAATTAAATATCATTTGTAATTACAAATTGATATTCCCAATCCAATCTCTCTCATACTTACATTCCCTGGTGTTTGCTACCAAAATAGCACACAGAATAATCTGCATGGTACCACCCATATTCTCTCTGTTGTATGTTACATAATAATATTTTGTTGCTGGCTTATATACACCTTGAATTAAATGTAACAAAGTGCAAATATGAAACATGATAAATTATCACCTTAAATAAGCAAGTGAAAAAGGTATAACAGAAGCCTTCCCGAACCTCTTAAAGACAAACATTGAAAAATGCTGTGCTTGATATTTTCTATAAATGGAACTTTTAGAATATTCAAGTAAGGTTCCAAATACAACTCCAAGTGAACCTCTCAGAGCACAACAGAGTTTCTGAAGAAGAAAGAAGGCCAGATCTCAGGCTTCCTGAAGATTTAATAAGTGTGACACTTGTGCTGTCTGCTCAATTTGCTCTTGGCTGGGATGGCTGAAGCAGAACCATAACATTAGCAGATATGGATATACAAAGAGTGTGAGTTCTCTTGGACATATAAAGTTAAAAGTTGGTTTGTGCGCAGTAGGTTTGTATTGCCTTCCCCCCTTTTCTACTTAATAATTGTATTGACTCCATCCGACATTGTAAGGCCCTTCTTATAAAACCATTGTCTTTGTACGGAACAGCCACACATTTAAGCATGCACAGATCATTTCTCCCCGAACAGTTTTTTTCTGGGCTTGATGAATGATCAGGAGAAGGATCATTAACTCAAAGGTCTTAATCAGAAACCTCCAAAACATTTCTGAAGACAGACAAGTTCCTACAGAGAGTGCTAAGGAATGTGAGTATGTTCTCTTGAGAATCCTTTCTGTAGAGAAGCACATGCTAGAAAAGACCTCCAAGGGGATGGACATTAGTAAAGTGAACTGAGGGTGTGGGAATTATTCTCATGTATGTAACCTGAATTACTGTTATGCCGGTTAGGAGAGAGAGTTCCCTGAATATTTACCATTAGCAGCTGTAGAAGCTACGTATCCTGCCTAGTAAAGCAGTTCCACCAAACTAAGATACTATTAGGTTTAGAAACAAAGTGTTCTATGGCTAATGCTGCAGGTGAGTTCTTCCCAAGGACTACTAACCTGAGCTTCTAACATTCAGCTGTTTTTACATATTGATTGTGGAAACAGTGTAATATTTCCCAACACTGAGAAATTATGGTTTGCATCCCAGGAGAGAAATCTCTCTCCCCATTGGCTTCCCCCTGCTCTTCCTTATGAAATGTCCTCCGTATCTTGCTACTAACCTATACTCCAAATCCTGCCATCCTTCTTCACCTTCACTGTGTTTGCTTTTGTATGTCTTCTAAGCACAGCAATCTTTAGCTTCCAATACTCATCATAGGTTGCTTAGTCACAACATAAGAGTGAGTTTCAGTTAGAGGGGAGGAATAAAATGGACAGAAAACATGAGGACTGGATGTTTGACTTATAGTGGGAAAAAGAAGGCGACCACCAAGATCATTCTGATTATGATTATGAAGATCTGATGCCTTCCATGTGACTATGATGCTCTGATTTGACTGGTACTGAGAATGATACCTGAGAAAAGAAGGGCTTTTACACTGCAGAGGGAAGAAAAAATACGGAGCTAATTTGTGTAGTGTTTGTCAGACAAAAAAGAGGTAAAAGCCAACAATACGTTGGAAAAGTATAGATATGATTATTCAATAGAAATTTGAGGAAATTATCCTAGCACAGTCCAAGAGACTAATGAGTCCATATTAAGAAAACTGCACAGTGCAGGTCACCCTATTATAAAACAGGATATTACAGAAATGGGGAAGGTGCAGCTAAGGGCAAGCAGGGTGCCACAGCAATACAATGATCTTAGTTAGACAGAAGGGTTAGAGAAACAAGATCCACAGACTAGGGAAAAGAACTAAGAGAGAGTGAAGTCTGCTAGAGTATTTTTGTGCAATATGTGTAACAGTTTTAAAAACAATACCTACTAGAAGATATCTGATCTTGTACCAGTACAAATGCAGAGTACAAAGCTAAGCAATGGCACCATTATTTAGGTTAATTCTTTTGCTCAGTGTATGGTAAATAACATATAGAGTATAAATAATGATAAAATGGATTGAAGTGCTTTAAAAGAGAGTCAATTAAATAGATACAGGTTCTCCTACTTCCAAAAGAATAAATGAGCATTTTAACAGTATCTTTTAGAAACCTTTTTTTAAAAACCTATGCGATCATATATATCAACCCAATTTAAGAGTGAAATTTGGCTTTAAAATGGGCAAAAAATTAGATAGAAAATGTTACATAGGCATAGGTAAGAGTTAAGCAGGCAGATTTTTGTGATCATGTTTGTGTAAATCAGTTATTTTCTTTTTTTTAAAAAAGTGATCCATTTATTTCAAAAAATGTAGCAGATGGCTAATACACAGACATTGGATACATTTATACATGTATACACATATACATATAAGTATTTAAAATAGATATATATATATAGAGAGAGAGAGAGAGTAGAACTAAGCCTGAAAATAAATAAGTAAATAAAAGGCCGCTCCATAGCTCCTTTGTCAAGCTTGAAAGTACATTTTACTCAGCAAAAGTACTGTTGGTTTCATGCATTAAGGCAATTGAGATTTGATTTTCTTGAGAATATTGATTAGTCTGAATTAATTTTACACTATTTAGTACTCCAGTTGATACTCATAGCAGGCTTTCAATCTGTATTTTTTAAACATGTCTTTGGAGCAATGACAGTCTCCACTCGAGGAAGGAAATCCATCAAGGATATAGATATGTGATCCTAGAGATATAGTGCCAGCCCAAAGGACATGGGATATTCAGTAAATTGTTTCAACATTCTCTTTTCACCAGACAAGCTACATTCTTTGTCCTTGCTGGATCCCTGATAATTAGTCTCATCTATTTGTAATATGTTCAAACTACAGGGATTCAGAATGACTCAGATGACTCAAGAGAATATATTTAATTTGTCTTTAAATTTGTAAAATTTTACGTAGATCAGTGCATGCAAAATGATTACTTTGTAAAATAAGTTTTAAAAGAGTGAATGAAATACTTAGGCTTGCTCTGAAAGTAATTCCTTCCATTTTCTTCTATGAAAACTAAAACAGATAAAAAATGCACAGTAACAGTATTTGATGGAGAAAATCCTCAGCTACAAAACACTATTTTTCAACAGTATTTCTATTTTTATTTTTTAGCTATGCATTTTCATCCAGCATGCTATGCTTGAAAAAGTCTGCGCCAGTGGAGGTAACCCACTGTCACTGTTGCCGTTGCTGAAACACACCATCCACCACCTCACTGAGCTCATATTCACTGACTGGTCTCCACAAACATTCAGTAAGACATCAGTGAATGTCAGTGGGTGCCATTTTTTCCACATGGAGGATTTCAGTGATGCATTGTTGCTTCATACGCACTTCCATCACAGACACCATTTCATCAGACTGCCCCTCTGCTGCCATCATGCAACAACATGTAACGGAATACTGGTGGGAAGGTTTAGCCTCTACTGCCATACCACCAACATCTGCCTCTGATGTTGTGGGCCAACACCATAAACTAGGAGGCATTACTTTCAGAGCAGCCCTCTTAGTTTTGCATTTAGAGGAAAATATTAGCTAGATTAACTCAGATATTTGGATGTTTCTGCAGTTACTAGCATGGAAAAAAACATAGTAAAATGAATTAGCATTTCATCTTGTGCTTGGAAATTAGGTACCAGAAGGGTGTGGAAGTGGTACTGAATATGAGAGAACTCATATGTTTGGGAAGAAAAAGTGATCACTTAAGAATCCATGGTGTGCATCTGAAAATTCCATTAAAGACTGTCAAGCTGCATTGGTCAGACAAAAGGAATATGAAATGGGTCCAATTAATACTGATGCTGCTGAATGCATGGCAATAGCTTCTGGCTCCTGATTTACAGGAGAATACAACTGAGTAGAAATGTTTTTGATACATTCACATCTTGTGGCTGTAAGTTGTACTGTGTATAAAGAGATCAGGCAAATACAGGGTAGCAACTGTAGCTCTCCAGTCTGAGTCAAGAGTTTGGGATGATAATGCTGGCTCTGCACCTCATTCTTTGAAGACCTTGACTAGATCACTTCTTCGTAAATGCTTCATGTACTAATTCTTACTAGACTAACTCAGCTGTAAGCCTCCACAGTTTTCAGGAGAATGGCTGCTTTACTGTGTTTGTGCAGACTGGAGAAACAAAACTGTGATTTTCTCTAGGGAAAATTTAAATACCACAAAATCATGAGAGCAGAAAAATGACCATGGCACAGAAATGGAGAAAATCAATGGGATTTGAGGATCAAGGAATCTTAAACTGAAAGAGTTTCAAATATATTGTGTCTGCACTGAAATAGGTCCAAATCTGATCTCGAATTTGAGCTTTTTGTTCAGTTTGCTTTTACTTTTTTGAAACAATGCACTTGTGCCAGTTGTCCATTTTTCTAGATTAGGAGGAGAGAAATTTAATATTTTTCTTTCCAAACACTGAGTTGGAGATCGATAGTGCTACTGAAAACTGACATTCCTAGTTCTTAATTAAGTAGCAAATAATATCATACCTAAATAGAAATAGACCGATCTTCAGATATGTGGCATATTCTGTTAGAAATTCACCTCAGAGAATTCTGTCCTCAGACATAAGCAGAAATAAAGGCTGTGTCGGTTTCTTCCAGGCTGACCAGATCATTCTCCACCATTCTTTATTCTCTAGCTGTGGAAATTATCACTCCATCAGCAAAAAATTATGAAGCCACATGTCTTCATGTGTACATTAAATCCATTGCACAGTCATCTTTGTTATTGTAGTGTGGAGTATGGAAGCACTAGCTAAATGGCAATGTAGTTATGACAGTAAGGAGGCCATTCTAGATCAGTGCTTGGTATATTCAAACAGTATCTTCAGCTGATTTGTCATCAGTGAGTTCTCCTGGCAGTCATACCACTGGGATTGCTCAAGGAGAGCAGACAAAAGGAATGAATCATTGAATCTTAGAATCATAGAAAGGTTGAAAAGGATCTCGGAGATCATCTAGTTTCAACTCCCCTGCCATGGGCAGAGTCTCCAACCACCAGACCAGGCTGCCCAGAGCCACATCCAGCCAGGCCTTCAGGGATGGGGCATCCACAACCTCCTTGTGAAACCTGTTCCAGTGCGTCACCACCCTCTGAGTGAAAAACTTCCTCCTAATATCTAACCTGAACCTCCCCTGTCACAGTTTAAAACCATTCCCCCTTGTCCTATCACTATCCACCTTCATAAACAGCTGTTCCCCCTCCTGTTTATACGTTCCCTTCAAGTATTGCAAGGCCACAATGAGGTCTTCCTGGAGCCTTCTCTTCTCCAAGATAAACAAGCCCAGTTCCCTCAACTTTTCTTCATAGGAGAGGTGCTCCTCATCTTAGTGTCCCTCCTCTGGACTTGTTCCAGGAGCTCTACATCATTATTGTACTGGGGGTCCCAGGCCTGGATGCACTACTCCAGATGGGGCCTCACAAGAGCTGAGTAGAGGGGAACAATCACCTACCTCCCTCTCCCTTCTGGCCACCCCTTTTTTAATGCAGCTGGCTCATGTCCAGCTTCTCATCCAGCAGGACCCCCAAGTCCTTCTCCATGGGGCTGCTCTCAAGGGGTTCTTCACCCAGTCTGTATAAATACCTGGGATTGCCCTGGCCCAAGTACAGCACCCTGCACTTAGCCTTGTTAACGTCATTAGGTTCTCATGGGCCCACTTCTCCAGCCAGTCCAGGTCCCTCTGGATGGCTTCCCTTCCCTCCATTGTATTGACTGCACTCCTCAGCTTGGTGTCACCTGGAAATTTGCTGAGGATTCACTTGATTCCATTGTCTATATGTCACTGATAAAATTTGGAAGAGCACCGGTCCCAAGTCTGAGCCTTGCGGGACAGCACTCGTGACCGGCCTCCACCCTAACACAGAACCACTGATCACAACCCTTTGGCTGTGACCAGCCAACCAATTCCTAATCCACCAAACAGTCCATCTTTCAAATCTACAACTCTCCAATTTAGAGAGAAGGATGTGGTGATGGACTATACCAAAGACTTTGCAGATGTCCAGGTAGGTGACATCCATCGCCCTTCCCCCATCCACCCATGCCATCACTCTATCATAGAAGGCCACCAGATTGGTCAGGCAAGATCTGCCCTTGGTGAAGCTGTGCTGGCTGTCTTGAATCACCTCTTTGTCTCCTATGTGCCTTAACAAAGCTTCTAGGAGGATCTGCTCCATGATCTTCCCAGGCACAGAAATGAAAAGTAAATGAAAAGTGCAAGCAGCATTATCCCAACTGACAAATGCTCCCTTCCTCAAATTTATAGCTTCTTCTCTTGGCTCCTCACTATAATGGGACAAAAGATCATTTTACTCTTAAGTTATTAACAGAGAAGAATAAGAGATCTGTATGTTCTCTGTTTTAAAAGCACATTAGTATTTATCAGTCATGACCAACTTTTCCACTCTCTATTGAGAAATAGTTTAGTAGTCTGAATTTATCTCTGTTATTCAACACTATACGTAGCATAGGAGAGCCAAGAAGCAGTTAGGATATGTGAAAGTAATTTTTGCATTAGCTGGTCTGAGATAATGATCAGACAGTCTACAATCTATTAAAGAAAAATAAAATTGATGACTATGTGATCATTCTCTTTCTGCTTGGCTAGCTGATAAACTAGTTTTCAGTGCATAAATTCTATGTGGTTCCCTTTAAAATGCATTCAAAGGTGTTTAACACTCACTTTTCCAATTTTCCCCATGTTTCTGGACAATTTTATTGATTCTAAACAAGTTTCTTCCAGACAAGCTACCACAAGATGAGTTAGCAAGTGCAAAGATCCAGTGTAGTTCAGTTGCCCAGTAAGTTACTGAGTACTCATTAGTGAGCAGAGCAATAACTCCGCTGGTGCTGATTTCTGCCATTGGCATGAACCGATGTTCTGCATACACATATTAAAGCCACAAGATTCTTGCGTATACATGAGAGCACATTCACACTTTCAAAAAGCAGCGCTTGTTTCTGGAGATAGGTAACTCATTCAAACAACAGCAATAAAAATCCAAACCAAATAATCCTCCACTCCTAAAACTCAAACAAATACACTGTATTATTTTCATATGTAATGCTCTCATCTTATAACAGGGGTCATACGTCTTGCATTATCAAAGAATACAGTAGCACGACTATGAGCACCAATGAGAACACCAGTACAAGTGCACAGGTCTCAGTGTGTGGCCATCTACTCAGGTATGCAAGTTTTAAGTATTTTAAGCATTAACAGGGAGATAATTGTGCCCCAACATTTGACTGGTCATGTGCCAGTGGAAGCGATTAAAATGGACTCAAAAATATCTATGAGGTGTTCCTTTACAATTCTCACACTTTCAATGATGAAACCCTGCTAAATGATTTCCAAATTGCCTTATTTTTGATTCTTCAACTTTCTTTTATAGTATTTTTTTCCCAGCAAAATTTAAAGAAAGAAATTAATTATAAGCAAGTGAAAAGTTATAAATGTGACGGTCATGAGATACTCGTGGAAATCAATGAAAAAGTGTAATCCCCTCCCCCCAAAAAAGGTGTGAAAAAAGAAAGAAAACCAAAGAAAACCAACTATCAATTAAACGAAATAAAATAGAAAAAATAAATAGTTAAAGAATGTGAATATATCCTCAGCGTTAGTAATAATGCGATACTGATTCAGTCCAAGGTGAGGGAGTTCAGGCATGGTCTCCCTAGCTCTCTACTAGCCTTCTCATGTATGGAAAGATACTGACACGCTTATACTGGATGCAAGATTTAAAAAAACAATGAGGTTTTGGAGGTGAAAAATAATAATATACATCCCTTGCCCACTTGTTGTGTTTAATTTGCTTTTTCCTGCTGTTCCTTACCTATTTCGCTATCATTTGTGCTGATTAACTGGCTAATATTGAAGACAACAACAATTTATTTTTTTTAAGAAAATATATTAGTGACAGAAATTCTTTTTGAATGAAAGAGAAAAGAGTTACAATCCAGTTACACAAAGGAAAAGCAGCTATTTATAGACCTTGTATGCTAATGACTAAGAGGTGTTGATTAGCATCATACTTCTATTTCACACAAAAATGTGAGAACCTTTCATAACAAAACTTGTAAGAAAAGCACACATTGCCTCATTTATTCGTTTGCTAAAGTGAAGCAGTCAGCTGTATGTCAAAGCCTAACTTCTGCACATCTCACAGCCTTTCAGGTCAGGGCAAGCGAGTGTGACATCACTTCCTTCTTCTCTCTTCCCTCGCCCCCACCCCTCGTCCCTTGCCAATGCACTCCCCAGTGGACCTTACTGTATGCACTTTACTAACGAATAAAACAGGAGTCCTTAAAAGAAGCAGTTCAAACCTTGCTCATCCCTCCACCAGCTTAGCAGGGTACAGGGCAGTGACTGGACAAATGGTCCTTGTTCCTAAGTAAGTCAGCAGAAAGTTGAGCTGATGGGTACCTGCGGAACGTTCAGAGAGAACTGTCAAAAGTAACTCGAGTAAATAAATCCTGTCGTTTCTTAAGGAAAATTAAGGTATTCACATTTAGGAAGTGTTTGACATAGTAGAGATTTTGAAATATAAAGTGCCATCTCAGCTCTATGTTTTCCTCCCTTTGTGCCTGCTCAGATTGAGCTGGTTTCTGTGATGGTAGGGAAGGGCTTTTCAAGCAGAGTCAGGAGGAACTTAGCAAAGGAACTCCTCTTCTTGAGCATAAGTGGGCAATGGTATTTGGTAATGGCATTTTAGATGAAACGTGTGCTTCTGCATGCTTGTTTATGCTGTGCTGAAGATCCTGCAATTGCTTTTGTTGGTGGATAATTTCATTTGACAAAATGCTGCGGATTCATCTTTATGCATGAATTTGCAAGTACAGAGTAGGATGCATAAAAAAATTATACAGAACTGAACATGCACGATCACAGTGCACAAATTCGGATATTTTACTGTAGGAAAATGCCAAGATAGCTATTTTTAATTTTTCATAGCACCTTTGTACTTGTAAAGCTTTAGCTTTTGTTCATGATGATAAACATCAGGAAATGAAACTCACCGAAGAGGAGATTAAACACTGTTTCAAAAACTTGTTTGTTGGAGAAAATATTGCTCAAATGAAACCAGTATTTCTGTGAGTATGTGATGTGTTGTCAGCATTAAATTCTCTGTTCTGTCTTTTGATGTGCGGTAAAGGGCTAAAAGGAGGTCTCCTTCTAGCAGCCTGTGTGCCTGGGCTAAGTTAGTATTTGAGAAGGTCATGTGCAAAATGCTGGGCCTCCAAACCCTTGATTACATCAAACAAGCTGGGAGACATGCTGGTTAATTTGGTCTTACAACTTGCTTTGTGGCATCTGTTTTCGGAACATACTGTAATTCTTGAGAACTTACCTGGTATTCGAAGAAGAAAAGCATAATGAAATTATTTTTTAGGGATTTCAGCATTTATTTTCTGAAACATTTTCATAAATATGATGATATAATATGAATAAGGAGAAGAGCAGAAACTCAATGTGATGTCTTTTTTATTTTAGGTTCAGGTAAATGTAATTTCTTCTGGTTCACTGTCTCAATTGGACCAACAGTCTTCATTCATCTCCAAGTGCCATTTTCAATTTTTCTGTCCTATGTTCTCTGCTTGGCCTGAGAGATCTGTCTTTTCCTCCTTATCTGTTGGACTTTTATAGCTTCCTTCTGCCATTCAAAATCATTCAGTCTGCTGTCTTTTCCATCTGATTACTTTAACAAGCATCCCACCCTCCTCATGGGGGAAGAAAGAGGTGCAAGTTCATGTGCATTCTGAATTAATACTGCAACTGGGCACACTGCTCTTCTGGAAGCCAACCAGAGCTGGGACACCATAGTGATGTCAGTGTTACACACCCCAGTAATCCATAAAACAATGCTATTAAAAATATTTTTTACCTTAAAGAACATAAACGTCGAATTACATTCCGAAACGATTATGACAGATTTCAAGTAAGATAAACAAATAAAATTACACTGCTGACCTATCAAGCATAAAAAGTACATTACAGTGGAACTCGGAATTTTTTCTTGTACAACACAAATACGTGCAGGAAAACAAAAACAAAAACAAAAACCAAACCCACAAACAAACAATTCATGAAATAAGAATCTTACCAAATTTCACGAGTTGCCTTTTACGGTATATATATATTAAATATTTTTTCCCCATCTGAGCACATGCTTGGGTAAGTAAAGAGGATGGAAGAAATACAATTACATGGGTTTTTCAGTAGAAGAAAACTCCAGCAGAAATGATACCATGAACCTAAATGGAAGGAATAACTGCTTCACCAATATCCAGGGTCTCCAGCTTGGGTTATCTGAAGTCCTGCATTGGATTACCATAAGCAAACAGAGATGGACTGCAGCATTATTTGCATCTCATTAATGTCCATGCATTTTCACTAGATACAGATATTCACCTGCATATTACAACTTGCAGGATCAGGGGTAATGATGATACTGCAGTCAAACACCTTTCCTCCACTAAAACTCTTTGGTTATTACTAACCTCAGAAAACAAAAATAGGATAAAATTGTAAGCATGACATAAATATTTCATTTCAGTGCCTGTCCTATATTCTTGTATGGTAAATAAAAAACAATCTTGAAATGAAGTTCATAGATTTGGCTGTTACATGATGTAAAAGTTTCTGCTCCACACTCTACTGGAGGTAACTGTTCATTTTGCCGGGAAGAAGAAATATGACAACAGGAATCAACAGAAAAACCTTGAAAATCTTAATCTATTTTTGCTTTCTCAGTACAAGGCTCCTTTAAAGATAGGAAAGATGCTACTGAAATACAAAATGAATCATAAAGCTAGGCAGCATTTTTTGACCTTGTTTTGATTCAGATCTACACACACACAAAAAGCTATTTCTCAGCTACTTATATGTATTTGTATGCATATACATATTTATGAATATATCCTCCTTAATGTTCAACATATTCATAAAATATATTATCTTTGCTTGATAGGGACTAAGGGGAGAAAGAGATAATATTATGATGATAACAATATGGAAAATGTGAAAAAAATCCTTTAAAAATTAAAAGCATACAAAACATTCCAATGTAGTTTTATTTTTGTCAGAGATTTGAGTTAAAAACGTGAAATATAACACAGTGCTGAAGAATTTTGTCGATTTAGCAAATGGCGATGCCTATGATGGGTGTTACAGAGCTCAATTTGGAATGTATAAAAGCCCATTCAAAAGCTGTGATGACCACGCAGTTTAATGTAACTGGGCTTAAAACACATACCAAAAAAACAAAAAACGATCAAACAAAAAACCCACTACTATAAAACCCTTTATTTTTGCTTCAGCTTTGATTTGAAGCAGTTGAAGAGAATCTAAAAGGAATATTAGACTTGGTGCAGTAATTCTAGAAATGTTTTAACCTTTAGTAGCATTTTGTCCCTCTTTCCTCTGAGGAATTTTACCCCCTTTTAATCCCTGAATTCTGATTTAAGGTACTTTCTTTCATTTAGCCACAGACAATGCATGTTATGAGAGGGAAACCTCACTTTGGCATATTGAATGGACACATTAATACGACTATGTATTACAAGGTTTGTCTATCTTCAGAGTTCTTAAAAATCTTACTTAAATAAAGAGTATTCATGGAAGCTATTTAGAGCCACACTGGGCTTTTGAGCTGCATGAATAGTTTCCACAGATTTTTATGGATGTTTCAAGAGAACTGAATTGGAATGTAGCAAAAAAGCATCCTCAGCTATTACTGCTTGACTACACAATGAACAAAAATTCGTACAATTATTTAAAGTTTAGAATGTCTCTTTTTTCTTACATTATCAGCTTTTCCTCCCCTTCCTACTTCCATGTCCAATCTTACTTTGTTGATCAAGTGTTTTCCTTCCTGTTTTTTTTACTTCTAATTCATTCAAGTATTCAATTGATTATATTAGAAGCGGTAAAGCTTGCTAATATTGCTGTAGCATTTTATAGTAATGTTAGTCAGATAGGCTGCCTCATTATTTGCTGGCACAGCCTTTACACACTACTTAGAAGAAGAAACAATGAGAAAGGTTTTCAGAACCGTTGTGCTAATACATAGGTCAGTTCTGATAACTAAAACCCATTTGCTTTTGTTGATTTTCTTTGATTTCAGTGGATGAGATTTGGCTTAGCATGATTATCAAAGACTGGATTTTGACACATTCATCATTTTGTATTCCATCAATTCCCAGATATGTAAATAACGTTACAATATATCTTTTAAGAAATATGTTGTAAATTACTTTTGGCAGTCTGCTAGGGGAGGCGCGAGTAACATCTCTTGTACACATATTTGTGTAGAGAGCAAATAACCGAGAAGAGCTTGATATCACCTGGACTCACCGTATTCTTGTAATTTTTGCATATTTCATAGTAAGTAAAAGCACAGCTTGAAGGAGGGTAGCTGTTGATTTTATGGATTTTTTTAGTTGGGATGGATTTCGGAGCTCAAATAAGTCTCCCGAGTTTCATTTTACTATTAATGGGATGCGTGACAAATTTTCTTCTGATTCCCCTTGACTTTTCTGCCTCATACACATCATATTTTACACATCCAAGGCCAAGGCTCTGCTGTCCTGTTTGGCACTATGGCGAGCCCCACACACAAAAATACCATTTTCCTTTACATAAATTGTTAGGAGGATACAAATCAATGAACTCTCACACAGAACTTTATTCCCCTACAGTGAGAGGTAACCTCTGGCAGCTTTTTCCTCAGGACTGTATTGACAGGGTTACAGTTACAACTGAAGACTGACAAGAATTGAGCTACAGGTCTGTAATGCCATCCTTGATCTGGGTATTGCACAGCTGTTCTGACCAGGTTGTCAGATCTCATTTCCTCCCCATAAACCTGTTAGTGGCTGTTTGCAAATGGGGGGTTGTAATTTAGTGTTTGGGCTTTCAAATATACATACATGCCTAAAAAATAATAATAATAATAATAATAAATCTATCTATCTACTATCAGATGCACTCATCAGGATCAAAAACTACGTGCTTATAGACATAACCTTTTGCTTTAATAGCAG